>HG738140.1:13491459-13712398 GCA_000499405.2 Onchocerca volvulus | reverse complement strand
AAAATTGTTTGAATTACTTGCAGAGCTTAAGTGCAAAATAAATTGCTCGCAATTTTCTCTGAAAAAATTCATTTGAAAAAATTGATAATTGAATTTAAAGAATGAATGGATTAGATGCTATATGTGGAATAGGTACTTCGAAATACAATGATTGATTGACTGATTGGTCAATGAAATATTAAATGGCAGATATTTTCATTCTATGATTGTTTGCAAAAAAAAAAAAAAAAACTTTTGCAAGACAATGATGTTTAATCATTGTATTCTTTATTATTATAATGATTTGGAAAAGATATTCAGGTAATATTTAATTTTAAATTAAAGGGAATTTTCGATTTAAATTTTTCTTTGATTTTTAAATTTGATTTCATTCAAATTTGCAGACAATAAGATTCTTTTTTAATACTTTATTACAATCTGATCAGTAATAGACTGATTCTAAACGAGATATCAGGAGATAATTTTCTATCTATTTAAAAATACCGCTAATTAATCGACTGTGATCGAATTATTTTGAATGACCGAAAGAGTGGCCGTGCGATAAATGATGAAACTAAATGAACTTATGTTTGCTTGCATGTTATGATGACCACGTTTTAATATATTTTCAAAGACAATTATGCAAATAACACATTTAATGAAGGAGTCAGCAATAAAGAAAAACTTAAAAAGCATAATTGTCTTTGAAAATATATTAAAACGTGGTCATCAAAAAATAATAAATATTTAAATTTGAGTAATAATTAATATTGCAATTTTTTTTTGATTTTTTCTTAAAAAAAAAAATACGAAATTCTATTTATTTGAAAATTACACAAAATGTCGAAAAAATATGTTTTCTCTTTAGAAGATTATTAAGAAGTTATATTTACTTGTTTGGAGGATATTAAAGTTGAAAAAATAACAATATGTCATCATTCAATTCAAAATTGTTATTTGTAAGATTCATCCCATGGGATTCATATATTTTATTATAAGTCTAGGAAAAGATTCAAGTAATAGAAAAATAAATTTTCAAACGTTGCAGCAGGTTTTGCATCACACTATTTCCGTTTCAGAATCGCTATTCGTTAATGGATCTTGGTAGAAGACATGAATATTACAATGCATTTGATGTCGAATATCAAGATGAATATGGTTAGTTATTTTTTTTTCTAATAATTATTAACTCAAATTGCATTAAAAAAGAGATAATATTTATCTTTAAAATAAACAAAACGAAATATATTAGTATAAATTACCTCGAGATAGTCATTTCAAATGAGTTTAATAATCTTGTTTGATGATTCACGTAACAGCCGTTTCAAGTATTTACGTTTATCAGAAGACTTACATCAAATAAAAAAAAAAAAAACCATGTTTTTAAAAATTTGACTTATTTTTGGCTTATTACGATGGCGTATACTTTTATAAACATTGTTTAAAACTTTTTTTCTTTCAAAAATTTATTTTCAAAAGAAAAAAAAAATTTGCTTGTGTTAATCGCATATGGTGATTTTAGTATAATTTTAATGAATCCCGACAATATTCATCCCGATAAATCTTCATACTATTTGCAGAAGAAATTATTTTAGTTCTGTTGGTTTTTTTTTTTTTTGGTTTTGGCAATTTTGGTTGTAATATTATGATTCAATATGATTTTATCTATACTGATTATGATCCCATTAATTATGCTTTTAATTCCTGTAGTTGGGATTCAGACTTTTCGCATTCTGCAGTAAATTAATAAAATCATTAAAATTTGATTGATTAAATGTCATTTATCAGTAATTTTCTATTCATTGTGATATGAAAATATTAAACAAAACTAAAAGGAAAAAATATTTCTGCAAGATGTATTCAAATAAGACAATTTCCAAATTATTTGAATTCATTTTTTTATCCTCTATTATTGCTGAATTTATTTTCTTGTTGGTTGAAAAAAAAAGTTTGCTGAAAAAAATCCCCAATATAAGATCGAGTCCTTTCTATAATTATTTTAAAAAATTTTATTTTTTTTTTTTTTGAAAATATTTTTATTGAATATTCAACACAAATTTGAAATTTCATTTTATTTATTAGAATGTACCAATCTGAAGGTCAATATCTTGACCCTCTTATGTTTAGTCATATTTATCATTTAGAAATTATCCAAAAGTAAGAAGTTTTATAATCAAATCCAAACAATCCTAATTTTCACAACAGATTCTGATTAATGAAAACTTAGGTAATATTTCGGCTTAAAGAATTCTTAGTTATAACAATCATTAGAAATTCTAATTAATTCTTTAATAATCGATATATTCTTGCTGACGTCATAATTAATAGAATTGCAAAATTTCTAGTAATTGAATGGGAGAGAAAAAATTTCCATGCATCCATAGATGATGGTGTTTAATAATAAATTTATCGATTGATCGTTGGAATAAATTTGAAAAAGGATCGAAATTTCCATACATAAGTATTACCATCATTTATAGCAATGTCATAAATTTCTAAGAAGTATTACCATCATTTATAGCAATGTCATAAATTTCTAAGAAGTATTTATTTTTTTCATTCCTCTATCGCTCACTCACAATCATTTCTTATTTTTTCGATTTTTTCAGGACATGCGATCGGAAATCCGGAAAAAGTACAACCGGATCCAAGAAAAAGACTTCGTGATTGTTTAGATGATTGTTCACGTCGACGTGGCCTAAGACCATCGGAAGTATTGTTTTTCGTGGAAAATTCTGGTATGCCACTTCCGGACTATTATGATGTCAATTTTCTCATCGGTCGACGAATCATTGCACATAGTAATTTTGTGTTATATTTAGTTAGAAAATGAAATTTTTAATTTTCCAGGAAAAAGTGAAAGTGAAAATTGAAATTTGAAAGATCATTTTAATTGACTTTTTCATTTATTTTATTTCGAATATTTTTTTACGCAATAAGAAGCTAGTAAATTGTTTTCTGTTAAATATTTTTCAAAAAAAAAGTCCTGAATGTTAAATTTTGGGAGATTAGTTTTTTACATAAAAAAATTCGTTTTATTTTTTTTAATTATATTTTTCTCTTTTTCTTTTCCATTCCGAAAAATTTGCTTATCAAAATGAATTGGTTTTAATATATGCATATCGACGCCTATTCTTATTAACTAAGAGAACAATAATTTTAGAAAAATAAAGCGAAGTTCTTTTATATCAATTGAACCAATTTTCTTAATCCTGATTGAAATTAAAAAAAAAAAAAGAACTAAGTAGTTAAAGACATATTTAAAAACAACTTGCTTATTTGTTTGAGTAGATAAACTTTGTCTTGAGAATTTGTTTATCGAAATGAATCGATTGATTTAAAAAATACCCTAAAATGAATTTATGACGTTAACAAATGATCCTTAACTCTTTCTATTTAAAAAAGTTTCGCTTGTTTATCTAAGATTACTTTATTGCTATTAACAGCTGCAGCATGATACCTAATTGAAATGTCGATGATGAAACTTATCGTTTCTCTTACTTATCGCCTGTCTATCGATTAATGATAAGCAAGCAAAACATTGTTGTCAGTCATCTTCTTATGACAAATTAGTTAAAATTTCTGAAATAAGTAAAAATTTCTTTAAATTTTGTTTCCTTTTTCTACAAAGTTTCAAATCATAAGATCTATCATCAACTGAAGTTTCAAATCATAAGATTCATCATCAACTGAAAAACTCTCTCCCATCATAACATAACACCCCACATTCACTTTCATGCGAATTTTCATGGCGGACATTCCAAAGAATTAGAAGCAAAAATTCTTTAATTGCAACAAAGTGTCGTGAAAATTGAAAGTTTACGCATGAATAAAGACGGAAAAATAAGAAAATTTCATCAAAAACTTGTAATCAATCTTATTTCTAGTTATAATTTTTTTTTCGAATAACTTTGGATGTAAAGTTTGCATCACTTTTTATTTTTTGATCATTAAATTTTTACTTTAAAAAATCAGTAAATAGAATTCTTTACAGATAAAAAAACAACAACAACAAAGAAATATTCAGAGAAAAGGAAAATTTTTTGAAATTTGAGATACATTTGCGCTAATCTGCCATTGAAATTTGCTAAGGACCCTTAAAATATTTTCTCATCGCGACATACCGTAGCAGAAGTACCGATGATATTTGTACCGTATGTAGTAAGTCGTAGAAGCTTCATGTGGACCACATTATAATCACTGAAGTATCTAACGTTACTTGGTGGTCAATGAATTCGAGATTGGTGCATTTTTGAAGTTTGAAAAATTCACTGATGTAATTAAGTAATTATTTAACAGTTGTCATCAATGTTATTCAAAATATTTAAAAGATAAGTTATTTACAAACATATTGCAATAATTGTTGTTAAATGGATAGAGAGTAGTGTGAAATTAGTGTTTCCGTTAAAGTTAATTCAAGGAATAGTAAGATCATACTGATTAGATGAATGCCACTTTGACAGTAATAATCAAAGTAATAGAAGAGAGCTTTTAATTTTTCAAAGTGAAAAGTTACTTTGATGTAGTGAAAAATGATTTGAATTGGAAAATTTAAAACTGGAAATGGGGGCACGAAATAGCATGTCTGATGCTTAGTAAGGAAAATTTGTTGAAATTCAATCTTTCCACATGTTCTGTTTCAAACCCTTCCAAATCCTAAGTAATAATAAATTCTCTCCCCCTCTCTCCGTAAATTCTTCCATCCTTCTAACTATTTATAATTCAATTATCAAGTGTGGTCGAGAAAGTTCGTAATTTTAAACTTTTGCTATATAAGCAGAATTAAACTGCAATGATCGTTTTATTTATCTGAAAGTCTGTGATATTGATTAATTTATGGATTGAAGCTAAGAAATACTTATGATTAGATAAATCAATTTGAGGCACTAATCACGTAATAAGGCCTTGTATGATTGATCAATGGATAGATCTTTGGCCATGTAATATAAGCCCTGCATGAGACATAGGCTGATTGATAGGTGAAAATTTTTTAAATATAATTATTTAGTCAGATATGCGAATGATTTTGGGAAGAACTTTTTTCATTAATCATGTTGTCGATGGAATAAAAAGAAGGAAAATGACTGATTGAGAAAAAAAAAAAAGGAAATAAAAATTTTAGGCGAAAATTCGCAAATGCTATAGTGTTTTCAGCGCATAACTGAGGAATTTTCAAGTGTAAGTGATATCGGTCACAGTAATCTTAGACTGGTATCATTTATTGTTTAAATTCGTGAAACTTTTACTGCTGATTGTTAAGCGGATGAACAGAGTTAATCAAAATCGTAAAACTAAGACTCTTATCAAGATTACTGAAATTTCTGAATTGGTGAAAATTATCTTGCTATCTGATTCTGAATATAGTTCGTATTATTTGGAACCACTTGTCTTCTTTTCTAAACTTTCATTTTCACTATTTCCTTGAAAAATCGATTATTCAAATTAATTTTAGATATTATTTCATTGTTGTTAAAATATTTGAATTTAACTGTGGGAATGGCTTCGATAATTGTTATACTTCTATGTTAATAACAAATCACTGAGTTTCAGTTTTCTTTATTTCAGCACGTAGAGGAACAATACGAAAAAAAAATTCATTGGTCAATTTAAAGTTGGTTAGTATTTGATTCTTTGCAATCTTTCAATTTTCATAATGTATACGTTTTTCTGAAATATTTTCAATCCCCTTCTTTCTTTTTTTTTCTGAATTATTTTCAATATTAAATCTTTTATTATTTCACATTTATGGCATACAGATGATTATAGTAGTATAACAGTAATTATGTCTTATTATATATCATTTATGGTACAAAAATAATTATAAGTGAAATTGAATAATTTCTGAAAATGTTCGAAATAATTTAAGAGGAGAAAATTTGTTGTTTACTTATAAATTGATTAAAATATGAGGATTAGACCAAATTTTGAAAGCAGGTGTCTTAGCTTTTCCTCAAAGTTAGCAGCAGCAAAACTTTGTTTTGAGGAATTGATTAGATATTTTGATGAATTGGAAAAAAGAACTTAATATTAGAATTTTGTTTCAAAAAGAGTAAAACAAGTAATGATCTGAAATTTAGAATCAATTTCTTAGCCTCCAAGATGATACCCTCTCATTCTAAAGAAATTTCTCGAATCTTCTGATGACACTTTTCGGATGCTAGTTCCGGATGAATTTATTATCGTTCGTGAATTCTTATTGGCTTGTTGGTGCATTTAATTTGATCCACTTGAAACAAGCAATGATCTGAAATTTAGGACAAATTTTTTATCTTCGGATGGTATCCTGTCATTCAGAACAAATTCGTCGAATTTTCGGATTTCATCTTTGGATACTAATCTCGGGCGGATTCTATTACTGGATTCTGAACTCTTTTGGTTTTTTGGTGTACTTCGGTTGGATTCTCTTTGTACCTATTCTTGTCAACCTTTCGCCATTTTCTAGGTCACAAATTCTTCACTTTCGCTTTCTCTCAAATCATTCCGTTTTTTTTAGGATAGCCCTGCTCTCCAATAGACTTGATAATTTTATTTTTTATTTATTTTTTTCTGATTTCTATAATAGTCACTTCATCTAAGACCTCAAAAATAAAGCTTTGCTAATGAAATGTAATCTGTAATTCCATCAGTAAATTAATTTATTCTAATTTTCCTGCTTCTCATTTAACGATATAGGGCAGAATCTCATAGTTACTTCATGATATTTCATCTAAGATATCATAAAGGAACGGATGACAAACATATCAATTATAAAAAATATTGCTAAAAATTGATAATTGGCAGAAATAAATGCATGATTAATTATAAAGAGAATTGGTAACTTCAAACAAACTTATTTAATTAAAGACCGAAGCTACTTAATTAGAAGCCGAGACTTAATTAGTAGTCGAAACGTTTGAAGTTTATTATTGAGACGCTATTAGAAATTTCACCAATTTCACTACGTAAGAAAGGATTCATGTATCTTATAAAGTTTTGCAGGCTGATCTGTGCATTGTAAATAATAATTTTCAGAAATCTAAATTATCTAATGATCTTCCCGTTGATGATCAATTTAATTACATTAAAAAAAAAAAAAAAAAAAAAAATTGCAGTATGAATAGATTATTTCCAAATATTCCCTCAACAGCATTCACAACTATTATCGTTCGAATTTGGAGTGAAAAGGAAAAACTTTTCAAATTCATAGAGCAGGGCGAGATTTGTTTCGCAATTTTTTTTTTTCTTCCCAAAATATTTTATGGAAATTTTCTTACAGTTCTTGTCGCTTTTGATAGAATCGAAAGATTTTCATGCAATTTTTTCCTTTTTATAAATATTTTTACGCTTTGCATCAAAGATTTGTTGAAAAGTTTCAAAAAGGAAAAAAGATTTTTAAGAATATTTTCCACGAAATTCTTACAATTTTCGCAACAGTGATTGTATGCGGGAATTGCTGCACTGTGTTACGTGCATTTATTTGATGTCGTATATTTCATGTTATTTCATGAAACGGCATATCGAATTACGAGTTTTAATGATATTCATATGCCAAGTTGATTGCCAAGTTTGCTTTCATTTTTTATTAGGCTTGTTTGGCCTAGCCAAATGAAATCGCTTTCGACATATAAAAGGTTCATATAATAACGATTTTCGGGATGAAAAGTAAAAATTTATTATTCAGTCCAAAGTTTTTGGGAATATATTTAACTGAGAATTACAGAAATATTTAATTATAGCGACAAAAGATTTCCTTTTCTAGATGGAAATTATTCTTATTTGAGCAAAACAATTTAGCTTTTTAACCCTTTATTTCAATCAGTCTTTCTCTTATCTCAACTTAATATTTATATTTTTTGCAAAATGTTGGAAATATGAATTTAAATTGAAATATTAGCTTATTACTTTGGAAAGTTTTTTTTTTCCGGAATAGAGAACACTATATTGAAATCTTTTTTAAATTTCTAATCAATTGCTATTCATATTAATTGAGGAATAGAAATTAATCCATAAATATCCTTTTTCAGCTTTACTTTATTGAATATTCTTATGAGTTACAAGGCTAAAACATTATTAATAGTTACAGTTGTTATGATTATATTATCTAATAGCTGGATCCGGCCACGCTCCTCGTGTTCGCTTCAATTGGAAACTAATTCTTGCTATTATGATTAAGCAAGGCTAGCAATAAGTGTGAAGAGGTTTTTTTTTTGTCTTGTGTGACAGAGATGAATCCTGTTGAGAAAGATTTTGTGGATTGATGAAGAGTGATTCTTCATAACAAACAAATATTAGAGAATATCCAGGCAACTGATCACTGTATTGATTCTTCGTCGCTTATGGAAAAGATCACTGTTGAACTGAATTGTCAGATTGTTAAATTTGTGTTAACTATCTGGCAACGGAACCAGGGAGACAGTTTTATGACAAATATTTCTTTTTACTTTGAAAGTTCGCATGAATTGTGTTGTTAGGATTTCTGCACCAAACGACGTCATCTGGAAGCACGAGTTCAGGAGTTATATTTCCTGTCGACAGATGGGAAAGGCTTCGAATCAGCAGTATATCCGGCAAGCGAAGTTTTTAACGGCTCTGATGGTTCTCCAAATTGCGGTAACTTAATTTTTCCAGCGGCGCATCATCTTCCTCCCGTTTCTCCACTAAATTTCAGAACTTTGCAATAAGGTTATTATACTAAAAATACAATACACTTCAGTTATAGTACCGATCAGAACATTTTAGGCTCAAATATCATCATTAGCAGCGTTATATCGAATGCAAGGCGATTCTAATCGCGTGATTTCTTAACACGGAGTCGTTTTTGACACTGATCTTCTGCTTCTTGCTGACGTCTTTCTGCCACTCGCAGTCTGCCGGCCGCGTTCATTCTGTTCAGAACAAAGCAGATCTGAAGCTGCAGAATACGCTCGACGTGCTCGTAACTGTACATCCTCAAGTTTGGCTGCACGTCATTCTGCTACCATTTGAATCATTCTTTGTCTTGTTCGCTCGTTTGTTGATGCCCGTTCTTTCTCAGTTTAATTTGCAATTAATCGTCGCATTCCTTCCGCTTCGCGAGTACGATGATCTAAATTTGATCTTCTGCGAGGCATTATTTGGATGAACTAAAACAGATAGATTACACCCGAATGGATCTCGAAATCGATTTTTAGAGAGGTAAAAAAAAAAAAGTAAATATATATAAATAGAAACACGCGCCTATTCGAAAGCAAGGTGGTATCGAAATTTGGAAGCAATCGATGAAAAGTTTGCGAATTTAGCAGCAAGTAACAGTCTAGATGCATTCAGTAAATTGATCCGCTCACCTACTTCACAAATTCACAAATCAAGAAATAAACGAAAAGCTTAGAATCATATATATACAAAAATTTGAAATCGGTTACGCATCTGTTCGAATGCGACTTGTATGTAAATAAATTTCGAATACAGCATTGAATGAAAATCTCGGATTAGTCGGTGTCCTCTCACTTACTCTTGCTTGTAACAAGTGTGACAGGCAAAAAAAATATCCAAATAAAAAAAGCTTCTATTCAAATGCAAAATTGTATCGAAGTTTGAAAGCAGTCGGTGAAAAGATTGCACAGTTATATGCCAAATAACAATAACGATGATTTCACTTACTTTTACCTATGATAAGTTGACAGGTAAAGAAAAAAGGTAGATATATCTAGATAAAAATTTGTACAATTTCAATGCAGTGTTGTATCAAAACTTGAAAAAAATCGGTTATTGCAAAGTTACGTGCCAAAAAACAACAATGATGATTTACATTTTTATTTATGTAGATTAGTTCATATTTCAGTCAAAATTCCAATATTTAAATAATTCGTTGTTTTTGAAATCTACAGCATCAAAATTTTATGTAAGATAATGGTTTTGATATTTTGCGATAACCTTTTTTTTTTTTTTTTTAGCTTTTTTAGACCCATTATAGGATTAATTCAATATTGAGTCAAAAATTCTCCGAAAAATTTTCCTCATTTTAATTTTTCCAAGTCTACCAATTTTTAAAAAAAAGCCCGTCAATTTTTATCAATATTAGGCAACTTTAATACATAAAGAATTAGGAGAAAACAAAGTGAGCCAAAAACTTGTGAATAAAAAAGATAAATATTTTCAATGGATAATTTTTAATCTCTTAAAAGAGCTTAATTTCTAGTTTTACCATCAATGAATTGAATGCATTTTTACGAGCAATCATTATTGAAAATTTTTCTTTATGAGCCAATAATAAATAAAAAATATTATTTTACTAAATAGATAAAATTATTGCAATTTCATACATGCAGAAAGACTCGCCTGCTAAATCTGCATTTAGAGAAATTGAATGAATTAGTCGATAATTTAATTTTTTTCCATAATATTATTGAGCTTACTATTAATATTCTTTTCCTAATGAATTCCTACACAAATCTGCTTGCATTTTCGTTAGCTTTTAATTTTCATATATTTAAATATTCTCTTCTTTTTCCTTCCTTATTTGTTATCTCATAAGTTACATGAGCAATTTTCTCCTGAAATAAACCACTCGATTCCTAGATAATTTAAGCACCTAATCAATCTTTTCTATTTTATCTTTCAAAATATTTCCATTGAAATCAAATGACTGAACTGCTAAGAATAGCAATTAAAATAATTTATATTCAGCATTTATTCCTTGTTAAAATATGGATTACTTAGTAAGACTTAAAAAATTTGTTCTACTTTGTTTTATTCTTATTATTATTTTTATAATCAATATTTTTTATATGTCACAAAAAACACAGGCCAAATTTCAATGACCATAAATTCTGATTGATTTGAAAATTATAGCATCGTAAAAATGAAGTGAAATTATCAGAAAATTTGTCATTTTTTTTTAACAATTTTTCAAATTTTCTTTATAATTATCATTGCGTGAAATATATCTGAAACATTCGCCGATCATCATTAGCAATTTTATAAATAAATTTTTTTTTTAAACAAATCTTTCAGAATTTAGCTAGCAAAAATAGAAAATTATTTACATTATCATATTGAGACTTATTAGTCTGGAACTTGGCTCTTTTTTATTGTCATTCATTGGCTTAGTTTACTTATTTTCTTTTCCCGCTACTTTCTAATCATTAGTTAAAAGATAAAGAAATACTTAAGGGATGAATTGCTTAAGACCCAAAATTTATTATATGAATAAAAATCCGGTTTCTTTCGTAATTATAACTTAATAAATAAATGATTTGAAAATTTCAATATTTAACTTCTATTATATTTTTAAATAGAAATAATTATTTTCTTATTATTACCAATTATCGTAGGTAGAATCTTGGTCATTCGTCTTTATCGTTTGTTTTATCAACATTATTATTTTTTTCACCATTGTTTATTTTTGTCAGTATAATTATTTTATGATTAACTCAATTACTTCGTAATTTTATTGATGAATACTAAATCTACTATTTCCTTTTGTTATTCATGCATTCCATAAAAGGAATAAATATTCGTCAGCTATTACAAGATTACATCTAATGTTGTCATTTGAATTTGAAATCATAAATGAGAAAATTAACTAAATTATTTCCTCATTTTCTTTCATTTATTTTTAGAATATCAACTTATTTATCACATAGCTTTGTGTAAGTTAAGATTTTATTTATTTATATAAAACACTTACTGATTGTATTTATTTTATAAGTTGACTAAGCTAGCTGATGCTATAAAATACGAAAATTCAAAAATAAAGTTTGATTAAAAGTATAAGGCATTGAATTTTCGACATTTTATTTTAAATTTTACTTCATGTTAACTTTTTTTCTAGAAATATTTCAAGCGATTTTGATTCTTTTAAACCTTCTATTTTCTTGTTGAACTTTTGAATTTTCCTTTTTTCTTGTCTTGATGTAACTAAGATTGAAACTTTGCTTACTCAAATATCATGTAACAGAAAATAAATTGTCCAATCACTAGCGATATCAATGTTTATCTTTGATTCTTCTAAAAACTTTCTTTCAGATCGGATTATTGGTAATTTTTTTTGCTATTTCACAAAAGTTCCTTTTTATATTCGTATGTTAAATAAGAAAAGCGAAAGGAAACTGCTTCTGTTGGCGACAAAAAGAAATTAAGTTTTTGTTTTTTTTTTTTTCATTTGCAGTAAAAAAAACTTCTGGATGTTTTTCATTGATAAATAGAAAATTTATATCTCTTAAGAAAAAAACGGCAGAAAAAGCGGTGCTTCTAAGAATTTTTTTGATGAAAAATCAAAGCTAAAGAAGTGTTTGAATAATTCTTACAAAAATCGAGAATAATGATAATATAGTCTTAGAATTCAAAATCTTATTAAGAATATCAAATTGATTACTTCGATGAATTTCATAATAGTCTAGTTGGCAAGAAGTTGCTGATTTTTTCGACATGCAAGTTTTTTTGTTTTAAATTCGTATAAGATGTGAAATCAGTTAAAGTGATCAGAATTTCTGGTTCACTAATAAATTTTAATTTATTACTTCGTGCTTTTGTTTTTAGAAACAACGCAACATTATTTTAAAATTCTTAATTACATTTCTTAATTCGATAATGTTCGGAAATAAAAGAAAAGAAGCAATGTAAAAAAAGGAAGAAATTTATTAATTTTAGTGTTAGAGCTTTTTCATACGAACATTTCTTATACATATTTTATTTTCAATTCAGTAATTCTCTGTTTTCAGTTTAATTAGCGACTTCTTGCTAAAATTGCTTAATTCAAATTTTCGACATGCAAGTTTTTTTTGGTTCGTTTCAATGAATATCATAAATTTTTGCTTTTTATAAAAAACTAAACTATTGAAATTTTCGCTTTTCTTTTGCTTAACAAGTCTTTCTCAGAAAAAAGAAAATATCAATTGATGAGCAAATCTTAGAGTTAAAACTTGGATAGATTTCATGAAGTTTCACGAAATTAAAATAAATTATCATACTGATATGATTTTCATATTAGCATGAAAATATTCTACTGCTAATGGTTTGGATTGATTAGTCATCTCTATCTTTACAATAAAGAATATTTAGAGTTTCGTGGATTTTTTTTTGACATATATGAGTTATTATATGAATAACAATAACTTTGAAGAGTGAAAAACATCATTAAACAATGCTCTTTGATTTATTGATTTTGAAGTAAAAATTTAGTTAAATATTACGGTGCCTTAGTAAATGGATCGACTTAAAATTTTTTCTGAAATGAATTTTTTGTGAAATAATAGTTTGTAAAATTAAATAAAAATGAGGAAGTAAAAGGGAATTCCAAAATGATTTACTAGAATAAATGACTTAAATGCTTTAAATACTTTCATTGACAGTCAACCAATCCAAGTTTAATCAAATGATTTAATATATAGCGCTTTAATAAATACCACGCTTGATTTTTGAGAAAATTCGAAAAATGAGGTTGTAATTTTTTTTTCTGATCGCATATACATACATATTTATTTACTTATTTAACTACTATATATTTTCATCAATTACGTGTAATTTCTGTTTGGATAAGCTTTAGCAAATTACTTAGATAACATATGGACATGTCATATATAAGTTTACTTTTTAACTATTTTATCATAAATTTGCTAATATAAAAGTATTTTTTCAAGTTTTAACAGTGTTAATAAGTTTCTTAATCATATTAAAACTTGAGAAGATTGTCGCAAATAGCAAACATATCGTCATAAGCTATTAATGCAAAACATAAAAATAGAATATGCATATACGCAATATTTGAAATAACTTAATCATTTCACCCACGCAATATTTCCACTTGTCAAACAATGATTTATCATCAAAGTAATCTCGAGAATAAGGCTTAATTCAATGAAAAGAATAGCACATCATTTTATAATAGTAATGCTTTTGTTTCATTTTCTTATTTTCCAATAAACATTTATTCTTCATCCTTCTTTAATTTTTTGTCTCCTTCAGATTCATTTTTCGATTTCATAGCTAATCCTTCTTCTTTATAAAACTTTTAAAACCAGCAAAAGTTTTGTTATCATCCACTAATTTTATATTGATGCAAAGATTATAGACAATTTTAGGATTGCATATTGTACCTAGATTATCCCTGAAATTCTGATTTATTTTTCAGATCAGTTGTTTAGGTATATAAGGTTATCTCTTATTGGCATAGATTATATTTGCATAATTACAACGGAATTCTGACTTGGTTAAATGATTGTTTTAGAAAAAAAATTATTTTTTTTTCGTTTTTGGATTATCGGAAATTGAGATTGCCGAACTTTCGTTAAGTTTTTTTTTTTTCTTTCAAATAAAACACAATTCATCTCTTCCTATTCTTCCTACTTTACTTTTGTTTATGATCATGAAATATCGAAGATCAGAATTTGTTGCTTATGGAAAAACAAATGACAAACTTTAATTTCGATTTTAAAGCTTGTAAAAGGAGTTTGAATTTGTTGATTAGCCGTTAGATGAGTGAACGATTGAACGTTGTTGATGATCCGATATTTTAAACGAGGAATTTTCTCGATGGATGAAGAACTCATTTTGCTGATGATTGAAGGATCCTTCCTTCTTTTTAAATGGTTTCTTCAGAGCGTATTAAAAGTATTTCGACGTCAGTATTTCACTTTGACGGAACATTTTCAAATACAATGTCATTTTGCACTCTTTTCAGGTTTATTTTAATTTTAGTTGTAAAACCTTTACAGAAGAATTGACTTGGGCAATCAACTCTTTTTAAATGTTATCGAAAATTGAAAAGAAATCTGATTTTTCTTTTAGATGTTTTTCTGTCATTAATTTCTTTTGACAAAGTTGTTTTAAATGTCACTCAATTAACTGAAATCAAGTATTATCTGCAGTGTTTTTAATGAAATAAAACATTTATAAGAAAAAAATTATAAAGTATTGAAATAATTTTGTTTTTCTTATAATTCCAAAAACATTTTTTTCAGCTTATTTCATTTTCCGTATTTTCCATTTATTTAATTTAATTTTGCTCAATTAATTTAATTTAATTCTGCTATCACTAATTCGATTTAATTTTGTTCAAAAAATTAAATTATGATTCGTTTCACACATTATTCCCAGTAAAATTAGCATATTATTTCACATAATAAGATAGTTTCGAAAATTGCTTATGTCATTTATTTTGGTAAATCTCAGGTGTTAGATAAGAAATTTTTATTAATAATCGATACAAAATTCTTCGCTATCCATAATTCTATAAGTGTAGAAAGATAGAAGTATAAAATAGTTTCACCAGAAATAAAGATCTTTCAATTTCTTATCATCAATGATAATTTTTGGGCAGGATAAATAAAAATAATTACTGATTTTCTTCTGTTGAGGTATGACCTGAAATAGTGGTCGGTGTTACATGTCACATTTACAGAGATTCATTCGGAATTCGTGATGGATCACTTAAGTTTGGTTTAAAATAATTGATGCAATCAATTTCAACTGAGTTTATATAATTTTGTTTAATTAAAAATTTGCATTATGCTTGAAATTCTCATTTATTAACTGCATGAAGTTTCGAATGAATAAATTTTGATGCAAGTTTTAGTAGAATTAAAAAGCATCATGGTTTATAGGAAAAAAATAAAAAATAAAAAGGAATTTAACAAGTTGAAAGTTTCTTTTTGGAGTATTTTAGTCGCTGGTATCTTTTTCAGGCAAAAAGTAAATAAGTTCGAATTGAATAAATTCCATCATTTCATCCTACACCACTATTTTCCAAATTGATTTTTGAGATTTGAGAATTAAAAATTTGAAATATATTATTGTAAATTTTAGGCTCAAGTATTTCATAATTGTGCACTCTTAACTATTATTTTCTTGCTTTCAATTTTTTTTTCAAAATATGAAAGTATCATTACGGACTTGTGCATGAGCTTTTCATCATGGAATATTCATTTTTTTTGATTTAAATTTTTTGTATTTTCTGAAAAATTCAAATTACCTATGTATGATGGGAAAACTAAGAATTCTCCAATTTTTTTTTCAATACAGATATTTAAAAAATATTTTTGTAATGCAATCATCTTTTTCGTAACATTAAGATGTATTTATTGGTAATTTATTTTAAAATATTTTTATGGTGATCATCGTTTTTGAAGATCAATCGGAATAAATCGAGCAGTAGAAAATTCTATTACTTAGCTGGAAGTCTTGATTTTTAGAAAGATATAATCAAAAAATTGAATCCTTTCGAAATTTCTCGATAGAATAGATTTGATAGAAAAGATGAAATGAATTTTCTTTTTTTTTTTTCGAATCACTTATTAACTACATTATTGATTATAGTGATGGAGAACTGAAAAGATGACAAGAAGTCGAGATAAAAATTTTAAGATTAAGGTATTCACCCCATCTGCCTCAATCATTATTTTCCTCTCCAAAGTTTGAAGCATTTTGTTTATAACAATCAATTTTTCTCGCACAGACTACCTCATACCGATTTATGTGAAAGGAAATTAAAAGTTAATTGTAGAATGAGTTTTAAAATTATTAGAAATTTATTTTAAAATATTTAACATCGTTTAAGTGATGAAATTTACTGAAAACTGCAGCAAAACTTATAAAAATATAGCAGATTTTTTAGAAATTATGAACAGTAACAGAGTGAAAAGAAAAGCAATAAAAAGGTTATATAAATTTCTGATTAATTGCCAATTTAATTATTATTGATTTCATTATAATTTGTTTCTTGATATATTCATTGGAATGGATGGTAATTAATTTGTAAATAGGTGCTTTAAACTTTGACTAATAATTCATTATGCATTATCAAATATAGCATATTTTGTTAATGGGAAATTGCCAAGTATTTCTTGTGATATTTAATTTATGCTAATTTAGTTAAAAATTACTATAAAAATAGTGTAAAATTAGCAATAAATTTATTTGATGCAAATTTTCTTGTACTCATATGGAAAATGCATTCTTTTTTAATATTTTTTTTTTTCAAATTAAGTCTTTTACAATAGTTTTTTATATTAATTTTTAATTAAATCTTATAACTTCACAGTGTGAATTAGTATGAAGTATACTAATGAAGTATGAATTACTTAGTATTAATTAAATAAAAAAAAAAAAAAAATTGGCGTTCTAATCACGTATTTGTCGCAAATAGTTGGTAGTCCAACCAAATGTTTGTTTGTTGTTTGTTAATACTGAATTTACACTAATTTAATTTAAAATTACTATAAATTATAATGAACGGAATTTAATGCTTATATAAAATTGAAATGATTGCTAATTTTCCCACTCAAATAGTAATAAAACAATAAGCTTCTTTCTTTTAATTCATTAAGATTGAAAAATTCCCTTCTTCCGTCATTTTTATTGTAAAGGTAACTAATCAGCTAAATGACCACCTATAATGTTCATGTTTTAATTCGAAATTTTAGAAATTCCTTTGCAAGAAATGAATTTGCTTTTTACTATTTCATATAATTTAATCAATTATTTCTGAATCTTGGTAATTCTATCGTTTGTATAACTGAATTTTGTCTAAAAATGTGAACGAATATTTGCCAATTTTGTTGATTTGAAAAAATTGTTTCGAAACTTCTGAGAATACAAGTCAAACATGGAAAATGCCATAAAATAGCAATAATATTGCATAAATTTTAGTTTTCACTCATTCGAGGCAATCGTTCATCACTGGCACATTCGGGAAGTGGTTGCCAAAATTTTGAGATAAAAACTGACAGAAATCAATCAACATTTCATCAACAATTAACAAGTCAACAACCAATATCGCTCAAGTATGCCTTTCTTCTATAATCATCACTTTTCTTTTGATATACGATAGCTAAATTAATTATCTCACAAATCAAAAATTTGTGCACTTTTTCTTTTCTTTTAATACATGAAAGTTAAGTTAATGAATTTAATTATTCCATAAACAAGCCATTTTCCATTAGTGGTGTAAGAAAATTTGAATTTTTTGCCTCGAAAACTATTAAGATCAAACTTTGAAAGAAAACAAAATATCATGCATCTTCTCTCTCTCTCTCGTAGTAACCTAATCCTTTTCTAAAAATTTGAAAAATACGAGAGAATAAATTTAAAAAATTTAAAGCGTATGTTAATTGGCCTTTTAGTACATTCGGTCTCTTGATGACAAACTATTGAGTTTATTCGAACAAGGATTTGCGAATTGTAGATAATTCGTTCATTGATTCTTCGGGCCGCCTTTCACAACATTTTATTAATAATAATGCTTTTTATGAGATTTGCTTGCATTCATGTACATATCGTTGTTGCAAGCATAATCATTGCATTTTGCAGTTTCCGGTAATTCTTCAACTAACATTGCGACCGAATTAAAAAAAAATTTTATTAATTGAGATTGTGGAAATATTTCACTTTCTCACTTATTTCAAGTTAAGAAGAACTTATTTTTATGAATTTCCACTTCTTTACTCACTTCATCTTGCTGGATGGAGCAGTCTCTAGATAAGTGATAAATGATCAGAATATTTTCTTCCACGATTTTACTCTACTACTTAATAGAAAAGTGGAAATTTTCATATCCATTTGGTATTTTAAAAAAAAATAAATCCTTTAGTAAAATTTAAGTCTAAATGAATTGAAAATACACCCATTAAAAAAAGGTAAATCAATTATTGATTACAAGATAAATCGATTATTAATTAGAATATAAATCGATTGCCAAATTTTTTACTGGAAATGGTGGAAAAAAATTAAAAAGAACTTACTTTTATTAATTTCTCATTGCTTCGATAGCATTTTTGGCAAAAATTTTTTGATAGAATGTTTATTTCATTCAAAAAGAATTTGGTTCCCATTGAGAAAACTTATTAAAGCAACAAAAGTTTCTTTGTTTTTACCTTTGCAATTCCGTCTACTCATTCTCGAGAAGATACAAATTTTGCTTTATGGTAAATCTATAAAATTTTACAAACCTTTTTGCTCTATTAGCTTATCTGTTTAAACCTTGACGAAATAAATTATTTTTGACTCGTTTTCTTGAATAAGGAATAATTTTTCGTGTTCAATCTCAAAATCTCGAAAAAACCAATTCATCGATCTCAACCTAAAAAAATCTATCATTTTATATCTGTTTCTTTAAATGGTCCCAGTTTTTACTATTTTAGTTGAGATACTGATAAATTGTTTATACAGTAGAGACTTATTAAATCCTAAACTGATAAGAATTGTGAAAGTTTTCAGGAAAAAAAGAGAAAGGAACGAAATATCAGTCATTTCCATCCTTTTTTCTTCATTTTTAGTAATATTATTAGTTTTGGCTGATAATCTGATAAAATCTACACAAATCTATCATAAAAATCATCAAGATTTTGCAATCACTCTGTTCCAAGATCCAAGATCACTTTTCTGGGACAAACGAAGGACATTTATATGTGATCAGTTTGTTGATACGTAACTGTGAACAATTTGCTAAATGTGCCTTAATGTACTGTTAAAATATATTCTATTGAAATTAGACACATTTTCTTTGTCTTCAAGAATTTTAATATTTTGCAAAATTGATAGATTCCTTTCATATTTTGTGCTATCAATTGAATGAGAAAAAAGAGCGGAATTATTCAGAAAGAAACCAAATTTAGAATTATGAAGAGCATCAGAAGCAATATATTTCCATATGACATTATAGAAATTTGATCCGGTATATTTGAATCAAAATTTATAATTCAATTGTAAATGAAGAAACTGAGAATTCCAAAATCTTCGATAATTTTATAATTACTGCTTGGATTAATTGCAAATCAATATAATATCGATTATTAAATAAATTTCAAAAGATAAATTTTATTTAAAATTTTGAATAAATATGTTTTGGAAGATAAAATGAATGATTTCTTATTTACGGATATGTCAAAAAGTTTTATTTATGTATTGCTCATAACTTTACTTGGCCTTTTTTAATGTTTTGATTGCGAATGTCTGCGCATGCTTTCTGATATTTGTTTTATTTACGTTTTTTTCATTTTTTCAATTTTAAGTCATTTTCCATTTGATCTATTATTTTAGTGAAACATTAGATCAACCAACGTGTTCGAAGAATTTTTCCGCAGTTACTCTACAAAAAAGAGATAGCATTGCTGATAGAATTAGACATTTGCGCAGCATAGTTATTGGCAATCGAAGTTTATTTTTTGGCAAGGTTAAGCATTTTTTCCTTTTTTTTTATTTCAAAATTAAATTTTGAATAAACTTTTCAAATTTTTGCTAAAAATTTGAAATACATATTCGAAAAATTAAATGCTTAAGCTTATTTTAGAGTAAAGACGAAATGCTTGAACTTAGTAAAGACGAAATGGTTGAACTTTTAACGCGATTGAAAAATGAGGCACAAAAAGAAATACCAATGCTCGAACTTGAGCAGCACTGGACAAATATTGTTCATGATGGCGTAAGTTTATGTGAAATTCGAACTTGGCCTATTTTTTATCAAATTGCAGCGATTATTACTCAGCACAAGAATATCGGGTAATGTCAAGGTTATTTTCAAATAGATGACAGTTTATCATGGGATTGTGGTCTAGGTAGTGAAATGCTGTTGAAGATTCGCTCGAACTAGCAACATAAATCATTGGGAAATTTGGAAAAGTATTCAAGTCTCAAATATGTTGCTCAAAAGAGCTATTTATTTTTTTTTTTAAATTTGAAATAAATTAAAGAGATATTGCTATTTCGTAATTGTCAAATTGGGAAATCTCTTAGAATTCGATCAATTATTCGAACGAAATGTTTTTGTCAAAAATTTCCTAAGGTTTATCAATATATAATTAGGAAATTTAAATTTGTTACATTTAATCTGTCAATATTTTAGGATAAAAGAAGCAAGCAGACTCGTGAGCAACAAGAAGCTGTATGGGAATTTGTCACAACAGAACATCGATATTTGCAGGCAAAAAATTTTTTTTGATGAATATCTCTTCTTTTTTTCCAAAAAAAAAAGGAAAAAAAAGGAAAAAAGATTAAGATTTGCAAAAAAGTATTTATGAAGCTAGAATGGAATAGTTCCGAAAAAAAGAAGATTGAGCAATTTTTGATACATAGTTCAGCGAATAATTCGAAAATATAATTTTTACATGAGTAAGAGCAAATTAAGTTTTAGAATTCCAAAATATGAATATAAACTGATGACTTTTATAATTAATTAGGGTAAGAACAAATTAAACTTAAATTATATATTATTATGGATATGATACTTTTTTTTTTTTTTACAAGGGAATTCTTTTGCAATTTTATAAAAATTTATAATTGTTTTTAGCATCTAAAACAAATGAATGAATTTCACGAATACTTTCTAAAATTGCAAGAAGTAGGCTATATGCGTGATGTTGACTCACGTCGCGTATTCCTAAATTATCCTGAACTTTATTCTCAGAATTCGAGATTTTGGAAAAAATCAATACTGCAAATGCTCGAAAATTCAAGGTTTTTTTCCTACTTAATATATTAATTCTTTTTTCTAAGCAATATTTGAAAATTAAATACAATATTTTTCTGGTCGAAAGTATTTATTGGAAATTTTTAATAACCTGTAATTTTATCTTCTTGCTTAACTGCGGAATTTTTTTTTAAAGAAATTTTATTTATTCAAAGATATAAATATAAGCATCGATTTTTTTTCTCTTCAGAGATTATGGTATTCCGCTTGATCCGACAATCATGAAAAATGGTTTTGAGCGAATTGATGAATGGTTACCCTGCTATAAAACTTTTATATGTGGTTATGCCGACTGTCACAATTATGTGCAGAAATGTCAAAAAGATCATGCACTATTTTTCGAGTTTGTTAAGGTAAACAATTATTTTAGTATTATTATTTCAATTCTGAATCGATCATTTCGTTTGAAGAGAATAACTGGTACCATATATGATGATTAAACTATTAAGTACATCTATTTACACACATCTTTTCCGGATTTTCTAATCATATATGTATATCTATATGGATGAGAAATCCGAGTACTTCAAATTTATTGATCCTTCAACATTTTTAAGAATTCGTAAATCTCATTTCATTTACGAATTCTATAATTAAAATTCCAAATCTCATAATTGTAATTTAAATTAAAATTTTTATTATAGTAAAAAATTACAAGATTATAAATTTGTTCTGTTATAATATTTGCAAATTTTTAGTTCTGCTGCATTTCCATTTTTCCTAATTCATACTTACGCTTGAAATTTTAGTGGGCTGAATCACAGGACACGATGAGGCGGCAAAGTTTATTGGACGCTTTGGCGAATCCAATGCAACGTCTCACAAGATATAGATTACTTCTGGAAGCTATTCGGAAGAATACTGTTGGCGACGCTAAACAGGATACTATTCAGGTAGTTTTGCCGATTTACTTTAATTGCTTAGCTATTCAATCTAATATTTTCACTAAGTTTTGTTCATTTGACCAATTCACTTAAATTTTTGCTAGAATAGCTTTCTGGTCTTGCATTTTCATCAATTTTTCCTTTAATTTATTTACCAATTTATTTAGATATCATTAAAAAAAAAGGATGATAAATTTCTTGTTATTCTTGATCTTTTTTACAAAAATGATTGATCTCGAATTATTCTGAAATTTTTCTTATAAAAAACACTTGGATTAAATATTCTAAATTTAATATTATTATAATACTGATTAACATAATGCAAACTTTCAGGAAATGATAACACGAATTGAAAAAGCAGCACGAGATGTTGACGAAACATTAAATAAGAATGATTTAAGGGATAAGCTTATCGAAGTACTGAAGGCGATTGAAAGTTATGAAGCTATTGATTGTAAAGAATTTGAAAGAGTATGTAATAATCTTACTTTATTCACGTGTATTATTTTCTCTTTTTACGTAGGATATAACGTATGACACCAACTTTATTCCAATTTTCTATTTTCAGAATGCAACATTTGCATTTCTATACTATTATTAATTATCATTAATATGTTGATAAAATTTAAAATTACTTCATAATATAAAGTAGCAAACATTTAATTTTTCAATTTATTTGTGTTTCTGTTATTCGGTGTTTGATCAATTAAGCACACAAATTATCAAATTGAAATTTAATTTCAGATATTTTCAACTAAATTTTATATTCCTTTGGCTGATCCAATGCCATATTGTGTAGGCGAGCCACAATTTCGCCGTGTTTATTTACGTGATGATTTAAAGATGAAAGATGGTAAATATGGGAAAAAGGTTAATTAAAATTGAGAATTTATTTTTCTTGTACTATTAAAATATAAAATGACAAGTTCTTTTCGTAAATGCTAGACAATTTTTTTTTTTTTGTAATGTAAGAGGACGATTTTTTCTATTGTAAAGTAACAAATTTTATTTCAGATAGATGTACATTGCATATTATTCACTGATCTCTTCCTAATATGTAAAATTTCGAACAAACGTTACGGTCGACTAAGGATTCTTAAATCACCAATACATATTACTAAATTGCGCATACAAAGATTTCCCAATCACTGTAAGTTTCACATTTGAATTTATTTTCATATTTAAATATTTATTCCTTCCATTCTATTTCTATTTCTCTTACTTTATCTATTTTGATTTTACAAAAGTCAAAAATAATTAGTCTTGAAATTTTTCCAAATTAATTTCCTAATGCACAAAATCTCAAAAAAGCTCTCATAAAATTTTTATTAAATATTCCAAAGCTCATTTGTTTGGAAATTTAAATATGTTCTCTATCGAATACTTTCTATATACTGCCAAACAAAAGAACTAATTTTTGTAATGCAACTTTCCACTCCAATGACTATTGAGATTTCGAGAATTTGAAGAATTAAATGACAGTCTCACTTTCGAAAAAATAAATGATAGTCTGATTTTGCATAATTGAACGACTTTTTTAGACGGAAGAATTTAAAGAATCAAACGATAGTATCATTCTAATGAATTTAATTCATTCTGAAAGCATCACCTATTTTCCGTATCATTCAAACTATTAGTAAATTTACAACAACCTTGCTTACTCATTTGAATAGATTTGTAATAATTATCACCAGAATATTCCAGTATTTTTCCCGATATCATTATGAGATGAAAAAAAAAAATTGAGAGAAATTAAATTGGTATATATTTGAAGGACATAAAATAGAAGAAAAGAGTAAAGAAAGAACTTGGGAAAATATCTCTAAATGAAAGCTTCTGAAATATTGCAGCAAATTTTGTGGTAACACCAATCAACGATTTTGGCATGCCTTCAGCCTTGTATTATTTCTCAGCTACATCAACTGAAAATACTCGGAAATGGTTTGATATGATTGATACGGCGCTAAAGGATTTTTATGATCTAAAACACAATGTATTTTTATCTATTTTTTCTATATTTTTCTTCTAAAAAACTTAAAAAATTTAAATTTTCCAGTTTTTTTCATTCTAAAAATTGAAGTATGATTTATATATATATGAGTATTGTTTGTTTATTTCTTTCAAGTTCTTTTTTCTTCTTTTTTTTTTCTAGATCTTCAAATCTGCAGCAATGCTTGTCAGTTGTTTCGGTTTGATAATTCAATTGATTTAGATTAAAGGATGATTGGGACCATAATCGTTGAGTAATAGCAACTGTAATAATCAGATGCTATCAATGAAGGGATTATATATCAGACAAGTTCCACTTTGGATATACCAATGGTCACTCAAACCAATGGTCGTTGAAGTATTGCTAATATTAAAATTATTTTTTTGATCTTTTATTCTTAAAATGATTGAAAAAGTAGGAAAAAAGAACGGAATCACTTCCTAATCAGTTAATCTTCCATCTTCTAAAGATTGAAAAGTTCGAATAAGATGAAATGATTTTATCAGTTAACAATCATTCGATTTAGGTCTGTGAAAACAGTGCACAGAATAATGATCGATTACTGAGAGACGTCAAAATATCAGTAGTGGAAGAACATATTATAAATTAACTGTACTGGTTGATAATGACCATTCGTTATCATCATTAGTTAGTACAGTATTGAAAAGATAATCAGAATCATCCACAAATTTTTGCTTCAAAATCTGTGGAGTATTTGGTATCACCCAATTTGCATCGTTGATAGCAATCGAACTCTTCTGAGACCAATCGATATTGCTACTAACAGGTATTATTTCCATTTAAAATTTGCATTATTTAATTGCTTTTTTTTTAAAGCACTTCTTAAATCTATATGAGCTTTGATGTATCTATAAAATTAAAGTAATTGCAATAATAAATTAATACAGTAAAAAACAGGGTAAAATCTCGAGAAATTTTTACAATTCTTCATTCCAAAAAATTTTTGAATTAAATCATTTTTCGAATGACCGCTTTAATATTAATAATCACTTTCGATTGTATTTCATTCTTTTTCATTTTCTAAACTGCAATTTACTATTTGATATATCTCAGTATGAGTTAAATGTATATAACAAATGAAACAGAAATGATTTTTAGAAACGACGACGAAATTGTATGCGATAAAGCAGTGGAACTGAATTTTTTCAGATTTAAATGATGAAATAATTTTGTATATTGAAATGAAAAAATAACATGCAATTTTTGGTGTTGTAACGCCTCGTTGATTTTGATGTTCTGTACTTCAATTTCCTCAATTAAGATTAGTCGACAATAATCATAATATTTATTGTGGCTTAAGTAATCTTAATCGATCATAGCATTGTTAAAAGCTGCACATATTAGGAAGAGATCAGTGAATAATATGCAATGAACATCTACCAAAAACTTGTCATTTTATAATAAGAAAAATTTGTCATCTTACATTCAAAAAAAAAAACTTGCTGCCTAGAAATTAGAAAAAAGACATGTGATTTCATATTTTAATAGGAAAAGAAAAATAAATTCTCAATTTAATTAACCTTTGTCCCATGTTTACCATCTTTCATCTATAAATTAGCATTGAATATTATGAGAAATGTGAAATAACAGAAACAATAAATAAAATTCAATGTTTGTTTTATATTGTAAAGTAATTTTAAATTTTATCGGCATAATCTATGTAATTATTCTATACAAATAAAATGTAAATATTCATTGTTTTTTGGCACACAACGCTTTAATTTTTCCCGATTGATTTGAAATTTTAATACAAAGTTGCATTTTTAAATATACGTATGTTTCCATGCAGATACCTTTTTTTTTTTATATCACTCTGTAAAGAGAAAAATGTTTCCCGTCAAAACGTTCCGATGAACAGATAAACAAACTTAGATCAACCAATTATAAGCGTCATGTTGGAAATCAGGTAAAGAGAAGAAACCCCGAAAAGATTTAAATGGTTCGAATTTTGGAGTGAAATCAATTCAAGTTTGACAGCATTTCGAGTTCAACAGCTTGATTCGAAGCTTTTATACCGATACAGTGACAATTTTACAATGATGTAGATCGAAAGCAGCAATAGCAGCAAATCGACAGTCAAGGAATTCCATTCTTCTCCAGAAATGACAAAGGAAATAATCCAGTGATCAATTTGCTTGAATATTCTCAAATAATTTCGAGGATAGTTCGAATGCAATCGATGTGCTTCGATTGATCTAAATGTTGCCTCGCGGGAGATCAGACATAGGTCACCATACTCGCAAAGCGGAAGAAATGCGATGATCAAGAATACAAAGAATGGCTCAAATGCGAACACTGTAAGAGTGCTGCGAGACGTTAACGAGAAACAGTAGATCAGCTTCAAACACAACTCCATGCTCAGCAATCATGCGATATTGAATTCCGGTATAGCCCCGCTAATGATTATAATGTGTCCACATCGCAAGGCTCTGAAATTTGATGGAAAATAAAAGGAATGTATTGCGCGCCGAAAAAATTAAACTGCCTTAACTTGGAGAATTGCCAGAGCTATTAAAAATTTTGCCTGTCGGATATACCACCTAATCAAAGGATTTCCCAAAGGTACATATCATGTTTCCAAATGATGTCGCCCGGCGCATAATAACTCAATTCATGCCAACTTTCAAAGTGAAAGGACAAATTTATCATAAACTGGCTCCCTGCTTCCATTGCCAGATAGTCAACAAAAATTCCTGCAAATGTATTTTACTGATGATAGCAATGATGAAATGAATAACGCTGCGGAATTTATTATGACATAAAAAGGTCCATTGTTTCCCAACTGCAATAACACAAAAAAAAAAGAAAGAATCTAATTCGTTTGTTCAAAAAGCAGTTGACTTTATGCCATCTGATACACACAAGATTTTCTTATGTTGACAAAATGTTTGCTAGAAAGCTGTGCGACGATTCAATGCTCCAACTGTAGACGAAGTGGCAATTGTTCTGGCTGGAGATCAATTTCAACCCAAAAATATTGTTCTTCATCTGAGAAACGATCAATTGGCAAAAGTTGCAGACATCAGTCCAACATAGTTGTAGGAAACGATAAATATCCTTTATACAGAAGATCAGCAGAAGATGGCGGTAGATTAGCGATCATGCAAATGCTGAATGGTGACATCGAAATAAATAACCAGTGGATTGTTCCATTTTCTCCTTTGCTATTAAAAACATGCAAAACGCACATTAACGTGAAATATTATAGTAGAACTGAAATATTTGTAATAAAAATAAAACAAAATAACCCAAGTAATTTGTATAGAAGAAATTTCTAGTCTTCTCAGGCAAATGAGTCACATATTTATATCTGGCAAAAGCTCTTATTCTCTCATTTTCTGATTGCTAAGAGAGTTTATAAGCATCATGTGAAATACTGAGAGATTGATTGTCAAAAACGTTGCAAGAATTGAAGTTTTTGCGAATTCCCGATATTATCTTTAATCCTCCCATCCATTCTTTTGTATGACTAATGTATGAACCTCCACTCACTATAAAACCCAAGGATGATCCATATATAAAAGCGAAGCTTTCAGGGCAGCATTTTAAGTGTATCAACAACGTTGGGGGGGGGTTTAACACAAACGGGTTTTTTAACATTGGTAACTATAAATCGCGCAATTTTTTTAACGTACTATATTTTGATTTCCTCAACGAAATCAACCTCTTCAACATCAATGTCAATGATAAATCAATTCCAATTCAATATCAAAGCAATTTTAACGTCAACCAAAGCGACAATTCAGCAGAAGATCACTGTTAATATTTTTTATTTTTATTTGTATTATTTGTTTACTGTTTACTATTGCATAGTGATATTGTTTATAATATCGTATTACCTTAGAAATTATTGCTGAATTAGCAGAGTCACAATAGCAAATACCAATTCCAACCCAACTAGTCTACCATTCCGAATTACAAATCGCAGAATTTTTTCCTCAAAAAAGTACTATAATTTTTTCTCCAACAAACACTATAATTTTATAATTTTTCCCCAACAAATACTTCTTAAATCGATCAAATAAATTTTATTAATGGTAAATAAAGGCAGCGATATGGTAGTTGTTGTTGTGCAATCAGAAGGAAGTGATAGAAATGCGGTCATACATATCGATGAAATTACACAGTATCATCATTTCCGTAAATTAATAACCAAATTTTACATTTGATCACATAAGATCTCGAAAGAACTCTAGAAATATAAATCGCTTTCTCAGATTTTGATTTTGAAATCATATGAATTATCAAATAATTTTAAATATCTTAATTAAGCTCTTGTTCCCTCAATTCCGGTTTGATCTGAAATGCTTGAAATGTTATAAGAGCCTTATCATCAGATAGCTAAATTCTTAGTCTCCGATCTTCGGTATTGACGCAAATTGTCTAAATTATTATAAACATCCCTGAATAAATGCGGTATCAACTAAATTTCAATCTGAACTCGAGTCTGTTCAGTCTCAATCAAAAGAAAAAATCCACCAATTCTATTCAAATCTCCTCGAAGGCTTCAAATCAAACGCGACCAACCAGCTAATCAAAAACCCAGTAAATTACAAAATTTCAAAAAATATTCAATCTGTCGACAATATTTTCGATATTCATTCATAAATTGTATTGTAATTAGTTACGGCAATAAACTACGTCATAGCAAAATTTTTGTACACATCTGGTTGATCGCACAAATCAATTTCTTGTGTGATAAAGGTTTTGTTGTTTTCAATTTCTCCGATAAAAAAATTTTCATGGCATTAACAACTTTGAAAAAATACGATGATAGCAATTTTACTTGAATTATACCGGATGGAATATTAAATAATGTCAACTGATGGCGATTTGTGCCTATGTCATAAATAACTCTTGTCAGTACCTCTGAAGACTGATTAATATGTTCAAAATCTCAAAAATTGAAGATTGCAAAATGTGTGCAGAAATTAGTACTGTATTAATATTTTAATAAGCAAAAAAAAAAACGAACTAATTGCATTATAATTTACATTTTATAAAAACAAAATGGACTGCAAAATTTCTCATATTAGCTAAGCGTGAGGAAAAACATATGGCAAGATTATAAACGCTTTTAAACTTTAATATTTTTCTTCCACTTCGACTTGACTCTTTTGTTTTCTTTCACACTTTCATTCTCTTTTTTCACTTCAGCAATATTTTTACCTAAAAATGTTATAGACTTTATTGACTTATATCTTACTGATGACTTATGAATATTTTTCTTTTATGTAAAAAGATAACTAAGCTTTCCAATCACTATAACTGGAATGGAAATTATAAAAAACCTGCAATTTCTCCCAAACTGTAATAGCCTATTTAATTTTTTTGTCAAATCTGACTGATTAAGTATTATGCAATTAATTAGCAAGTAATTAATAGGTAATGCTAACAGATATCATAAAAGTATTCAATATTCGAATGATGTTATTATTACTAATGAAATGTAATTGAATTTCGATATTTTCATTGCTAAATGTGAAATGCTAATTATGTATGATAACTAAATCGGTCTTTTATTATAAATATGAAATATATAAAGGGCAATAAAAAACAACAATTAACAGAAATTAATATATTTCTGGAAAAGCTCAAATATATGTTAATAATAAGCTAACATGTAACATTTTATTATTATTGTAGTAATCGTAGCATGAGGAAAAAAGCTTCGCGATTTAAAATTTTTAGGCTATAGAGAAAAGGGGAATTTTGAATTTTTTAAAACATTCCAAAGATTATCAAGAACAATGAGATAAATACCTAAAAAAAAAAATAATAAAAAATAAAAAAAAAGAATATACTTTTTGAGGAAGCCTCTCCAGCAGTAACAAAAATTTTTCTTTTTTTATCATAATTCAAAATTAAAAATTCTCATCATAAAGATTTAATAAATTATAGAAACGATTTACTTTCAGTTACAGGTTATTATCATATCAGAATTTGTTGAAGTATTTCATTCACAGGCTTTATCTCGGAATATTGTTCATATAAAGTATTAATCAGTCATCTCTAATAAGAAGAGGAAGGTGATTTGCATTAAGTAATCTGAGATATCACTATCGAGAAGAAAGAGAGGAATGGACTTTGTGTCTGGTAATTTAAGATGAATTGTTTCCACAAGAGAGAAATTTCAAAACCAAAATCAATCATAATCCCATAAAAAAGAAAGGAGGAAGGAAGAGTTTTTCCTAAACAAGAAGTTTTCATAGTTTACGGTTGAAATCAAATACTTCCAAAAAATTTGTGTGGATAATTATTTATTGAAAATATTCCTAATGTATTTAATAATATCAATTTTAACTGAATTATGCTTAGCTTATACCATTTTTTTTTATTTTTTTGACCCAAAAATTTTTACTCAAATGAAAAAAATGAACTAATGGAACGAATTTTTTAGAATTGAAAAGATTAACGACAATTCTATATTATGTCAAATTTACAAGAAAATTTCAATTTTTAACTGCAAACTAAATATAATTGTTGAATAATTTACTATGTAAAAAATATTTCTGATCTGATAATTTGCATTTTAAATACACTTAAATCATATTATTTTGGATTGAAATTATCATTTCATTTTTAATCGAATTAAGTAGTTAGTGATTTCATGTTATTGTGCGATTAATAATAATTACGACAATCAGCAGAATCTTCTGTAAAATCATTTAAAGTTAACCAACATATTCATCATATCATTCCTTCTGATAATCAAAAAATCTTTTATATTTCTTCAACAAGAAAACATATTTCCGTTTGTCAAATATTCGTTATTATTAAAATTGCCTGATTGATTTATGGAAACTTATCTATAGTTGAAATTTCGAAATTCTCCAACTCTAATTAAATTAATTTTTAAGGAACACCGGCAAAAATGTCTGTCCAGACAAAAGTTTCCGTTAAGGATCAAACTGAAGCGAAAATTACAGGTGAGAATTTTAAATTGGTGGAAATTTTCGAACAGAAAGCGAATCATAGGAATCATAAACCTTGCATCATAAACTTTATAACAAGAGAATTATTCAGTAAATAGTTTAAAAAAAAAGATTCGAATTCCATTTGAAATAATTTCATTGAAAAAATGCATTTTTAATTGTAATGAAAATAATTGAATACATTTTATTACCGAAAGATGGTCGTTTTTTTCTAACAAATACTGAAGGAAAATATTAGTATGCTTACTGATTTCTCGTATATTGAATAACCATTCGGAAAATTATTTTCTACAAAAAAAAAGATTGCATACTTACTGTTATTTCTTGTAATCAAAATTTTTGTATTAAAGTCCTGACAATTCTCTTGTAATTATAAAATTATTTTTGAAATTTAACTTTTCTACTACTTAAAATTTGGACATTGTTGAACAAATATAGTTAATTGTTTTAAAAAATTTATATCGTTTAGACGATGAGAAAACGCCGAAGAAGAAAATTGTTGAAATGTTGAAAATTGGTGAAACACTTCGCAATAGATATACAATCGAAAAAAGATTAGGTCGTAGTAATTATAGCGAAATTTATCGGTATATTTTGCATTTATTTCTCCACGTTAGCTTAATAATTAGTCTGCAATCATTTATGCATAAATCCGCGATAACTCATCAATCAACTGTTATATATAGTTGAAACTTATGATTAATTAATTAGTAATGATATTGCACTTAAGTAACTTATCATAATTAAGTTTTAGCAGTATCTAAATTTTAACTTGTTTTATTTCGAATTGATTTTGAATAAAAACCGTGCCATTTTTTACTTATAAATTACAAAACAGAAAATAAATGCGAATAAATTATGGTAATACTTCTCATCAAGTTGATATACCTAATAGATTTATATGAGTTAATCATGATTAAGTCGCATTTATGAAGAAAGTTGCATGTTACAATATTTCTATCATTATGCGAATCTTGAATCATTTTCAGTGCCTATGATAAAGTTAAATCTCAACTTGTAGCAGTGAAAATCGCAACGCATAAAATGGATCCAAGACGAATGAAAATTGAACAAATGGTTTTAACTTTATTACGTGGAAAGGTAAACATTTCGCTTGTATGATAATTTGAGTTAAAGAATTTTTTTAAATAACAAAATAATTATTCTAATCTTTCATCAATTTTGAAATCAGTTATGATATTTGCTATGAAATATATTTAAACTTATTTTCTCAGCAATTATTGCATAACTGCAATAACATTATAGAGTTAGAAAAATATAAAAACTTTAAATTATTTTGCATCAAATTTCATATGGCATTTGTATTACATGTAATTTTTTTAATGTAATCTAATGTAACCATACTGATTTACGTATCATACATATCGCAAATTATTTACGTAACTTTTTTATTCAAAAAATTTTAAAAAAAAAAGCAAACTTAACTTTTATCTCGACAAATTTAATTTAGTTATTGATTCAGGATCATTTCGTGATGTTAATTGGCATGGGACAAATTTATGATGTGCCATATCTTGTTATGGATCTTGTTGGTCGTAATTTGACTGATATACGTGAACAATATCCTCCTAAACGATTTCAACCAGCAACCGTTTATAGAATATCCATGCAAGTAAGAATAACGTAAAACAATCGTTCGATAATTGCTTATCAATGCCATTTTGATAACAAATATTTTCTAGGTGATAAGTGCATTACGCGACATGCATGCTGCAGGTTTTTTACATCGTGACATCAAACCATCAAATCTTTGTATTGGTAGAGGTGTACAACGACGAATAATTTATCTTCTTGATCACGGTAATAACTATATTCCATCTTATTGATCGATTGATTTTTTTAAGTTTAATAAGAAATTTTAAAAAATTGCACTTCTCATTTTTGCAAATTTTTATTAAAATTTGGAAATATGACATATAAAATGGTCTTCAACAGATTAATTGCATCAATATAGGTATGGCACGAATGTTTACCGAATTAGATGGCAAAATTCGAAAGCCGCGTAATCAGGCAGGTTTCCGTGGTACTACACGATATGTTTCAATAACAGTACATTCACGTCTTGAAACAGGTCCTCGTGATGATCTTATCGCATGGTTTTATTCAATGGTAACTGCACAATCTTTTTTCTATTAATATTGAAAAAAGTTTAAAATTGTTAACATTTCGTATCTTTTTTTTTCTTTTTCGTTTGAATGCTCTCTGATTTGAAACATTTTCCTCAGTTTATTTGCTATTTTCAGTTTTCTATCTTAAATAATTTTGGATTTAAAATTTTAATTTAATAATTTTAAATTAATATAAGTAAAATAAGCGAAATACTTTTTTTTTTTAATTCGAATTTCAAAACAAAATTACTTTTACATCAGATGGAGCTAATCAATGGTAAGCTACCATGGAGCGATCTGATTGCAGAAAAAGATGTTGGACAAGCGAAAAGAAATGCAACATTAGAAAGTTTATGCAAAAATCAACCAAATTCATCATTAGAATTTGCTAAAGTTAAAATTAACAAATATTAAAAATCAATAAAAAATTATTTTGTTTCATTTATTTCTAATTTCTTTTTTTCAATTTTTTTTCGGAAAGAAAAAAGGAGAGAAATTCTATACTGCAAGATTAACTTCGAAATTTTTACTAAAATAATTCGAAATATTAAAAAAAAATGGATAATTAGGAGAAAATTTAATAAATAATATTTGTAGCATGCTTTATATTAATGTTTCATGAAAGACACTAAACCTTATACGTTCTTTTGTCATTTGAATTCAATTCCTATTAATATTATAATATTTGAAATATTCTAAAATTTAAAAATGATAGAAGAAGCTCTCAATTTTTACACAACTTTGTAGTACATAACATCATTGGATACTATTACCATACCAGATTATGAAAAAATGCTTACAATGTTCAAAACAGTTGCATTGGTTAAACAGAAGAATGATTCACCTTTCGAATGGGAAATACTTCAATCGTTAGTTTGAATAATTATATTTAGTAATTTGAAACGATAAAGAGCTTATTTATATTTTAAATAAAAATATTTCTTAAAAAGATCATAGATTAAATGAAATTAAAAGGATTATTCTTGTTCAAAATATATGTATATTTAGCATTCAATATTTTAAATCTTAATATTTTTTCCTCCCGGAAAAAATCATGTATATCAATCGGAATGTATAAAAATCCCCAGGATCATGGAAAATTTTAGCTTTTCTGTCAAAAAAATACTTTAAAATTAATATATATACTAAAACAAAAAATTAGTATATATACTAAAATTATTATATATTAAAAAAAAAAAGGAATTATTGATCATTTTGTGAGAATATATTTTAGAGAAAAAACAAAGAAATGATACATGAAGATTGTGAAGATATAAATATTATCAATCAGTTAGTTTACTTTATTTAGAAATTTATTAAATTCCCATTTACCGTTCAAAATTTTCACTTGGATGAAAATATTTGATTTTGTCACTTCCATAATTGACAATAATTTAATTGCATTCATTTTCTTTTTAAACTTTATCGACTTCAACTTTTTCTTCCTGTTAAATTCTTATAAAAAACTTTCAATTAATAATTAATTCGAATTAAAGATTTGGAAATTTCTTAAATTATTTGGCTGAGTTAGTAATTTAAGGGCTTTTTTCATAATCGAAGAATTTTTCAAGTATAAAAAATGAAAAAATAGATTAATTGTTCAAGGGATATTATCTAACTAATACCTGGAGACAGAGTATTGGATATTCTGAGATTTAGAATTATATCAAGCTTAACAATATCAGAGAATAATTTCAGTGATGGATAGCTTATTTAATTTATCGGTTTATTGTGAATGTAAATTAACTCAGTATATCTCAAGAAATTTGTCATTTTTCATTAAAAATAAAAATCATTCCATTTAATGCGATATTTCTAAGGCAACAACCTAAAAACAACAAAATTGACGATAATCGGAAAAAAAAAAGGAAGGAAAATTTGACCTCTTACGCAATATATGAAAACATTATGTATTGTAATTTGTTCGAAATCAACGATTCACACGCAAAAATTGCCAAATTTGCATATTTATCATTTCAAAATTATTTGCAACATAAAAGTTATAATTTCTCTAATTAATTTGATTTGCAAAAAACTGGAAAAAAGAAAAATGCACAGTTTGTTAACAAAGTTTCCAGAGTATTATTCATTTTTACCAATTGAGTAAATTTTTTAATGATATTTTTGAAACGTTTTAATTTTTCTTTACAACTTTTTATCTCTTTGAATTTTTAAATAATTCGGCAATTTTTGTCTTTCTTTGAAGAATCAAAAAATAATATTGATTGTTTGTTTTCGTTGTATTTAATTTAATTAGTAATGTATTTGAACTTTACGGTGTTTAAATTTCCCTAAACTTCTAACACAATTGATATCTTATTCTTTTACCTTTAATCTTCAATTTAAGTATATGAGCCAGCTGGACAGTGGGCTATTTTGATTGTGAAGTGCCCCAATATACAATTTTTCTTGAAGTGTACCGGTATACCTTGAAGTATACCGCATACATATACAATTGAGCAGTCAGATTTATAATCTTTGGAGTAGCCGATGTTCCACTAATTAACAGCCCGCAATTATCCAATTTTCTTCGTTATTCGAAAGGTCATGGGTCAAAGATCGAGTTCGTAGAAAAAAGCGATTGCTGCATAATTGGACTTGAAGTTAAAAAAAAAAAGTTGTGGACAATTAGACATCTTATTGCTTTTTCCACAATTTCGAATTAGAATTGTTTTTCTTTTGTTTTTCCTAAATAATCTTTTATAGTCGAATGTATACAAAAGATGCTAATGGTATGAAAATCAGTTAAAACTATATTTGTCACGAAAATATCTTTTTTTTTTTGACATGAAACGTCACTTATATCATTAATCTAATCATTTCCTTTTACCTATCACCATTTTTAGGTTTCCGAAACTTTAAATATTCATTTGCATTGATAACTTAAAAAAGACCCATAGCTAGAATCGAACTGATATATTTTTCACTAAACAGATCAATTTTACAAATAATCAGTGTTTTACTATTTTTTTATCTTTCTCGCTTTCTTTTATTTTATTTTCCTCTTCTTTCTTATCTTATCAAATTCGAATGGCATTGTTTTTTAAGCAATGATAACAATCAAAGACTTTGTATCTCAATTGAATGCATTGTATAATACTGTTTAAATTATTATTTGTGCACAATCGTTATCAAGATAGAAATGATAATCTATGGAAAACTCAACTTTCTTATTTGCTATATCGATAAATTTCTTCACTTAAAATTTCATTAAATTTATAAATAATTTCATTATTCGTCAGAATCTTAAATCTTACTTTTTTCTTATTTATTTATTTACTTCCTTATTTTAAGGTCATTTGCCAAATTATTAATAACTACTAATAAGCAATGATTGTTGATTATTTGTGCTACAAAATTGTTCTTTAACTCTTCATTGCAAAAGTAACGAACAGTTAATGTTGCTAAATAATGGTAATACGAAAGAAGTAAATTCAATGTAACAAAATTAGATTAAAATTTAATCTACGTGTTTGTTTCAAAGCTAGTTGAGAAAATCTTTGCAGCATCAATCTTTTCGTTTATTTGAATCTTCTGAATCTTCTGATGCTAACATCTCAATGCATCTGAATACCGTCTAATCATGATGATGCCAACTTCTCTTCATAATTGAAACCAATGTTTCTTTATAATTCGATACCATCTAGCACTAATGTTTCGTCCTAATTTAATACTATCTATTCGTGACAATGTTTACGTTGTTGTCGCATGGAATAATTCTCGTAATATTATTTGATGTTAGCTGATTTGATCCTAAATCCGATAAAATTGCCAATAAAATTCATCTTTCATTTGATCATTCTGAAAATCATTAAAATCGAAACTTGCCTGTTCATCTAGTTCTTTTGAAAACATATTTAATCTCTTCCCCTTCCCTTCCTTCTTATCATTCTATTATGATCATTAACTTCACAAAATAATACAATATTCAATGTATCAAACGAAAGTTTGCATTTCTGTTAATTTCTTCAATTTTATTAAATTTGGAAAACTTCAAATGTATTTTAAAAAAAACAAAAAATTCATAAATTCAATCAATAATTTATATGAATTGTCCATCCATTTCTTTTTGTAATGATCATTGAGCATTTACATGGAATTATGATCTGAAATGCTGGTCATTTAGTGCAATGTTATGCTATTAGTGAATTTTATTGGTGTATTTTAATAAAATTAAAATTTTTATTAGTTCAATTATATAAATTTCATACAAAAACTATTATAGTGTGATATTTTGACATTATTACAATTTAACTGTCAATAAATACTATGAGTATTTTTTAAATGTATTATAGACAGCATTAATTTAAATTTTAATGATATTTAAATTTATCGATTTTATCAGAATTTCACGCTTCAATTTTATTCCGAAATAACGCTGCAATCGAAATGAAAATAAATTTGGCATTGCTTGTTTCTTCAAATTTTTCTATGATCAATGCAAAATTACTTTTTTCTTTTTAAAGAATTTTAATTTCGTCCTTGCAATCAATTTATTTCATCCCTTTTGACATCGATTTCTAGTGTCTCATTTTGTAGAATTTAAAATTTTATCAACACATTCAAATTTCAAAAATTCAAAAATCTTAAGTTTATCCTATCCCCAGAAATTTTTCTCCAGAAAAATCCACTGTCATACTTGTTGAAGGGAAAATCACTTTATCATTTTTTTTTTTTCAAAACTTTTATCATTTTCTGAATTCCTAATTACAATCATAATGGTATTCACTTTTGCCTAATGAAGCTTATATTAAAATAGTTTTCACAATAAAATAACGACAATGCTTCGGATATAGTTTCTCTGTTATCAATTCAAAATTGAAAGAAGTAAGAGAGGATTGAAGAAAGAAACGAAAGAAAATAAAATAAATGGACTAAAATGAGAAGTCAACAAATGAGAATCGAAAAAAAAGTTTAGAAAGGGAAGATGAGAAATGATAAAATGAGTCTTTTTTCTTTTCTTTTTTTTTTTTTTAACACTAGCGGCATAATCTTTGAAGTAAAAAAGAACGAAAAAGCCAACTGATAAGCATGCACCAATCATACTCTATCAACTTTCACTATTCAATCATTTATTTAATAATGCAATTGACTAATTTTATTTTATTCCTAATCTAATAGAGCAAATGATATTTCTATCATAATTGTTTACTATTATCAATGCCACCCCAAAGTTTTCTGTCACCTTTTTTCTGGAACCTTAAAAACTTCACTTGACAGAACAGGCTACTTACCGTTAGTAATGCCACCGCAAAGTCTTCCCGGCACCTTTTTTCCAGCACCTTGAAAATTTCAAAAATTTAGTAGAACAGATTCTATTCTACTTGCCATCAGCAATGCACTGCAAAGTTTTCCTTTAACTAGAAATTTAAACTTCTTTTGATAGAATAAGTTTCAATTTTTTTCTTCTTTGTAAAAATTTTTTAATACATGCAATTATTCGAAAAGAACTCAGAAAAAAAACTTGCAATTATTAATTAAAAATAAGCGGAATAGATTAAAAATATTTAGAAGCTGTAATTCCGAACTTTTCATGAGAAAATTAATATATTAAATGTTTAACTGCTCGACATCCAAAGTGCGCTGCATTCTATCACCGAATAGTTCAACAAAACAAAATTAGCATAAATTGTTGTTTAAATCTTTTTATGTTTATTTAAAATTTGGAAAAAATTAACGAAGTAAATGCATTATAAACTGACTAAGAAAATCTATTTCTTTAAATAAATAAGTATATGGATATATTAATGTTGTTATTTGTTTGCATCTAAATTTAAATGATAAGCTTATCAGAATATTTGTTGCAATGAATTTTTTTATCTCGTTAAAAGCAAAAATAAAAGCTTAGAATGATAGATTTTATCAATCTCTTTTTACATCAGTTTTTTTATTTATTCATGATGTTTTCAGATTATATGAAATAATTTTTCAACATTTCTTAAATTAAACCATTTATTTCTGCAATCAATTTATTCCATTTGAATATTTATATTTTATATATTTTATTGCAGTACATTATTATTGTTATGCCTAAAAATATGTCAAAAGCGAATTTCAGCAATTATTTGGCATTATTAATAGTATTCAACCGTGAAATCCATCGTGAAATTTCCGTTAATAATGCAAAAGCTATAAAATTGCAATAATTTTAGTGTTGAAAATTTTTGTCAATTTTGATCAATAAACAATGAAAATTGCTTATGAATAAAGATCTATTTACGCTCTTACTGCTTTTTATCAATTGAACTCTTCTCATCTTTCATAATATTTCACTAAAATCATTGCTAAATGGTCATCTAAATGGGTTATTTTTGCAAAATTATTGAATTGAAAAATTGTAAATAACAAAACACATAGTTTAAGAATGCTAATTTTTTTAAATTTACCTTGGGATTGAAAATTAAAATTCAACCTAACACTTCGCCAGAATATTTTTTTTATTATAATGGTTTATTATGTATATGTAAAATATATTTGTTGAAGTCATCTCTTTTTAAAATATCTTTTTAGTTTTTTAAAAAAAATTTCCAATTATTCAATTTTGTCGGCAAGGTCAAAAAAATATAATTAGTTGTAGATAGAAATGTTAAGGAGGTCGAACATTAGTTTTGAAAGGGTGAACAAACAGAAAGATTTAAATAGTAGGTGAAGATTGCAGAAAGGATTTCGAAGTTCAGTGGAATTGAAGTAATTTAGTTGGGATAACTGAGTTGGAATCTGATTCCGAGAACGATTCGGCATAGCAGGAGCGGCAATTCGATAGTTCAACAGTAAGAACAATAGTTTATCAGAAACGACCGTTCAATTAGATCGTCAGTTACGTAGAAGCAAGAGCAATTCAACAGTGATGGAATGAAAGGAGCACGACAGCAGGAAAGGAAAGTACGAAAATATCGCGAATATTTAGGCGATTGATCTTCACGTTAGGCGATTATTGTTCATTTCATTTCTATTATTTATAAGCACGATAATGTAATAATATCATATAACCCAACAAAGACTGTCATTGACCTAGCGGGATTGCAGCTTCAGAAGAACCAAACTATAAACAAAGAAGAGAATTCTTTTCCTCGGAAAAAATTTCCAACAAATTTTATTATTTTATTGAAATATATCGAAATTAATGTATCTAGTACGATTAATTTTGTAATTTCATGATTCGTAAATAGCAAAATACATTATCATGAAGAGAAGGAAACATATCTTTCATTTCTGAAGTATAAATCGCATTCTAAATCAAACTTTGAAAATTCGCATGTAAGCAAATGGATTAATTTTATATTATCTATGTATATGGAAATAAAATGGTATAGCTTTATGGTACATTTGCTTATAGAAAAGTATATTTGAATAAATGCCAAGTTTTTTTTTTTTGACAACTCAATTTTGCCCATTTTATAAATGCTTGAAAAAATGAAAAAAAAAGATTTTTTTTCGAAAAAAAGGAAACAGAAACTGTGAAATATTTTTATAAAATAGTCTTTAAAAAGACCATTTTATAAAAGTGTCTTTAAAAAGGAGAAGAAATTTTAACATTGATACTATTGCAACAACACTTCTCATAACTTTAAATCGTTCGGCTATTCTATCCATTAATATTAAATTAATCAGTTCCGAAAATTTGAAATTGTGACATAGCAACATGGAACACTGCATCTCCATTATAAATTAGGTTCTTTTTTTTTCATGTGACACAGAAACTAATATATATGCTTGCCATTTGGTGACCAATTAATGATCCATCACCACATTTCACTAATGAGATTATTTGTTATTGTATGTTTGTATGTGTGTGCATGTGTAAATATATATATGTTGAATGTTTGAGATATTCCGCCTAATGCCACAAGAGGAAAAGCTTATCCGCAGAGTAATCATATTTTTTAATTTGTTCGGCAATAAATGCATTTCCAATAACAGAATTGCAGACGATCCCAATAAATTTCATCCATTCACAATCTTCAGTACATTTTCGTCTTTTAACCTATAATTAACTATATTTGATCAATAATTTATCATTTTAGCCATATTGATTTGGTTTGATAGTTTATCACTATTAATATCTACTTTTTTAGGATTTATTTTTCTGTCAATTGTAATTATATTTTTTTAAACTAATATTTAATCCGAAATATTTAAAGATGATAATATTTCTAAGGATAATTGGTAGAAAATTCCACATTACATTTGCTACTTAAATGGTATCAGTGTTGGAAATGGTGATTGATTATCGGTAATCGAGTAACATTTTAAGTTTAGATTAAAATAACATGATGTTTAACAAAGGAATTGCAAAAGAATTGAATGAAAAAAAGTATAAAGGAATTCCTACCGCATCATTTACTATTTTATATTTAATAATTTAATATCATCATAAATTTTTGAAATTCTATTAAAATTTCAAAGAACTAAAAATTTGATAAAAAAAACAAATTTAGTTTGAAAAAAATTGCAACATTTGTATAAATATGCTAAACAAAATAAATATTTTATCGCTGCTAAGAGATTTACATTAAAATTTTCGCTTGCTATATCTATATACATATATATAAACATGTTTGGTATTTTTTATATTTTAAAGCATGCAAATTTTCCATCAAATTCAACTTCATTTGAAAATCTTCAACAATACTACATCCATTCAATTCCATATTTCTCATCCATCTACTGAACTATTTATAACTTCATCGTTTGGGATTGAATCTAACACTTAGCTAACTCCATTTATTCTCTCTCTTTTATCAATTCTCGGTGGATTATTCCTTTTCACAAATACCAAAATTTGTTTTCTAATTTATTCCCGAGAGATTGAAAAAGAACACGAATTTCCCTTTTGGGTTATTTGCCAAAGGAGAAATCCTTTTTCGTTTTTTTCTTTTTTGCGGTTATATCAAATTAGCAAAACTTTGCTTAAAACTAAAAAAAAAGGAAAAGAATAGAAAGAAATATTTTTGTTGATTATTCCAATAAAATTTATCGAGTTTTCCTATTGTTCATTTATTTTCTACCGCAATTTATAAAGAAAAATAAATAGTGATAAACAAATCGTTACTTTTTTTTTTTTTAAATTTAGGTAATTAATAAGAAACAAGTTGCGTTTTTTTTTTTTAAATATAGATAAATAATAATAAAGAAATTGCTGCTTTTTCTCCCGATAATTTTTTCAACAATAATAATTTTATTAAATTTGACTATTGAAAAATTATTCTAATAATTATGATAAAATCATTCGTAATATATCATTTCACTTCATATTATGAAGATAATATATGGTAACCATTTGCGTCTAATAGATATCGTTGCTAAAATTAAGCTAAAAATGCAGAATGCTTTTACATATTCAATAGCACTTAAAAAAAAAAAAAAAAAAAGAATTGAGCATTAAAATTGGTTTGCTATCGTTCCAGTAATGTTAAGATATTTTGATTTTTTTTTTCTTTTTTAAATTGAAAGTAGCCATTCTTATTGGCTTTTTTTTTTTTAGCTTGGCGCCAGCCATCTGACTTTATATCATCATCTGATCACCAAAATCATCAAAATTGATGAATCGAAATTATGAAAAATAATTTTTTTTCTCAATTAATCCAATTTTTGATGATCCAATCAAAAATCTGCTTCAAGCAGAGAAATTATTAAGCATTTATTAATAGAGGATTGTTTTTTTATTCTTTTGTTTTTGTTTTTTTTTCTTCATTTTTAAAAGCATAGATAAGAATTGATGAGTTAATTGTTCATCCTAATTTCTAAATTATCCAAAAATATTTCAAAAATTCCAAAAATTTGAATGAATTCATTCGAAATTTAGGCATAAAATTAATTTAAAAAGACATGTATATAACTATAAAATAAATACCATCTTTTCAAATGATATAATGATTAACAAATAATTTTATTATTCATAGAATCATTCCTAATCTATTTATATGATACAAATTAATAAAAAAAAAAAGAGGTTTGTAATAAATAATCTGTTTGGGAGTTTCCTTTTTTTGTTTTGAAATAATATGATACTTGGAATTAAAAATGATGAGGTAGCAAATTAATAAAATTATATTTATATATTAACATTTTTCTCTGCCAGATTACTAAATCATTCAAAGAATTATTTGTTGGAAAAAAGAAAATTTTCATTATAATTATAAAAGTGTAAGAGTTTCTATATTAACTTCCGTATATTATTTGTTTTAAAATTTACGCCTAATTATATAATAATTCATCACTATTTACATACAAATTAATTTCTTAAATCATTTGAAATAAATTTTCAAATCATTTTTGAAAAATGAACTACCTTTTTATTGATAATCGTTAAAATTGCTTGTTCATTTTTGGCCAAAATTTTGCATTGTCTTGGCCAAATACCTTCATCATACGTTTCGTCTTGGCTTTACTTTCATTTGATAGCTCAGCAAAATATCAAGCCAATATATGCATGTAATAGGAATTGCAGAAACTACTAAAGCCAGAAGTGAAGTATGTGCAGTGAGCAGTTAAATGGGAATTGGTGTCCCCAAAATGGCATTTTGTCAATTACTTGTCTCCAACCATATTTGGAAATGATGAAAACCGATTTTTCTTTTCTTTTCTTCTTCCAATATACCTACCGATTTAATATCTTTCTTTAATATGTATGTGTGTGTGTGCATGTATATGTCTGTCTGTATGTAAGTGTATGTGGTGAATGTACAAATCCGTGGTATAACTTTACTGTCATCATTGCAAACTACTTTAATATGTGTGTGTGTGTGTGTGTGTGTGTGTGTGTGTGTGTGTGTGTGTGTGTGTGTATGTGTATGTATAACCTATTGTATGTATACTGATATCATTATTATTAACTTTAATATGTATGTGTGTATGTGTATGTGTGCATGTGTGTGCTTGTATACGAATGTATGTACACACTCATATTTTAATACTAACTATCATTATTGTCATCTAATTAACCATCCTTCACTGAACGTTTTCGTCTCCTTTATATCAATTTATTGATAACGAAATATCTTTCATTATCATTAAATTGCCATACCTTTTTTTTTTCTCTCATTTTATGTTAGTTTTGTTTTAAATTTAAATTTTTTCTTTTTTATCTTTCATTACATATAATATAAATCCATACATTCTATTAATGAATGGCAAACTCTTCATTTATTATTATTTTTTAAACTTTTTTCTTTTTTCCATAATTACTGAAATGAAAAAAAAAATCACTGATAACTTTTAAATTTTCATATTACATAATAATAATTATGTTCTTTTATTTTTCTCATTTTTCTTCTACTCCGAACAATTTTTTGAAATCTGTTTTTAAATTTTATTTCAAGTGTTTTTTGAATTTCTAAAAAATTAATATCATGATCTTAACTAGATATCAGATAGATGATGATACAAAAACTAATGTAAGATAGATTATGAATGCAAAAAAATAATCTATTCGTTTATCTCAGCATTATTTTGTAACAAATGATAATTTAAAATACTGGGAGATATTTTTGTTTGTTAATAATTTTTAGTGCTAAGAAACGATTTATCGTACTATTAATATTACTGTATCTTCTATAGTATCACTTACATCAAATTGCTCCAAAAATCCATCTTCTGAAAATTAAAGCGAAAAAAATGGTTTGAAATTTTCTTTTAAGAGAATTAAAGAATTAAAAATTTGCTTATATTTAATTAAAATTAAATATGCAAGAATATTTTAGTACGCTTTAAGAGAACTTTATTATAAAAAAATTTCAAAAAGTTGGGATTTATGAATTCTTTAGGAAGTAAGAAGACATTTTGATGGATTAAAATATTGTCACTAAAAAATTGATGACCTTTCTAATCTATGAGAAAAATCGAATTTAGCTTTTAGTATAAACTGATTTCTTTCCTTCAAATCTCAAAAAAACGAAAATTCTACAAATCATAGATTAGATCAGTTTCTTTCAAATATAGTAACAATGCAAATTTTTTAAGTTTTCCCATAAATGTTTCATGTGTTTTTTTGACAACTTAATACAAATTTATGAAATAAATTGCTAATTTTGTTAGTTTTTTTAACTCAGTATTATCTATGCTAATTTTATTAATTCAGTACCATGCATGTATTCTAATAAATTAGAATTTTCAACTTTTCCCTTTATAAGTTTTGCTTTTTTTTATTAAAAACTATAATTGTTTTAATTAAACTAGTTATAAGTTGAAAAAAACTGATATATTTATATATTAATAAATTCAAAATCTGACTTATTCTTCCGTTGCTTTTTTTCATAATTGAATTATTTGCTAATACAATATATTTTCTGATATATTCGAAATCAATTAATCAAATTCTTTTCTGGGTAAAATTGTTATTTATTTCTTCTTTCTCTTTTTTGCTTTTTTTGCTTATGCGCACATATAAATATTTAACCAAATTTCAAATTTTAAAGAATTATTTTTAGATAAGCAAACTACTAAATTACGTTAATTCCTTCTAAATATATTTGAATTTTCCTTAAAAAAAAAAAAAAAGGAATTAAAAGTTTCTGTTTTTCCTATTTCTCAAAATCCTTCAAATCCTTTTTTCGACGATTATTTGCTTGCTTTGAATACTATTTTTGAATAAATTCATATTGTATGAAAAATTTAGTTCTATTAATTTTACCATTTTGTGTTTATATTTCGTAATGTTTATCGAATATAAACTATTATTAGTTTAGAAATTATTATTAATCGTCTAAAATTTGCATAATTTGGTACGTTAGCTTTAATATCGACTTTAATCTTAAAACTACTATATGAACCATCGTTGTTATAGAAATATTTTAATAATTGTCAAAGATATTTATTAGTTATTTCAATTTATTTTTATTTTTGTTTACGCAAAACACTTTTAGGTGATTTTTAAAGTGAGTTTTTACTTTCAATGAAAGCACTGTAATGAAATTTGTCATAAGACTTGATACGCAATTTGTGAAATAATTTAAGAAATATTTAGATTGAAATTTGAATCATTTGAAATTTTAAGTGTTGAAAATTCTTACTTTTTTAATTATTGCCCCAGATGGATCAATACTTTGAGATACGCAAAAATTGCTTATCGGAATTTGATAATCAAATACTTTACTTTTTTTTAAATTGTTATTCTTAAGAAGTAATCTAATAATTAATTTAAATTTAAAATCAAGACACACAATTGTATCGAAAGAATTTTTCATCTATTAGTTTCTTTTTAAATTAACAAAATTAGACATCTGTTAGAAGTTTAAAGTCATCGTATGGTAAATTTTTCAAATTTCTTTGCGGAAAGGAGTAATCCAACCATAAAGTATTTATTTCTCGAAAGAGCCAATTCTGGCTCACAATTTAAGTGCTATCAAACAAGATTAGAGTCTTAAGAAATCGAATCAAACCGCCGAAGTTAGAATATTTAGTATTTATTAGTATTTTTCAAAATTTCAAAACTCAATATGGGATTATGGTAACAAAGGCTTATTTTTGTGATTTTAACTTTCAAAAAATCTCAAAACTTAAATATTTCTTTTTGCACGTTTATATTTTATTTTAGCACTGGACTCGTTCACATATTTCATAAAATTAAATTCAGAAATTTAATACTCACTTTTTTTAATATAGTTATATATTTTATTCGAACACTATCACTTTCATCCACTCATATTATATTTCTTACACGAAACTTCAGAACTTAAATACTTACTTTTTCTTGCATATTATAATTTCATTAAACATTACTTATTTTACTTATTTGCATTGATAGCTTTTTATTTATTTATTAATTCAATTTCTTTATCCACTCCAATTCATTTTTTTATTTTCTTTTTCTTCGCAGATATTTATTTATTATTTAGACTATAATCAATGCATGGCAAATAAATGCATAAATCAAAGTTCATTAATCAAAATATTTGAATTAATTTTTGCAGGATGTTTCAATTTCATAAAATTTCAAATATCCCTTCAATATTGAACACATTTCATTTTCGATGAAAATAAAATATTTAAAACGATTTGTTAAAATTGTTTTATGGCTGACTATCATATCAAAAAAAAAAAAAAAAGTTGCTAATTCAAATGTGTTCAATATTTGAAAAATTTCGCTCATTTTTGTCTGATAAAATTCCGGGAAAAAAAAAGAAATTAGTAAGTAGAAAAAAAGAAAGGAAGCGATAGTGATAAAGATCTATCGAAACTTCATATCATATATCTTTCACGTATTCCTCATTCTACTAAATGATCATTTCTTTCTTCTTCTTTAAAATATCTGAAAATATATTTCGATAGAAGTTTCTTAACCTCCAATAACACATTTCTGCGTTAAATTCCATTCAAATTTTCTTCGAAAAAAATATTTTTCTTTTTCTTTTTTTTTTTTTGAAAAAATAAATAAAAAGTATTTTCGGAAAAAATTAATTTCTTTAAAATTAAATTTGGAGGATTTGATATTTATCAATGAATTTCTTATACAAATCTTCTTGTCTGACAATTTTTATGTCATAAGAATATTTTGCAGCAATTTGTAAAAAGAAATATATGCATTGAGATTTTTATTGAAATTTTTAAAAAATTGAAAAGTTTTTCCTACAAAATTTTTACAACAATTGGTAAACTAAATTGTGAATTTTTCTCATCATCTTAACTAAAAATTAAAAAAAGAAATTAAAAAAGAAAGAAATAAAATTTATGCCTCTAAACTTCTATATTCATCCGTCTTTAATGTATTCTCATCAGACTATTGTGTCCACTCGGAGGTCATCGGGCCAATAAATGGATCTAATTGGTTCGTTTTATTTCCTTTTGTTTTACTTTATTTGTTTAGCTGTTTGTTTGTTTATTTGTTTGTTTATTTGTTTGCAGAGAAGAATGTGTGAAGAAACAATTCATTGGTGTGAAAGGAAAGAGATGAAAAGGAGAAATTTGAGGAAGATGAAAATAAAAGAAAGGTAAAGAAAGTGAAGGATGATGAGTAAACAAATAATATCGGATTACCTTTTACAAATGATCGGTTTTAATTTTCCCTTTCTATGCATATGATAGATTTTTGTTTACATAAGTTTTATCACTTTAAAATATTTTAAAATTTGAGAGAAAAAATTTGTATTTTTGCAATGAAAAATAATTTTATCATTTCTAAGCAACATTTACGAGAATAAATCAATCAATTGATTGAGATCAATTAAGATTTGACAAATTATTATATAAATCAACGAAAATTTGCCATTTCTACGAGCAATTGAGCCAATTCTTAATAATTCACGACATTTCGTATCCGATGATCTATGATCTGTTTTCTAAGAGATTTAGAAAAAGAGAGAGAGAGAAAGAGAAAGAAAGAAGTCCTTGACTTATATAATGAATTTCTTTAACTATTGATTATTCGTTTTTAATCTAATAAAAAATTTTTTTTAGACAAAAATTTCATACGAAATTCAAAAATTCTTCATTTTTTTTTTTCAAATTTTGAGGAATCTTTAACAGATTTTTATTTTTTATTAGCATTTAATTTTTTCTTTCAAATTCAATTTTTTTAAAAAATTAATCTTTTACCTCTCTTTTTTTGCAAAAAAAAAGAAAAAAATTAAATAAATTTTATTTAATATACTTTATTAAACACACTTTTAAATTTCTCTTAATATGCTTTACTACACAAAGCAAAATTTACAGTAAGAAATGATAGAAGAGATAAATATCCATTATCAATCACATATTTTTACATTTAGCACTTTTTATTCAATTTCTTTTGCATATTTACCATTTCTTTTCTCTTCGCTTTGCTTTTTTTCAAACTAAATTTGTTTTCTTTCATTTTTCGATTGGTTTGCTTAGTTGAGCTTTCCTTCCAATGTTTTTCCACTTTTTTTTTTTTTTCATTTTAAACAAATTCACCCAATCTCAACTCATTTCAATTCCTTTCTTTTACTTTTTTTGCTCTTTTTTTTTTCAACCGATTATCTTCTCTTTTACCGCCACTTCTTTGAAATGAACGTTCGATGCAACGACGGATAATTTTCAAACAAATGACATTGATTGGCATTCATTCATCGGTTAAATTTTTCTTCTTCTTTTTCTTTTTCTTCTAAATTTGTTTTTCTTTAAACAAATTTAAAATTAACTTTCAATTGCTTTTTTTTTTTTTTTTTTTTTTTTTAACATTTTATATAATTAGGATAAATTATTGCAATATATTAAATCAATAAGAGTTGTCTAATGCGGGCGGCAAATTGATTTAAAATAATTCAATTCTGATTGAATTCTAATTCTAACTTATCAATACAAATTAGAATTAAAATTCAATTAGAAATAATAAATTTTTCTTTGATCGAATTTTTATTAAAAATGTTAGGAAAAATTTTTTTATTTCTTTGTTAAAAATTAATTTTCTTTTAAAGGAAAAGAAAAACACTTAATAATCATTTAACAATGAAGTGTTTGATATTGTTAACTAAAGAATGTTGGCGATGGATATAGTAAGTGGGAAATAATGTTTGCAAGATTGACGTGTCAAGTTTCACACCTCAAAACTTTTCGATTTTAAACTTTCACTGATTAATGATAGTAATGATTGATGATCGGTTAGTTATATTTCTGACCAGTCTGAAATTACCTCCCATCGTCCACTATCATTATCATCACCACCTGTCTGTGTGTAATATTGAACAGTTTTAAGCGAAAGAGAACGGAGAAAAGGAGAGAGTTGAAAAGATGAAATGAAGAATTGAAATTGTCCAATAGACTAAGGAAATATTTCATTCTTCCTAATATTTGCTCATATTTTAGCTATAAATTATAATTAACACTTTTAATTTGTTCAATTAAACTAGACAAATATAAGAACATAATCATTAATGATTTATTCAAATAAATTTCCATTAAATTTATTTAAAAAACTTGCAAATATATTATTTTTTTTCTATTTTGTACGATTGGAGGAAAAAAACTATTTGAAAATTTAAATATTTTCTTGTAATAATTGAATATTATATATACATATATTTTTATTATCTAATATTTATATAAGTAAACACAAATATTAAGAATAATTTGTGAGAAAAAAAACGACATTTTAAAGATTGGATGAGTAATATATATATGACAAACTTTTTTATACTTATTGCATATAAATCATTCAAAAATGATTTCTTTTGTGTATTTAAATTGTATGAAAATTTGGTGACACTTTGTGGCTCTTTTGAAGTTCTTCAATTTGCAAAAAAATTCGATTTCTTATCTTAGAAACATCACATTGAAATTGGTCTTCAACATAACAATGATAAATGCATCATTAAATGTATAAGTACTCAATTTTAAGTTTTTTAAAATTTCATTCTTTACAAGATAAAACATCTTCAAATGTTACGTATATTCAATGAAGCATATATTTTCAAAAAATTTTTAATTTACTGCAAGTATCTTAAATTTATAAATATTATAATGAATACAGTAAAAAAAAAAATGTATGAATGTCATGTATATCTCTCTATTGTATGTATACGATAATATTATATTTCCAAATCTCTATGAATTAATTTATGAATTTCTATTCATAAAATTCAAATTTCATAAAATTTCGAAAAATTTAAAATTTGAAAATTTCATAACATAAAAATTTTATGCTTAAAAACAAATGTCTTTATTTAAGACGATTTCTTATTGTATTTCTATTTAAATAGGATTTCTTGTATTAGCATATTTATCTCTATTTAAAGGAAATTTTTTTGTATTACTGTATTTATCTCTAGGAAGATTTTTTATTTACCGTATTTATCTACATTTAAGGATTCCTTACGTCACCGTATTTATCTTTAAAGGTTTCTTACATTACCGTATTTCTTCCTGAGATATTACCGTGTTTACCTCTGGGAAAGATTTCTTTTATCATCATATCTCTAGGGAATATTTCTGATATTGCCTTTATTTAGGGAAAATTTCTTACATAACGGATTTACTTGCTTATGAAGAAGATTCTTCACATTACAGTATTTACTCATATTTAGAGATTGCATATATTATTATTGTTAGCATAATTTCATATCATATGTTGTACAATTCAAATAGTTAGTTCAAAAAAAATAACAGTTTATTATCTAAAATTTTGTTTTTATAAAGAAAAAATTCGCAAAAAAAATTTAAAAATATTTTTTTTTAAAAAAAAAAGTAACTATTTGAAAAAAAAAAAACTTTTTTTTTTATTTCTTCTTTTTTCAGAATAACAGTAAAAGAAGAAACAAATAAATAATCAAAAATTGCTTTTTTTTTTTTCCCGTCGTATCTTATTTTTTTTATATTTCTTCTTTTGTCCATCTGTTCATCTATCTTTTTTCTTTTTTTTTCTATAAGAAATATAACTTCATTCAAATATTTCTTACCAATAGAAGGCAATAATAATAATAACTTTCTATGCTTAAGAGGGAATTGGGAAGAGTGAGCGGAGGGAATTGGAAGAAAAAAAAAAGTTAATTTATCAAATCTTGAAAGTTCTAGACAAGAAATATTGATATGAAGAGGAAGAATTGAAAAGAACGATGTAAAAATGAAAGAAGTGGGAAGGAAAAAAATGGTTAGATTAAATATAGTTAAGATATGATATTTATATTGGTTCTCGAGAAATGGTCAGCTTTTTGCATGGATTAATTGGTCACAACGGAGAATGAATGGCAGATGTTTCTAATTTTGTTAACCAACAACTTTGCGCCATTTTTATTTATTTCTCTTCTCTTCGTAGCAAATTTGATTAAAAAAAAAAAAGAGAAGAGAAGAAAGAAAGACACATTTAAAAATTTATGGAATGATGATTGATGTGGGAATAGTAATGGTGCTACTTACAGCTTTCAACAAATTGTCAAAATTTCAGTCATTTTGAAATTTAAAATATGCAAATAATTATTAATGGACATAGTTTTGATGATGCATTATCGATATTCCCGTTAGATATTTTTGAGAAACTACTTATTATCGATTTAATACTATTTTTAAGACTAAATTTTTATTTGATCCAACAATAAAAAAATTTTTAATGAAAGAAAATAATATTTTTTCTCTCATATAAATTTTTACAAAATTTTATCGAAACTATCAAATTTTCGAATAACTTAACTGATTTATCCATTTAAATCATATTCAGTAATTAAAAATAACTTTGAATAAATAACAGATTTTAATTTTTTATAAGATTCTAAAAAAAAAACTGAAAATAATCGGTTTTTCAAAGAATGATATACCGTATATTTTTTTGGATTTTGACCTCAAAATGATCGGTTTTGTACTTGCTAAACAACATTCTGAAATCTGAGCAGCTGTGCATATGGATGTTTATAGCAGCATAGCGGAGGTTATTCGTGATCATAATCATAACAATGACCATAATCTCCTCTAAACATTGTCTGATGACCTTTCTGGTGGTTGTGGTCATCTTTCTGCCAAGCTAATGGAGATTTTACCCACGTGCAAAATAATAGTACATACTACAATACCGCGTTTAACATTCGATGATATCAATCAAAATTTTAAATATTCATCAAGTTTTATCAGGGGTAATGTTAAGATAACACAAAATCAAATTTTCAATTATTAAAAATTGATAATTGTTGTTTTCATATCTTTATTAAAGTTATGCTGATTGAGCAAGTGTAAATTTTGCGTTTTCTTTGTAAATTTTGATAAAATCATGGTATTATGTAATATGAATGATGAAAGTAACAATTTAAAACAACAATGATTATGATAGCAAGAAAAATGATATAAAAAATGATAAATTGATGATGAATGATATGATCAGATAGTGGTAATGTAATAAGCTATAGTATTAAAATTGATGATAAATAATGTGATAAATGATAGTACCAAAATGATATTATTGATAATAGCGATGGTAATGTGATAAACAATATCATTAATTGTGATGACGATGGTACTGATAATAATGTGATAAAAATAGTATAAAAGTTAGTCATGATAATATCATAAACGACAGTATCATAAATTCGTGATGATGACGATGATAATATGATAAACAACAAGCATTACAATTGTGATGATGATGATACTAACAGTTATGTGATAAGCGATATTAAAATTGATAGTAATGATGATAACGATGTTGATATAAAAAATGACAGTATCAGAATTGATGATGATAATATTTTACTATTAGCAATAATAAATGATCGCAAATTTACAAATTCAATTATCATGGTAATAGTACAGTGAGGATAATGATTATTATTATGACGAAATTTGATACTTTGACAAACAATTACGATAGCGAATTATAATATTATTTATTAACGGTATTTATGGTAATTGAGTAAGTGAAAATTTCGTCAATGAGGAATTTATTCATTATCGAGAATTTTCAAAGTGACTCTCTTGAGAATGGGATAATGCTATCGATTTTGACACCTTAAATTCTATTTTTCAACATTTTAGCCAGATAGAAATTTATTAAAAATTAAAACAAGATCTTATGAGATTTTCAGATCATCTTATTTCAGCTTGTTATTTCTGGCCAAAAATTCGTTTTATTTTCTCATTTGCTGTCCGGTTGTAATTACTTAATCTGACTAAGAGTTTGATTTGGTCTAATAGTTGTAAAGGAGTTTAACTTTGGCGTTAATAGTTGTAGAAGAGGAAATTATATTTTAAGAAGTCTTATTGGTTACAACTATACTCAAAAAAGTTTAAAAAAACTTGAAAATATGCAAAATTTTTTTTTTTTTGACAACCGTAAAATTAATTTTTAGATTGTCTTCAAGATGCAAACTAACCGCCGATAAATCTGAAACTCGTTTTTCTGGATAAGGTTAGGAATATTTATAACATTATATTAAATAGAAAAATTATAGAAATTGAGAAAATAAATCCTGCTTTTCCGAAAAGTCGAAACTAATGATTTCTAATTTTTCATTTTCTCTCCGAGTGATTGCTATTTATGTGTAAAAATTTCAGTATTGCCGAATTTTCTGGATAAATAAGACGTAATTTTTTTTACATTTATCCATTGCTAATTCATTTTTTCATCGATTTATTTTATAAAGTCATTGACTTAATTATTAGTAATTTTAAAATTAACATTATCATTCTTGAAGTTTTCTTTGAATTTGTAAATTTCTAGCAATATTTTTTTTTATTTATATATTAGTCAATTTTTTGTACCACATGTGGAAGAATAGAGGGAATATAGAAATCTGAAATTAATATAAGAAAAAAAATTTAATTATAAATATCATACTTTTCTAGTTTTGTTATTATACTAATGCATAATATTATTACTCTTATTATCAGCAATATTTTTTGAGATATATCAGCATTTATTATTATTTTTTTTTAATTTAAAATAAACCATCATTAATTTATTAAACAAAATTTTATGCTTCATTTCTTCAGCTATTTTTAAAATTCCAAATTGAAATTGGGACATATCAATTTTTCTTTTCTTTCTTTATCTTTCATCTTCTCTCTTTCCAAAATATATTTGCATTTTTTTCAGTTTAATATAGAAATGTCATAAGTTTGATAATAAATAATGGCGCAACTGTCGGAGAAATGAGACTAAAAGTTTTTTTTTATTTCATCTCTTTACATCGCTTATTTATGCACATTCCGAATGGAATCTTCCATAGATTTTATTTGGAATATGTATAAAATACTTTATTTAACTTATATTAATTTTTAAATTCGATAACTTTTTTGCATAATTTGCATAAAATATCAATTCCTGCCACGACATAATACAATTGAATACATCAGAATTTTTAAAAAATTTTTGAAAATAACAGTTTTGATCAAAAAAATCAAAATAACTATTTTAGGCATTACTTAATATCATTCACACACTTGCTAACAGTATCTTGCATTTATCGATTAAGTTAACGAATACTTATTTAATACATTTCGAAATTTTCTAGCTGTTTCATTTTTTAAATTTTCCGATTTAAAATTGATTGATTTATAAATCATTTTTCAATTAATCATTGATTTCTAAATAGTTTTTAAATTTTCTAAATTCAAATTTATTTAAGAAAAAAAAGAAATTGGTTGTATTTTTTAATTATTCTTGATGCCGTCTGTTGTAGGATTTTCTAGAATGCAAAGAAAACTGCTTGAATTTTTACTTCATCATAAATATTTATGAAAAATTAAATGATAATTTTGATTTTTATAATTTCTTTTTATTAATTATCTTGGCATGTGACTTTTCAATATATTTAGGCATTTAGTCATTTATCAAGCAGATTGTCACTTCTATTCACTTTTAATTCATCAAATTTTATTTCTTCATTTTTAAATTAATAAAAAAGGAAATGGTTAATTTGTTACAAATTTTTAATGATAATTTTACTCATTTTTAATATATCCCAGATTTATTATAAAAATACTTCGCGTGCACTCTTTTTTTTGCAATTATGAATTTAATTATCAATAAATATTAATTGTTTAAGTATATATGACGAAGGATTAATCTTTATCAAATGAAAGAAACTTATCTTATTGCAGAAAAAGTATTCTTCATGCTAAGAATTATTTTTCTTCTCCTTTTTTTCCTTTGATTATTTAAAATTTAAATTTCCAAGTCTTTTCACAGTAAATTTTTCTCTTCAAATACAAATACAAATTCGCTGCAATTAATCATTCATTAGGAATTTTTCAACTCGTAAATAGCCGGTACAACGTATCTTTTTAATAATTGATATTTCATGATTGCTAATTTCAATTTATTTTTTCAAGGTGTTTGTTAATTTGAAAATTTCAATCTGTTCGCCATTTTTCAATATTTATTAGCCATCTTTACTTTCTTGCGCAATAGTCTTTGCTCTATTTTCTTTCATTTTTGGCTCATTTTTCATTTCTCGCCCACAATTTTTTATGTTTTAAACATTTCTTTTTTTTTTGAAAATTAATAATCAATTTTTTCATTTGAAGCTAAAAAACATATTTTTAGTTTAATTCATCGAAATTATTAAATCTTTCGAACTTTTTAAATTTTTGAAATTTAGATTAAGACATTTTAAAATTTTCGTAAATTTTTACTATTCAAATAGTGTTGACAATTTGAAGGATCTTAATAAATTTTCGAAATTAAATAGTGCTCCGTTTAAAAAAAAAAATTTGTGCAATCTTTGCTGTAAATATACTTAAAAAAATGTTTGTGCTTACATATAAAGTATTTTATGTCTTTTTTTGCGTATTCATCGATTATTGATAGTGAATGAGATAATTTATCAGTTGATAAGACTTCAGCATTTAATATCAATTGATAAGAATTAAGATGGAACAATTGAAAGACATAGATTTGTCGAGAAATGAGTAAGATATTTCGGCATTTTTGGTATCAGCCGATAAGATGAAACTGGTACAATTGAAAGGTGCAAATTTTTCGGCAATGAATGAAACATTTCAACATTTGACATTAGTTGATAAGGATGAAAATGCGGCAATTGAAAGGCGCAAAATTTTCGAATTCTTGCAAAGAAGTGAGAGAATATTTTGATTAATTGCACCATCTTTCAGTTACAATGATGAAAAATGAAAATATATGCGAAATAGTCAAAAATTTTCGAGTAGATAGATTGTTTACATTGGAAGAAAAGGAGAAGTTTCATCTTTCAGTAATCATTTTATACAGACCAGATTTAACAATTTGATAAGCATCCGTTGCGGCAATCTTTTGCATCCAAAAATTTGATTTTCTTTCTTCTCTTTTCTGATCATAATCAATGGACACGACAATCTTTGAAATGAGAGAAACTTTTCATTCACGTTCATCAACGCTTATTTGTTCACGTTTCTCTCCTTCTCATTGATTTTTCTTCTTTTTTTGATTAACAAACTTGCAAAATGATTTATTTCCAGAATTTTCATCCTTGAACATGGATGTTAGGTACCAATTCCTTTTCACGTGCAATCATATCATATGCAAATGTTAATTTCACCAATCATTGAACAATTAAATTATTGAAATTAAAATTTTTAAATTATAAAAACAAGATATGTTCAGAGTATTCCTTGCATGCAGTCGTATTATCCGTGAATTTAGTAAACAAAGTTTTCTGAACTCTAAAATGTAACTTGTTGTACTTGTTAGTTAAATTTAAAAATTTCAAATTTAAAATTTCTCATTTTTGTCTTATTTGAAAAATAAATTTTAATTTTTATATTTTAGTATTGATTATTAAAATATGAAATAAAATTTCATTAAATGCTTCATATACTTCTACTCTTCCATTATATAATCCAATCTTTTTTGAATCATTCGCATTTGATTGCATTTCCATTTGATCAAATTATCTTAAATTATTTAGATATTATGCTTGCTTAATTGACTGAACACTTAAATTAATCAAATTACAAATTTTAAAATTATATTCTCAAAAAAATTAAACAATTTCATTTTAATTTTAAATTTTCATTGATAATAATTATCTTTTTATTTTCCCATAATATAGATACCATAGATTTTTGATATTTAGTAATAATAAAAATAATAATAATGAAATCTATCCTATGCATATTAATGGAAAGCAAAGTAGCAATGTATACTTTCCAAATGGATGATTATGATACGGTTGTAAATCGTACTACGATATTTATGATGGCCCCGTTGTTGTGAAAATATTGGAAGGATTCGTCCATCTGAATCATTCGTTATAATTGCAATCATTCATAATAGCAATTACTATCGTAAATCATCCCAATATTGTAATTTGACCATTAGATTCTGTAACTTTTCCTTCTTTTTTTTTTCATTTTCATTTATTTCTTTTTGACACGTTTGCTTTGGTTACGCTTCTTTTTACGCTTCTTATTCACGTATCACTTCTTATCCACGTGTCACTTCTTATCCACATATCATACTATCATTTATTATCATCATATTCGATTACCAAAAGATGCATCATTTACTAAATATTTCTTGCGTATCATTCTGATATTTTGAGCATTTTGAAAACATGATTTTGTATTTTTTTTTATTTTTTTATTTTTTTTTTTTTTTTACGAATTAATTAATCTAAGATTTCATTTGCAATAATGCATCCTTTAATAATATTACTGATTTCGATTTTATTGCAAATAATGATTAAAATTATTTTAAAGTTTATAAAATTCAATAAGTACACTCTCTTTTTAAATCTCGGGATGTTTTCTAAGACTTTTATTCTATCCCCTAAAAAATCATAGAAATACCGATTATGACAATGACTTATTAATTATTTCTTAAAAATCAAAAATCAAATTTAAAATTCTTCATAAAATTTCGCCACTTCAAGCAATTCATATTCAAAGATTTCTATAGATTTCCAAAAGTGCTTATAAATTTTTAAAATTGGCCAGTTAGAATCTTATGATATAATATTGCATATCTGATGATATAATCTTGCAAAGGAATTTAATTTTAACAAAAAATATTTAAATCTAAAAAACCAGCAATATTTAATAAGATTCGGTTTTGATTTGCTGATTATGATTAAATCTAAAAAGCCAGTAATATTTGATAATTGTTAATTTGTTAATAACATTTAACAAGTATCAATTTTAGTTTACTAATTATATTTAAATCAGTAAATCAGTAATATTTAAAAAATCTCTATCTTAGCCATTTTTTTAAGCAGATATTTTACTAAATTTACAATGTTTTCTTTATTTTATTCTTGAATTTTCATTTTTACCTTTTCTTTTTCTTTATTTTTACTAAACGAAGTATTATTTTATTCTCTTAATTACATTTTAAGTAAATTAATCATATATTTAATCATTTTTTTACTTTTTTATATAAAAAATTTCTTTGAAAAAAAAATGTTTAGATTGCAATTTTATCATTTATCTTTTTTCATTTTTTTTTTATCATTCATTAAATATTATAAAATTTTTTGTCGCGAAATATTTTGGTAAAATTTGCTCATCTCTTTTATTCTTATCTCATTGTAAGAATTTTTATAAGATAAAATTTTTTCTTTTTTTCATCTTCCTCTTCTCTAAATTTTCTTAGCTTTTTTTTTTTTGTAATCAATCATTAAACATAATATTGTAATACAATTCAATTAATTTTATCTGGGATTTTGTAATTTCGATAAATTTATTTAATAATACAAGTAATTTTATAAAAAAAAAAAATTACATAAATACCTAAAATTTTTTGCAAATCATTCAATTACTTTCAATAGTATTTGAAAAAGTGGTAAACGGGCGACAATTATGGATAAAGTTTTTGTTTGCTGCTAATAATAGCGATGAAATTTGAGATAAACATTGATGGAAGAATGGATGCAAATGATGGATTACCCTTATTTGAAATGGATGTTTACGTGCTATCCGTGATACGTGCATCTCTGTTAGATACATGACATATGCATGTAAACATTTTCTGCGTCACTTTACCATCACTTGTCGCATATAATAAATTGAAAATTCATGGAGAAGCTTTATTTTTGAATAATTTTCAACTTTTTCTTTTTTTCGTAAAATTATTTGTTCTATCAATGCTACATTTCTAATCAAAAATTCTTTTTTCAAGCGAAACATATGTAATTAAAATGAATTTAAAAAAAACAAATTCAATTGAAACAAATTTTTAAAAAACATTCAAAAGGAAAAAAAAAGTTTTTTTTTTTATTTCTGTACATAATTAATACTCAAATGATCGTTTTAGGAAACACGGAAAAATCAAATTTTTCCTTTTATTTAAAATATTTGCTAATTTAATGGATGGAATGCTATCTTTTTGATTACATTCAATTCAGTATAATACCACTTTTTCTATCCATTAAATTTACTTTAAAATTCTTAAAATTTATATTCTATTATACTTCATTTCATCATTTACATTTAATCATTACGAGTGATAGAGGTAATTGAAATGATCTGTTCGATATTTAGTATATGGATTTAAGGTATAATTATAACTAGCAAAGTCTAATTTCTTACGAATTCACAAATTCTTGCTGATAAGTCTAGGATTTAATAATTAGTTAATTAGAATAAAACTTGGAAATGATAATATGCTATCATATCTTGAATGAGCATTATATTTGACTCAGATAGTTATCACTTATTATTCATTTTGTGGAGTAATTATTAGCATATTATTAAAAACTAAATGTGAAAAATATGAATTTAATTAGTAATCATTAATTGATGCATTTTTTCTTCTTTTTTTCTTATGTCTCCCTCCCTCTCTTTCCTTCCCTTTTTCTCTCCATCTATCTCTCTTTTATGAATTAAAAGTAATTTGTTTTAAACGAAAAATTCATTCCTTGCATTTATATTGAAATACAGCATGAATAATAAATTTAAACTGTATGAGAACGAAATGAATATAATAAAATTAATTGGAATCGATTTTTTTTCATTTCAGTGTTAACACAAAAATCAAATCTTAATTTCGATGATTTTAAAATTTGAATTACATTTGAATCTCTGTTATTCATTGTTTCATGAATGATATGATGTATTTTTGTTCGAAATATCGATCTTCTTTTTTTTTTTTTGGTAAATGAAATTTTAAAAAAAAAGGACAAATTAGTCGAAATTTCATCGTAAGCGAATTCAAATGTTAAAAGTAACAACTAAATTAGCATTAATTTAGTTAGGTTTTTATAATAATTAACAGCGAAAAAAAGTGGGATTCTATCATATTCACTGGTGATAATTTGAATCGGAATGAAATTAAAATAAAAGGAATAATGTTTTTACGTAATTTTACATCTGACGAATAATGATATGTGCTTATCGGGTCGGGTCACACGTACGTCACCAGTCGTAGGATGTGCTTTTCGGACCACACGTACGTCAATTAATTGGTAATTCTTTATGGCACCGCCCACATTCAGCCATTCGCAGAATCGACATTGGTAGTCTCAGCCGAATGGATCGGTTCGAACAACCTCAACCGCCCATTCTGCGCGCATTGTTGGTGATGTCGTTGGTGCGTGTATTTGTTTGTGATCTGTGTTATGAGCTTGTGGCGTTCATTTATTTTCGGGCAAAGTGCACGTTTCACGTATTTCACGTATGTTTCTCTGTAAGATATTCCATCAGTTCCATCATTTAACGCTAGTTTTACATCTTTTTTCAGATTAATTATTAACATAATAGGTTAAATTGATATGAAGATGAAATGAAACAAAAAATATCATCGTTTTACTGGGAATTTAAGCGGCAATCTAAATTCATTAATCCGGATGAGAAATATGCCGAAGATGATAAGCTAAATTCATTGATACGGAAGGCGATTTATCAAAGTTGATAAACTAAATCCACTCATTAATCCGGATAGGAAGTATGTCAAAATTGGGAAGCTAAGTTCATTAATCCGGATGGGAAGATGCCGAATCGGACAGCTAAATTCATTAATCCGGATGGGAAGATACCGGGAGTTGTCTCTGATATGATTGATAAAAATTCGAATTTTATAGCTAATTTGTTATTTATAGAATCTTTAATAGCAAATAAGAAATATTTCATTAAAGACTAATTTTGAATATTTTAACTATGAAAATGTCCATTAAATGACATATTGATAAGATCTTTATTTATTATCTCTTCTCCTGTCGATCCCATGAATCAAACATCTGCTTTTTCGTTTGTTTCATCCGTTAAATTTGTCGATATATTTAATTAATTGCTTAATTTTTTCTCTTTGTTAAAATATTATTCTCATTCATATACTCATTTGCAATTTAAATATTTCAGTTATTTAATTAATAGTTATCAAAATCATAAATATTAATTAAAGGTTAGAAATTTTATTAAATTATATCATTTTAAATATAAGCTGCCTTTTTTTTTAAAATCAAATGATATTGTAAAACAGCATAAGTAAAATTGTTAGCTTAATTCATCTCTTTATCTTTTCAATTTATAAATAAATTTTCATGTTAAATAAAAATCGATTTACATTTGTGTGTAACAACAATAACAACATTTCAAAAATAAGTATATCTTATTTTATGTATGCTCGCTAAATGCACTTATATATCTATCTTATTTTATCACTAAACACGTACATATCTTGTTTTGTCATTAAAAACACGTATTTTATCATTAAGCACATACGAATCTTATTTTATCGCTAAACATGTACGTATCTTATTTTATCGCTAAACATGTACGTATCTTATTTTATCGCTAAACATGTACATATATCTTCAGCATATCTGCGCAAATTTACTGCATTGAATGATATTTTTAAATGAAATGTTTGAAATTTTAGAAATTTCAGGCAATCGTACAATTCTTATGGCATTTATTGGAAATATGATTTGTTCGATTGGTATTGTCCAATGCATTGATATATTTCAATGAAGTATTGTCAAATAATTAAACAATTTAGCAGCTAATTAGATTGATTTCTATTTCAATCATAGCTGTATTTACACTTTTCAATTGGAAACTTCTTCTTCTTCGCCGTCTTTCTTGGCTGCTAATATTCCGTGAACATCATTTTTGAATCATTCAATTAACCTTTAGCCTTGGGCGACAAGGGGCGCTTATGCAGCCACCTGTGAACAGTCCGTTATCATCGTTGACTGTCACAATTTTTAAATTCATTCCATTCTCGATTCATCTGATACTATTCACAATATGCTCATCCGTGGTCATATCCAAAAAAGGTATGCATTTCATTTGTGTTTAAATTTTAAATTACTGAAATTTTATAAAAACTAAAAAAAAAAATTGAAAATCTGTTTTTTTGTTGTATCAATAATATAATGCATTAAAATATTCACTTAATACTTTCTGTATGTATAAATTTACTATTTCACTGCCACAATCATTAAAAATTATTTCATTTTAATTCTCACTTCAATTATTTCTGTAATTTTTATTTTCATAAGTATATTTTTAAAAAAGAATTTCTTTTTTTTGATTATTCCTATAATTTTTATTTTTATTAAAAAAAAAATTTCAATTTTTCTTTTTTAGTTCATCTATTCAATTTAAATGACCGATTTGTTATTGTTGTTGGTGGTGCTATAGGAAAAGTGCCAGCAATTGTATGAAATTGAGGAAATACATTGTTATTAGATGTCCTTACATCTTCTCCGAAATGTCTCTTCCATTTTACGACGAAAAAAAAAAGAAAAAAAGAAGCGATAATCTAAAACATTTTGAAGTTTCGAAGAAATTGTTTCTAATTATTGAAGAATATTTGATTGTTGACGAGAAAAAAGTTTATTTTTAAAAAAAAAGTTTGAAAATTTTGTCGAAACTTTTTCTCCTGACTAATATCAAAATTTAATTCTTCTTTTAATAATTTGTATTAAATTTACGATCATTCTATATATAATTACATGTTGAATATATTATCAGGAAACATGTTTTTCTTTTCATTTTCGATTATTCATATACTAGTAGTTTGTTATTATTAATTAATATTTAATATATGAAAAGAAGATTTTTTTCGATTAATATGAAAAATTTTTAATTTTATAAAATTTTGATATTTTAAGTACGATATATTTTGAGAATTTTATAAATGAATAATAAATTTTGTTTTTTTTTCTTTTTTTCTTTATAAATCTAATTCGAAATCAGGAAAGAAATTGTATGGAAATTAAGAATTAGCAGTATTATTTGATTAATTACTGATATAAAATAGATTGATTTGCATATGAATAAATAGCTAATCAAGATTTGGCACCATATGTGCTGATTATATGGATGTATATATTTTTTTCATCCTTAGTTAAGAAATAAATTAGTACAATACATACATATATATATTTATATAATTTACCTGTTACCTGTAATAATAGATTATAGGAAAAAATATATCTTCAAGTGAAGATTTCATCTGAAAATATTGTAATTATGATTGATTGATGATATAAGGAAAAAGCAATGATAAGATCTGATTTTCCCAAAAATAATTTTTGAACGAATGAATGTTATGGGAAATCTTAATGAATACTAGTAAATTGTTTAATTATCCATGCAAATATTTGTGAAAATTTGATCATAAAATCACTATTAGAAAAAGTGAGATAGGAAAACTTATGGGCAATATTTGCTATCAAATTTATTATTGATTAATTAATTATGCATGATAAAAAAATGTTATCATACTAATAAATATTATTTGCATAATCATCAAATTATAGCAAAAAAAAAACATAAGAAAGAAAAGATGATGCATCTTAAATTTGAATGAATTCTATTCATATATGAATATGAATAGAAATGAAAAGGAATGATTAAATAGGAAATATTAATTAATTTTAGCATTTAATTTATTTTCTCTCTTTTGCAGATATTATTTATAAGTTATTTGGCTTCTTCTTTTTTCTTTTTTTCATGATATCATTGCATGTGGAGGAAAAATTAGTTTAAATTTTTGGGTTGGAAGAAATTCTACAAATTTTTATGAGTGGGAAAAGAGTAGTAGCGATTAGATGATAAAAGTAAAGAAAGGAAGGAAGGAAAAGAAATCGGTGGGAACGAATGAGTAAAAAATTGAAAAAAAAAAAGTCACATTAAATGTACATTTGAATGATACTTTACTATTAAGAAAACGGGAAAAAAATAAAAGATATTTTGAAAAAAAAAAATTTAAAAGATAACAACTGAAATGTTTTGAAAATTTCCAAAATAAAAGTTTTTTTTTTCTTTTTGTGTGTGTTACAATTGTTAGATACTAATCATTCATTAAATAAGGAAGGGAGAAAAATTAAAATTAAATCAGAATAATTGATTATTCAACGATTTTAAAAGTAAATTAATTAGATTGAAAATGATATTTACAAGAAAAACGATGAATTTTTCTTTAAATTCAGAAGAAAACGATGAAATAGTCTCTTTTGTCTTCCAAAAAAATAAAAAAAAATGTATGATCGTATTACTATCGATGAATAGTATATGATTTAAAATAAGATTAGATCTCTTTATCTATTGATTATCAGTATGATAATTAGTAATTCGTTAGAATATTTTTTTCTTTTCCCATTTTTTCATAAATTTCGAATTAATCAATTAAAGTGAACAAACTGGAAAATAAAATTCCGTAATAGATCCTGTTTGTTGAAAGATCTTCGATGCATTTCACAGTAATCCTAAATAATAATTTCACTACCATTGTCATTAGAAAGGTTAAAGGTTAAGACGAGGATTGATTAAGGGAGCAAACATCTATCATTCATCTTTATAAACATCTTTTATATGCCTTCTCTTCTTTTATCAGCACACCGCATAAACAATTGTACTGATAATGATAAGGATATTATTGAAGATATATGAAGAGATGGATATGAGGAAATATGATAATATTGAAGGGATAATGATAAGAACGATCACAACAACCCATCAGTAGAAATGCAAATAGATCTATTGATGATGATGATGATGATGATATTGGATAGTATCATCGTAATAATGATAACAGTGATAAATAATGTTGAAAATGATAAATAATATTTAAGAGTTAATATCAAATTAACCTGTGATAGTGATCATGAGTAAAGATATATATTTGATACAGCAGATGACAATTATTAAAATAGAATACATCTTTCTCTCTCATTCGTCCAATATAAATAATATTTCATTTTAATTATCAGTAAATAATTAAGAATGTCGGCTTTCTTTTTAGTACTGTGTAATAATAATTCATTTATCACTTCTTTACCGAAAGGATATCAGTTTGATGATAAATTAGTTGATTGGATAATGAAAGTTCAAGATTGAAGGAATGACATTCAGTAACTTACTTCATTCCAAATATTAATTAATATTTGATATTCAAAATTCAATCAAAATGATCATTCTGTTAGCTGAATTTGCAATTAATTATCATTTTATTGGTAACTCTTAAGATTAAAAATTTCAATTTGCTAGTTAATTAGTAGATATATAGGTTAGCAGTTTTTCGTACCACTTCTTTTTATAATTAAAATTAGATGTCATCCCAAAATTTATTGTAATTAACATTTTGACTAAAAAAAAAAAAAAAGAAGAAAGAATTAATTTTTGGTTTTTCTGTTTAAAACTTGTTATAGTAATGATGATAGTAGTAATGTGGAAAATAATGAACTATGTAAAATTTTTTTAATTTAATTTTTAATACAACTTTTTATATTGAAAGTTGCAACTTTTCAATTCAAATATTTTTTTATCAAAATTTTAATCTATATTTTCATAATATTTATTTGTAATGAAATAAGTTTTCCTTTCTTTTTTGCCCAATTTATTAGATTATTTTTTGAAATTAAAAAATATACAGATATATTTTAGGATAATATTTTAGTTAAAGCGAAATTGTCATTTTATAATCAATTTCTGGCTTTTTTTTTTAATTATTTTATTTATCTCTTCCAGTTGATATATTCTTAATCATATCATCGAATGTACAAAAAATGGATGCAGATGTTTTGATATTATTTAATTACTCGATTAGATCTTCGAATTGATCATCGTAGACTATCCGAATGAATGATAAACATAGAATTTTTATAAAAATAATTTTTTTTTTTTCAACCTTTCCCTCTTTCGTTTTCTCTTTTTTATTGTCGAAATTTTTTGTCCCAAATTTTTCATCCAAAATAAATATTAATTTCGAAAGAATGAATGTATAGATTAGAATTGCAAGATTAGAAAAGAAAAAGAAAAGTTTTTCTTTTTTTCAATATTTAATAATCAAATATTGGCATAATAACGATATTTTGACGAAAATATTTGATATACCATTTAAATCCAAATTCATATTTTGGTTTGTTTTTTGATTGATGATAAGGTTAGTTACTTGATTGGTGATAAGCTCTGTTTTTTTAAGTGATATTTTGGGTATTTGCATCATTCATGCTCAAATTTTAAACTTTTTTAGCTTTATTATATATTTGGTCATTCGCCATTCATGAATGATTTATCATCACTCACCAATTCATATGAAATATAATTTAAAAGCTAATTTTCATCGAAATAGTAAGAACAAAAGCCAAGAAGCTTTAAAAAAAAAAAAAGTCGAGACATAGACTTGATTTTAATTTTCTTTTTCTCACCACTTTTTCTCACCATCATCTTTGCATTATTTAATCATTCAAGCGGATGAAAATTCAATTTAAATATATTTTCCTATTATAGCTATCGAAATCTTAAAATAATTTCAATTCAAACGCTTATTTTGAAATTAAAAAAAAATATTACAATAAAAAAAAAGAAAAAGAGAAGCATTTAAAAAAATAAAAATAAAAAAACTGTAAATTTAATAAAAATGAAAATTTTTATTCCTAACAAACATTTCGTTGTTACTATTTATGTTTTCGTACTAAATTTTGAAATTTTTGCTCAATTTTTTTCTTTTTTTCCTTTTTTATTACAGTAATACGAAGCAAATCAAATTTTAAGATAATTTTTGGGGGAAAAAAAAAGATGGATTTCATATATTTATACATTTTGCTTAAAAAATTTTCTTCAAAGTTTTTTGTGTGCTTCGTTTTCATTTATTGTTTGTTTTCAATTTATTGGTTGGAATAAAAGAAAAATTCGAATTTTCGTGAGGCAAAAAAAAAAATTTTACAAAATAAAAATTTAAATTTGATTATCAAATAATTTAAATTTGATTATTAAAAAAAAATTTTTTTATAAAAAAACAACAGTTATTATAAATCACTTGAAATAATTCATTGGATTTTTATAAGATTTAGTATGAAAATTGATAAGTGTATTATAATTAATATGTTATACAAATTATTCCCAATTCCAAAGAATCATCGATTATTGTCCAATTTAGTAAACATTTCAAGGAGCTTAGATAAAGCAGCACTTATCTCAATTGCAAATTACCATTGTTTAAAGGACAAAAATTCTCACACTTGATGGAATTACTTATTGTAAATAATTACTATCAAATATTGGAAATGCAATATAATTTCTATTAAAGCAAAATTTAAATTTATTTTATTTTTAATTTTTTCTTTCTCCAATTTCTATAGATTTTTTTTTTGGACTTTTAAAAAGAAATGATTGTGAAAAAAATGGTTCATTTTTACCATAAATTTTGGCAATTTTTTACATTTCCTTTTTATCAACTTTATTTTATCGTAAAACTTTAGCATGTGTTATCTCACTCATAAAAGTTGATAAAAAGTTTGACAATTATTGTCTTACTCATTAAGATTGACAAAAATGTTGAAAAATATAATTTTATGGTTAATTTAATTATTATAAGATCATAATTATTCTTATCATTTTTGCTATCTAGTATTATCATTTTAATCAAACTTTTCATAATTATAATACATTTGCAAAAATTAGTATTACTTTTGTTACACTATTACTTTTTTTCTTCTTATCTTAGTTTGATTATTAGATTTGTTGGAATTTTTTATTAAACAAAAAATTGATCAAAGTAGAATGAAAATTTATTCATTTCATTCCCAAATTAATATTTTATTCGTTTAAATATAGTAATTATTTTTAACATTTGTTTTATTTGATGCATAATAATAATAATATTCTTAATAATGACAATAATAACAATGCTAATAATTATGATAATAATAAGTATTAATTAGTAGTAATACTAATAACAATAATAATTAGTAATAATAATCTCCCTCTAAAAATTATAATTCTGTGCCTTTCTGCTACCTTACTACACATAGTAAAAGTTATTATTATCATTATTATTATCATTATCATTATTATTATTATACTAATCACCAATGTTAGAATTCTGAAAATGAAAAAGATTGCAAACTGTTTGTTATTTAAATTAATCAGAAAAAAAATTCACTTTTTAAAACTTTTTTCACTGTCATCATGGAAATGATTATTTGTATTGTATATATTTATTTCAGTTGTTCTCCTTGATACATCAAATTCGACAACGGAATTACGCTGGCTAACTCATTCAAATATGGAAGATGATGAAATTGGAGTAAGTTATGATTATTTATTGATTAAAATATTTTAAGTGAATTTTGAAATAATTTCAAATATATTCATGTATTCCATATTTTGAAATTATTTCATTTTACTTGAAAAGAATGAAAGAATATATTGGAAATGAAAAGAATATATTAGAGAATATATTAAGAATATATTTTATATAAGAATAAAAAAAGAACATGTAAGGATATTTTTTTTTTCTGAAAAAATATATTCGAAATTTTTTCATTCATTTATAAACATCTTCTTTTTTTTTTCATTATTAAAATTTAAATTTTAATTATTTTGTAAAAAAATTTTGTCGAAAATTGCATAAATCTATCATCCCAGTAAGATTTCTTCTTATAAAAAAAAAAAAAAAAAAAATGAATTATATTTTATGAAATCGAATTTAACAAATAAATTTTATTTTTGCAATTTGTGTAATTTCAACGAATTTTTCAATCCATCACAATTTGATTTGTATATGTATATATACAGTAACATGCATATATTTATATGATTTTGCTGAGGAACTCATTAAATTAGTCAATTAACCTTGATGTTTATTGAAAAAAAACCATTATGAGGTATCCAACAATGCCATTTGTGCGACAACAACACTTTTTGTTTGCTATGTTAGATGTGACAAATGATGAGATGGGTCAATTTAAATTGGTTTTTTTTTTTCGATTTTTTTAATTTTTTTTTCCGTTTTTTTATGAGGACAAGAAAAAAACAATGAACCATCATGATGTATACATATATACAAAATGATGACAATAATGATAGGTGCATGGTACTTAAGAATATATGAGTCACTATGGAGGGACTGGGGGAGGGAAAATTTTGAGAGAAGTAAATATGGAAGGTGAAAGGTCAAAGAAGGTATGAAATGAATTTTGTCCAGTATAAATTGGAAATAAGGTTAAGGGTAATGAAGGAAAATTGAAGTACCTTTTGGTAATGGTTAAGAAAAGGAATACACTTCTGTCTCATTCAATTAAGTGGCTTTTATAATGGACAACAATAGTTGTCCTTGTTGTTGTTTACAGTACCAAAATTAAAGTAATGCAGGAATTGAAAAGGCAGAAATGCAGAAATTAAAAAGAATTAATATATGTATTATGATTAATAAGTTTTTAATTAAAAATATTTACAAAATATTTAATCATAGAATGATAATTCTAAGATATGTTAGAAAATTATTGAATAAATAAAGAAATTTACTAAATTATTAATTTTTCAAACTTTTCTCTGAATTAACATAAATCAATAATTATGCAAATAAACACGATTATTTTCATACTATTACTTTTATTGTATTATCTAATTATTTTATCTTGTTTATCTTTTATGATTAACGGGATTATTTGTCAAGTTTCAGCAAGATTTTAGTCATCAATTTATTCCGATTAATCCATTTTACGATAATGTTGGTGTGCATATTTGAACCAATAAGCAAATTTACTTTAAATCTTCGGAGGGAAAAGCAAAGATTTGTTGCGAAGATTTATTTTTGCTAAGATTTATCGTTTTTTTTTTCTTTTTTCCTTGATTAATTTTTATTTTGAAACATTCTAAGTTTTTTTTTTCCGCAGAAAACAAAAAAAAACTTTACATGAAGCAATCAGTGAATAGAACAAAAAGAATATGTTGAAAATTGAAAATCTCTTTTTTTTTTTAATTCAATTTTTCAGAAATTTATATTATTTATCGATAAAAATAAAATTCTCCAATAATTATATCGAAATAAATAAAAACTTTAATCCTCTAATTAAGCAGTTGATTGATTAAAAAAATAATAAAATTTGAAATAATTAACAACAAAAATATTCCTTTGTGTCTATTATCAATCCTATTAATATTAAATTCCTAAGCTTAATGATAGCAGTCTGTGTCACCATCCTATCTCTCTGATTAAGAGGTCATCATTGATCAGACCAGGGGACATGTCCATGTCATCTGTATTTATTCCTTATGATGTTGCTGTCCATTGTTTGAATATTTCTTCAAAAGGTCATCCATGCATGAAATAAGTAAAATGTATAATAGAAATGAATATAAAATTTCGTAAATTATTGATTATAAATAGTTCAAAAAAAGTTTTTTTTTTCATTTTCAAAAATTATCCTAAAAAAAGATATCATTAATTTGTTTATGCATATTCAGAATTTTTGATGATACTTAAATTGAATAATAAGAAAAATAATATGACTATATAATAAATGAATATAAAATTGAAAACTGAACATTTAATATATTTAAATAAATTTTTAAATGTGTGAATTAAGAAGTAACTGATGGTAGAACATATCGATAGAATAAAATGTGATATACTAAAATTTTATATGATATATTTAAAAAAAAATTCTCAAAAAAAAAATTTTTCACAAATGAATTTTTATCTTTTCTTCCCTTTTTATTTCTTTTTTTTTTCTCTTTCTCTCTCTCTCTCTCTTTCTCTCTTTCATTGCTATGAAATAATTTTGGAATATAATAGATAGTTTATGATGGAAAAGTATTGGTGAAGAGGGAGAAATCTCTTTTCATTTTATATTTAAAGGTGCTTATTAGTATCGAATGGATAGCATTGTAATGTCCAAATGACCAACAAATTTACTATTCTAACGGAAATGTGACAAAAAAAAGAAAAAAAATAAAAGAATAGACATTTACATCTGTAAGATCAATTAATAGTATGTTATGTGTGTTACCTTGTTACCTTTATACGGGGATTAAAAGGTAAAAGGAAATATAGCACAGGGCAAATTCATCAGTTTTTATCAAATTTTTACTAAATAGTTATTGTAAAATGATAAGAAAATCTTTACTAAGTAATCATTCCTAAATGATAAGAAAATTTTTAATAAATAATCATTCTTAAATGACAAGAAAATTTTTACTAAATAATCATTGTAAAATCTTAATTCATATTAGCAAATTTTTTAATGTTTTTTTTTCTTTATCATTTAATTTAAAACTTTATACAGTAAGATTTATGAAATGAGAAAATTTTTGATAAATGAAAAAGAATGGTCTATTCAGTTAATAATAATTTTTCATTATAAAATGATAAAAATAATAAATATTACGCAATTATATTGTTAAATTTTTTTCAATTTTTATTCAATTCAAAATTTATATAATAAGATTTTAGGAAATAAAAAATTTTTATTAAGTGAAAAAGATGTTTATTTCATTAATTCATTGAATTTTTTGCATGTATTGTTTTAAATTTTTTTTACTTTGAAATTGTAATGTTCATTTTTAGTGGCTTGAGGAAACATATCGTGGATCGGAAGGTATTGATAATCGTCGTGCATATGTTGTTTGTAACGTTGATCAACCAAACGTTGACAATTGGTTACGAACACCGATGATTAATGTCAAAGGAGCAAATCGATTACATATTGAGGTAGTTGCGATTGATTTTTTCAATTTTCTCTTTTTGTAAAATTTTAATTTATCATATGGAAAATGTATGCATGTTTTTGGAAAGAAACTGTAATATTTTTCTCATTACTATTTCATTGATTTTTTTATTTTAATTATTGCAAATTCTACATTTCTAATATTCTTTTTCTAATTTTAATCATTCATTTCAATTATAATTTTAATCTATTCATTGCTTTCATCAACTTGATAATGATACTCTTAGTTTGATCAATTTTTATTTGCATCTCAACAGGAAAATTATCACATCATCTTTTAAAGCCATTTTTTTAATACAGAAATTTTTTCTGATTTCTTATATTTCATGCACTGTAATCATTTTTTATTCCTAGAAATGAAGGAAAAGAAAAATAAAAGTTTCATATGGATTACTTTAAAAGAACTAAAAATTAAGAAATAAATAAATTTAATCCAAAATAAATTTTATAAATTCATTTTAAGCAGAGAAGATATTTCGAAGCTATAATTTGTTTTTTTGATTGACGAAAATATCATCTCTTGATAAGTGGTTAAAATTTTAATTATATTTCGCTAAAAGCATAAATTATTTGTATTATGTATAGCCTGTATAGCCTAATATAATTTTTTATTTTTGAATTTTTCATTATGTTAATTCATTGAAATGTTAATAATTCTGCAACAAACATCCCATAATATTTTTTCTTTAATTGAATTGAAAATTTTTTTTTTTCAAATTTAATTACAGGTGACCTTTACGATGCGTGATTGCAGTGAATTCCCAGGTAATGCTCGTTCTTGTAAGGAAACATTCCGTTTGTATGCTGTTCAATTGATGAAAAACGAACAATATCAGAATGTTTGGAATTCCGGTTATTGGTAAAAAAATTTCATTTTTTTTTTTCTTTGAAGGACAATCTTAATTTTTTGACTAATTGATTAGGAATTTACAAAATTTTAATTAAATAAACTGAAATTTTCACGTTCTACATTGCTTCTTTCGTATAGCTGAAGTATGCTGAGAACATAGTAAGCGCGATACTTTTAGATATTTATAAGATTAATTTGATGTTTATTGTTTTGCATGATATACATCATTAGAATAAAATTGGGATCTCTTAGTTAAGTTTTGATTTAAATGAAAAATTTTTCAGGGATTTAATCGATCGAATAACGGCAGATACAGGGCGATATTCGAAACACGATCCAACAACTGCTACTGTAAATCAAGAAGTTCGCAGCTATGCTGTTACTAAAGATGCTGTATATTTTGCTTTTCGAGATTCGGGTGCTTGTATATCAATACTTAATGTTAAGGTTCTATCATTTAATTACATTTATTAGAATAAAAATCGGAAAAGATTTTGATAAAATTTGAATTAAATTTCCTATTATATCATTTATTATACAAAGAGTAATATATTTAAACCATTTATTTATTCAATAAACATTTTACATTCGAAAATACCAAATTTATTTGAGTCGGTTAATTTAATAAAATTAGAAGCGCAGAAGGTTTTAAAAAACAAAAAAAAAAAATAAGTTTTTTATCTTAATTTTACCATTTATTTAAACAATTTGAAATAATATGTTTAAAAATATCGTTTTTATATTATTTGAAAAAAACTTCAGAAAAAAAAAAAGAAAAGAAAAGTAATTCAAATAGGAACAAAATATAAGAAAAATAAAGTAATTTAGAGAAATCACAAATTTTAAAAGTAAAATGGCATTTTTGAAATATTTAACAAAATTATTCTGTAGTAACATTAGTTATTCCTAAAGATATATAAAACCTTTTATAATAGATCTTTTTATGACCGTATGCTTATTTCCTCGTATTTCTTTGAAACATTTAAAGTATTGAAGAACTATTAAAAGTTAGGAATAAAAAGGTCAAATATTATCTGGTTATTATGGCATAGAAATGAAATGAACTTATCCGAAAGAGGTCAATCAAATAAGAAAAGATTTTGGAAAAGAATGGACGGAAAGATAAGTTATAGGGAAGTGTTCAGACTGTAAAATAATCTTCTTTGAAGTGTAATTTAGGGGTAACTGACCCCTTTTATAATCATCGAAACAACCAAATTTTATGGGTAATTAAGATCGTTTTATGATGATCAGTTTAACTGTAGCATTGAACTAATAAGAGGTCATGATTGCACAAATAATGAATTAGAATAACGCTAAACAGAATCATAAAATCATCATTAGGAAGTTGTGAATTTTCAAAAGCATTCGATTGTTTGTCTCTTTCTCCAATAATTATAAATTTGTACAGTACAGTTTGTTATGCTTTTTAATATTTTTAAATTTTTAATACGGAAAAAAGGAAATTAGCTAGCTAAAACAAAAAGAAATAAAAGAAGAATTGAAAGAAAACGAGTATTAAGATTATAAAATATAAAAGAGGAAGAAAGACATGATTTTTGAAGCTTTAAATTTGGTTTTTTTTTTTTTTTTTTAAGTTTAATTTAACGAATTAGTTTGATGAAATATTTGTGATCATTTGTGAGACGAAAATTCAACTATATTAAAATTTTAATTTATTTGAATTAAAATTTTTTCAATAAAGGAAACATTTTAAAAAGCAAATTTATCTTAGAAATAAGAAAATGGAAGTTTAAAATATATAATATAGCTATTTTGCTTCATTAAATAATTCATTCAAAAAGAATTCATTTATTAATTTTAGCAAATAAATTTCGCAATATTCAATTGTAATTTTGCACGAAATTTTAATCAATGAATTTAGTAATAAATTATTCATTTTGGATATTAATAATAAAATTGAAAGAATTTTAGTTTTAATCTTTTCTTCTCATAGGAAGGAATGAAATGGAAGAGAAGAATTCTAGAAGGTCGCAAGAAGTTTGGGAATTTTATTAGAGCATCGTTTTAGTGGAAATGAAATCTAATAAAATGAGTCTAAGAAATGGACGGAGGAAGATGATTGTAGCACGCAATTTCATCGAGATTTCACTTTATTACCCCCTCTACCATTCCGGTGACGGAGACGGGTATTAAGTAAGGGCAGATGAAATTAAATTTAATCAACGAAATGAGAATGAAATTGAAGACAGAAAAGAGAAGCTAATGTTATTAATAGTTAAATGAATTAAATTTCTAAAATTTTTTTTTTTTTTGAATTATATTTGCCAAAAAAAAAAAAAAAATCGTTAAATATTATGACTATAAAATTAAAGAGTTTAAAGAGAAGTAAAGAAAAAAGCGAAGAAAAAATTCTTAAAGTTGTAGTAACATTTTGACAAATTTTTAAGCAGTAAACTCATGCAAAATTATAAATTTTGTATTCTTTGTTGTGCTTTTTTCCTTGATTTTTTTTCAAATAATTGACCAAATATTTTAGAATTTATTCGAATTGAAATGAATTTTATATTCTTAAATTAGGTGCAATGGATTTTAAGTTATGAATACTTTTTTAATTGATGAAATATAAGAAGTAATAAAGTATAAATAAAAAATGGAAAAAAAAACCACATTTTTTCAAATAAAAAATAATATTGATTTTTTTTTATTCAGTATAAAAGAATGCTGATATATTCAAAAATTGATTTAAAATCTTTATGATCAATAAACTGCAAAATATGAAGATGGTTTCTTTCAATTTTTTTATAACAATTGAAATTAAGAAATGATTTAAAAAATAATTCTACACTTTAATTAACATTCATATATTGTTTAATCATGAAAAAAAAAAGATTATAAAATTTTTTTTGTTATAAAATATAATTAATTTTAGGAATTTTCAACAAAACTGAATCATTTAAATTGCCTTTCTTTTTTTTTTTTTTTTTACAAATAAAGAAAAGAAAAGGAATTTTTCTTTTTTTTTTTAAACTTTTCTAATGTATTTAGATTTTCTATGAAGTATGTCCGGAAATAATTCGTTCATTTGTACATTATCCACAAACAGTAACTGGTGCTGAAGCTCATTCAATTATTGCTGTAAATGGTAAATGTGTTCCAAATTCTTCACCTTTTGGTATGCTTTTTTTTTTTCAATTTTCAATTTTTTTTTTTTTTTTTAATCTTCTAATTTTGAAAACTTTATTGATTTTTTTCTTTTTCTTTTTTGACAAAAATCCTGAAAAAAAAATTTCTTTTAAATCAAAATTTTTCACAATTTTATTTCTTCCAATGTTTATTATTAGTATTATTATAGCTTAATTTTTTTATTTTTTATTTTTTTTTACATTCATTTTCCTTACTTTCTTACGCTATTCTTCTATATGTTTCCTTTTTACATTACTTATTTTTGTTTGTCAAGTTATTGAATGAATTTCAGTGAGCGAAATTTCAGATAATACTTAATTTTAAATGTTTATTAAATAAAATTTCAGGTAGTACCAAGTATCCGACATATGTTTGCAAAGCAACAGGATCATGGGATATGGCAAATGGCGAATGTCGTTGTAACAAAGGTTATGCAGCATCGATTAAATATAATACTTGTACTGGTTAGTAAACTTTTTGAATGTTTTCTTTTTTTTTTTTTTTTTAAATTAAACAAATTAAACACTATAAACAAATGATACATTTTATTTTACTATATTAATTCGGAGAATTTTGTTAATATTATTATCAACTAATAAACAGTTAACTGTTTTAATATACGAATTTGAATTTGATGCATTTTCAATAATCGTTGCAATAAATAATTTTCAATATTATTATAAATTGTGACAAATTTTTTTTCTTTTAATTTCATTTCATTGAAACTTATTTCTGAAAATGTATTTAAAAAAAAAAAAAAATTTATAAATCATCAAATTAAGCTTACATTAATTGTGTTGTTGTTGTTTTTGGTAAGGAAAGGCTGAGTAAGAAGGTTCAATTAAATCCTGATAATAGTTGTTCTTTATTGTCCTCTTACTATCGAAGCCTGTCTCCTGTCCTTTCATCATCTAATGTGTCTTGGCTAATTTTGTCGGTACGAAAGATATAGGATAATTTGAGAAGATTTGAAGGTCAAACTAAGATTATTAGAAGTTCTTTTGTAAAATTAATAACCTCAAAGGTTGTTAATATTAATAATTTTGAGGAAGAACTGCCTTAAAGGTCATCATAGCATTATTAGTAATAACTTTGACGAAGAATCTCAAAAGTCATCATAGCACTAGTAATAATAAAAATAATTTTTATAATATTTCTACAGCTGCTATTAGTAATATTTCTGCTATATTGTAAAAAATGTTAATAAATAGTGCATAGTACTGTATGATTACTGTAACCGTTGTTTCCTTTGAAATTTATTACTGTCATTTGAAGAATGAAAGTGTCACATATATTTGAACTATTCCAAATGAATTAATAGCCGGGTTCATCCAAAATCAAAGATCTCAAAAGGTCATGAAACTAATAATATTGTCTGTTTTAGCGGAGTTATTTGATATCTTAATTGAAGTGATTTCTTTTTTTTAATCATTTCGGTGGATGACAAAAAAAGGGAAAAAGATAAAATATGGGGAAGTTTTTTTGGGGGAAGAATATGGATGGATATAAACTCTGAAATAGAATTTTATAGAAATATAAAATTCGTAATGTAATAACGTAAAATATGCAACGAAGGCAAAAAGAGGAAAGTTAGAAGCAATTTTAAATTTTTTGTAAAATTTAAAAGTTTTGAATATCTAAATTCGAAAATTTAAATATTAAGAATAGTTTCAATTTTATAAATTTTCTAACTATACTAATTCCCATCTATATCAATTAATTTTAGTTATTTCACTTCATATATCATAAAAAATTTAGTGGAATTACTAAAAAATAAAACTGAATAAAATAATTCTGTATGAGATAATGTAAAAATTATTTACATTCATTTCTTAAATCACTGATAGTGATACTGATATTATACAATTTCAAATTTGTTAAAAATTTTTTCTGGCGTATATTTTCATTGTAGTTGTATGATCGCAAATAAGATTATCTTTCTTCATATATTTTAACATGAAATATTTCAGCCTTTTTAATTTAATAATCTTATAAATGTTTAGTTGATTTTCATAAAAATTAAGAAATTTTTAGTGTAAGCCTGGCAGTCGATTTGTGAATAATGATCAATGGATAATATGATCAAGTTGACATAATACTAATTAATTATTAATAAGGCTAATTAAAAAAAAGGTTTCATAACAATAGCAATTTCAGAAATTCCTAAAGTATATTTTAATTGTGGCTATCGAAGCATTGTAATTTTTAAATCTATTTCTTCACTATTCAATTTTAATCATTATTTTGAATTAAAATTTAGAATAAAAAAGGGAAAGAAAGATATGAAATTATATTTTAAAATGATAAAAATGGATTGAATAAAATATTAAATTTTAATATCTATCACACAAAAAGAATTCAATTCAAAATAAACTGAATTAATTTCTAGAAAACTGTTTAAATAAGAATAAATTGAAATTTGCATTTTGAAATATTAAATATATGTTAGAAACGAATAAGAAATTATTCATCATTTTACAATAAGATTATTATTTTCAATGACAGCAAACAATTAGCATTTTTTCCATGTCATTGCGCACTTCATATGTATATTTTGATTGGAAATATATGTCATTGAAAATTGTTATTGGAAATTACTTTTAATTACAACAAATTATCATGCATGACATGATAATTTGTTGTTTATATGTGAACAAAATTATTCGGTAGAATGATTTAGAAATTACAAAAAAGGGATGGAAAAAGAAATGTTTCCAATATGTTTAAATGAGAAAAAGGAAGAATTGAAAAGTTATTGGATAAAAAATGTAAAGGTAAAAAAAATTTATATTCTTCATTTTCATTTAGTGACATCAATATTTATGCTACTTAAAAATAATCTAAATTTATCATTCCAACTTGTACTATATAAACTCATTTATCATTAGTTTGTTGTTCTAATTAATTTATATCTAAACTTATCTTACTTATTGTACTAGCTATCAGTTTAATTTATTATCATAGTTAACTTATACCTAAACATTTTTTACTACATTAATAAATTCGTCATCATTTTCATTATTTTCTCTAAAAATTTCTTATTTTCATAACATTCATAAATGATTGAGGCATATTTTAATCTTCATTCCATCATGAATGAAATATACAAAATGACGTTGAAATGTGGTTTTAATTATTATTCATGTTTTCATTTAGTATAACAGATTGATCTTATTTTCGCTTGCTATTATTTTAATTATCCTTATTATCAGTTAATGAGTTATGTGACAATGACATGATGTCAAAACAACACATGTTTATCTTAATATGTTAGCTTATTTGAGCATTTTATTCTAATTATTCTAGTGGAATACATTTACTTTAACTTAATTAGTTTGTTTGGAAACTTTCTCCTATTAGCTATTTGAACATAAATATTTTAATATATCTAGCACATTTTGTCCATTTTGTTGAAATATACAATAATGAATCTTAGAATTTATCATCATATTTACTCCATATGTCACATTATTGCCATTATATTTCATTCCATGTACACACATTCATTTTATAAAAGATTGTTAATTGATTAATTAAATTTATTTCCTCGAAATATTAGCGAAATGGAGAAAGTATCGATGGTTAGCTATACAAATAAGCTTTAATTTAATGTATTCATATTCATCACATCTTAGCTTATCTATTATTCTTCACCGCTTCTTCTTCTTCTTCAACAACAATCATCAAATCAATCAGGGAATTATTTAAATGATGCATAAATTAGCATTATTTAACAGACAATCATTCTTACCAAAATCCTCTTCCTCTTTAATCGCTTTCAGTAAAGAATCTGAATCCGATTGATTCAGCGTTACTTTATTCATAGGGACAAATATTATCAGTTTCAGTCAATCTATTATCAATTTTCCTCATCATTTTCAGACAAATATTATCAATTCTATTATCTCTTTTACACAAATATTATCAATTTCAGATAGATATTTTCATTTTCATTATTACTTTCACTTTTCAATATCAATTCCAGTATAACTTTGCTCTTTTTTTTTTTAGATTAATTATTCGTAATTTACAATTATAAAAGTATTTCTTAAATGATTAAAATAATCGAAAATACAGCGAAATTTAAATTAAAAAATGATAAAATATGTTCAGTTTATATTTTATAAAGTTCTCCTACAAAAATATTTCTTATTTTCTTGTAATGCTTTATTTGCTACCAATGCATAGAATTAAAATCCATATACATTTCTTATATTTTAATAAAAGTTTGTAATTGATGATAGTATGGAAATGAATAATGATTATTAATCTTATCTTTATCGGGTATGAAATTTTAAATATAAATTTTATGAAATCATTGAATGGATTAATGGCATTTTCTGATCGATACTTTCTTTTTGCATATTATGATTGACGATCAGTGACATTCAAAATGTTGTAATTCGATATATTTATCCTGAGATGATTGTTTATATCTGTATTGATATGTTTCATTTTGCATCATAAATTCAATCAAATAAATAACAAAACTTTATGTAATATGCCGAAAATTTATAATTATATTAAGGTTACAAATATTAAAATTTTTTTTAGAAATCATAAAAATTTTAAAATGCAAAAATAATATAGATATAATGTATCAAATAAATATGATACAATGTTCAAATTTCAAATTGGATTGCCATGCTCTTTTTAGTTTTCTTGCAATGTTGTTTCGTGTGATAGTGATTTTATAAATTTAAACAAAGAATAAGGATAAATTACAGATTTAATATGCAAAAAATTAGAAAACCTTTTGAATGTTTCATTGTTTTTTTTTTTTTTTCATTTTCCAAGTTTTTATTACTTTTTTTTATAGAATTTAAATCGGAAGAGGAATTTTTCCGTGGAAAAATCAGTTTACGTTCGCTTTATCTAATTTTTAATCATTTCAAAATTTTTGATAAGAGAGGGAATGAGGGACAAAGAAAAAAAAAAGAAAGGAAGAAAAATTAAGTTGAAATGTTACAGAGCTCATATCATCGTTGATGAAATTTTTCAAAGGAAACAAAAGATGTTGGCTAAATTTTTCAACTCTCAGCATATTTTTTTTTTTCTCCTATTCTTAGTGTGATAATAGCAAATTTTAAATCAATAGTTGTAACGATAAGTTTGGATAGGAAAAATGATAGATTTGAATTGATAAGAAAGGATTTTATGTAAAGGCAAAAAAAGTATGAAATCAGGAGAATGAGTAACAATGAAATGAAATAAAATCATTCGCGCCCGCTGATAATGATTAAATGATATGAGGAACGATATGAAAAAGAAAAACAAAAAAAAAAATGGAAAAAAATGAGATCGAAAAATTTGATGAGCAATAAAATCGCTTCATTTTTCGTTTTTTCTTTCTTTTTTTTTTCTCTTTCAAAAACATTGAAGAGATATATAGTACTTAGAATTTAGAAGTGAAAATTCAATCTTCAAAAACTGATGATATCGTGTATTTATATATAAATGTGTTTGTATCTTCTTAATCTTTAAAGAATGATTCATATGAATATTTGATTTGATTTCGAATAATTTCCGGAATTTGAATGATGAATACTTAATTTTGAACTGAAACACTTAATTTTTATATGTCTGAAAAAATCTTACTGTGTCTTTTTTCAATATCTCGGAAAATCTAATCGCATTTTTTCGAATCATATGATCTTTGATTTGATTTCGAGTAGTTTCAGAAGCTGAATAAAAAATATTCAATTTTAAATGTTTCATAAAATCTAATCATCTTGCATCAAAATCCGTTAAAATGCGAAAAATATTCGAAAGAAACAAAATAAGAGAGAAGAGAAGGAAAGGAAGGATTGATTTTATCATTTAACAGATGAAAGTTTATCATGTGATAAGCATATGTGTTGTGAAAATTTTTAGGCTTTATTTTTTCTAAATAAAAAATTATTGTAATAAATGAATGAATGCAAGTAAAATTAATTCATCTGTTTCAGACTGTAAATTCATCTTTTTGAAACAAAAAAATTTTTTGGATTTTTAATTTTTTTTTTCAAATTTACAATTTAATATTAGCAAATTTAGCTTGCTCTATTGGATCTTACAAAGCAAAAAATGGTTTGGGCGATTGTGAACCGTGTCCTGAACATAGTAGTACATCAAATACTGGTAGTTCGGAATGTCAATGTGATGCGGGATATTATAGAGCCGAAGATGAAGGACCTGAATTTGCTTGTACACGTAAATTTTTCCTTACTCAAATTTACATAGTTATAATAAATAATATAAAAAGTATTTTCTATGATAGCTAATTTTTTGTTTTTTAGAAATTATCAGAAATTAATTTGATGCAATTTTTGCATTATAATGTAAAAATTCTCAGGAAGAAATCAATTAAATTCTATTCTGAAGTGAAATAAAACAGACTTAATTAAATATTTCAATTTTTTCAGTTTGATTTTAATTAGATAAATTTAAGAAAAAAAAAAAAAGTAAGAAAGTTTATTTGTAGAGCCTCCATCAAAACCATCACATGTTACGATAACAAAAATTGATGAAACATCTGTCACAATCGAATGGGATGAACCATTAATGCTTGGTGGGCGAAAGGTTAATTTAAGTTAACATCTAAAATTTGCTATTTTTTCGTTTTTTTTTAATCCTTTTTAATTAAGATTGAAAGAAACGAATAAATTTGAAGAAATTTTTAGAAAGGAAAATGCTTTGTATTCTTTTATATATGTTTTAAAAATAGACATACTTCATGCAGAATATTCTTCGAGTATAACATATTCTCAAGAAAATTAGTTGCAAAAAGTAGCGAAATTACTCGAAATTATCTTGCGATTAATAAAGACATTGCTGAAAATTTTCCTACGATTGATAAATCTGTGGCGGAGATACTCAAAATTATCTTGTGGTTAATGAATGAAGATTTTAATCAAAATTTTTTGCGATTGATGAAGATATAACTCAAAATTATCTTACTGTTGATAAATGAATAACGAAGATACTCAGAATTATTGTACGATTATAAATTAATCGCAACCTTACGCAAAATTATTCTGCGATTTAATTAACAACGAATATAATCGAGAAATAATTGTTGATTAATTGTTATCCAATTCATTTTTTTAATTATTAATGAAATTAAATTTAAAATTAATAATTCATTTATTTTTTTTACATTTATAGGAATTGTGGTATCGCTACCAATGTCCGGAATGTCCGGAAACAACAGTAGCTCATCCAGCCGGAAATATCTTCACAACACAACGTTTAGAATTAAGCGCTTTAAAAGCTGATTCCACTTATACAGTGTTAATTTTTGCTGAAAATAAAATATCAAAAATTGATGCAGCTATTAGTCAATATGCATTGGTTGAATTTACTACGCGGCAAGTTCTTTCCTGTTTTATATATATAAAAAATTATTTCTTGTCGCGGATAGAAATAAATTTCACTATGATATTTGTATGAGACTTATATTATAATAATATTATTATTATATTAAATGAGACTTAGGCCTAGAAATATTAAATGAAACTTGCATTAATTAGATGATAATTAATCATTGGCAACAACGAAATTAATATTATTTAATACTTATTTTATTTATTAAATGTAAAAGAAGTTAGTTGAGAAATGTACTGTAATTATAGAGCTACAGTACCAGTAGTAAACGGCCTACGAATTGAAGGTGTACAAGAAAGTGGTGTTACAATTGCATGGAAGCCAATGGATACAATTAAAAAAGAATTGTCTTATGAAGTTAGTCAATTTTTCTCTTTTTTAGGAACAAAAATTTTTCGGTTATGATAATTATTGATTTTTGTTTTGTCTGTTTCTTTTTTATCAATTCAATTTTGATTATTTTATTTGCAGATTGAATCATTTCACAATAATTCATCAATAGTTGTAGAAACCGTACGCACGTATTATACTTTCGAAAGTTTGAAACCACAATTTATGTATTCATTTAGGGTAAGTCTATCAATGCATATTATATATTTATGTATCCAAAATAAAATTTTTTAAATTTCTACATAAATTTGGGAATAGAATAAATTAATTTTTGGATAATAAATAGGATATAACATATGTTATATCCTATTTATTCTCATTGTATGTTAACATTTTATTTTTGGGTGAAAAAGAATACTTGATAAGATAACTCGAAAAAATAAAGATAGCATTTTATCAATAATTTAAATTGTTAAAAATTTTTAAATATATTTCAAAATTTTTAACGTTTATTATAGGTGCGTATAGTAAGCGAACATGGACATGGTGCATGGAGTGAACCATTGTGGTACCAACCTGGTCGTGGTTTACCGATTGGACCGATAAATGATAATGATAATGATGATGATTATACGCATAATAATAGCATTGTGTAAATTAATATTTTCGTTTATTTGAATTATTTTATTGCAGTAATAAACTGAAATATGTTCAAATTTCTTTCTATATTTCTAAAATTTACCAATTTTTTCCTAATAATTTTCAGCGATTTCCATTGGTCATCTTCTGGACCATCGTTATGGATTTGGGTTTTGTTAATATGTGCCTTTGTGATCATTATTATATTCACGTTGCTCATTTGCTTACGAAAAAATCAAAATCGAAAACGATTAAGCGATTGTGATGGTATCGATTCCTACAAAAATAGTATTTCATTTATTTTTTTTTTCTACTTTTAAATTTAGAATTAAGAAACAAATATATTCACAAATATATTTATACTATTGGAGACATTTGTCTTTTTGTTTTGCAAATTTATTATGCGAATAAGGCGAAATATTGATTTTTTTTTTTTTTTATAAATTAGTTGATTCTATATTTGCTGTACAAATAAACCAAAATAATTGATTATTTCATAGATATTTTTGAATTACACTTAATTGTTGGTTAAAATTCCATTTTAATACATTAAAAGTTACTGATAATTGATAAGTCGATACTTTGCTTCGATTTTTATTTTATTTTGGCGTTATTTTCGTTCTTATAGTGGGCAATTTCAATGAGAATGTTTTTTTTTATGGGTTTTTTTTGCTTTTTTTTTCAAATTTTTCGCTTTTATTGAAATATTTTTGTCCATTTATTATCTTGAGAAATAGCTAAATCTAAAAGATACTAGAAATTTTGCTTAGAATGGTGTCTATTTAAAATTTTAAGCTTAATCAATGTAATTTCAAAAAAAAAAAAAAAAGAGTTTTGTTATCTAATAAATAACTTTACTATGTTCATAGTCTAGCAGTCATGTCAAGCTAATTTTTAACTACTTTAAATATTCATATTAATAAATTATTTGCATAATAATATTCTTTTACTCATGTTTATTATTGAAACTTTCAAAGCAATTGTTGTTTTTAGTTTAAAAACAATAAGTAATTTGTATTTTTCTGATTTTTAGGTACATTAACACCAAGCTTTAGTGCACCAACTTCTCAAGGCCCCGTGAAAAATTTTTTTCGTGGAAAATGTAAGTTGATCATTGGTTATTGAATGAGGACGAGATGTTGATATTTGATCTTAACATCATTTTTATTGGTTTCATCAATATTTTGAAACTATAATCATCAAACTTATTAATGTAGTTTTAAAAAAAGTTCATCACTCTTAATTTTACTTTAATAAAAAATCAATTTTTTGATTTTTGAATTTTCAAATAGGTGCACCACTAATAAATTATGGTTCATCACAATCAATTAATTATGGTGAAACTACTCGCTTCAAGCCTTATGTTGATCCGACAGCATATGAAGATCCAAACCAGGTATGACATTTTATTTTATTTGTTTTCTAGTAAATTTGAGATTGTTCATAATTCTAATTATTATTCTTTGAAATTTTCAATAAGAACATTTTAGAGGGACAAATATATGACATTTCTAAACGTTTCTAATTCTACTGATTTCAGTAAATTTATTCAATAAAGTTATTTTAGGCTTTGTCGGAATTCACAAACAATGTTGATCCATCTTTGATACGTATCACGGAAATTATTGGAAGTGGCGAATTTGGTGAAGTATGTAAAGGCATCTTACAACCATCCTACAGGATGACTTCTTCTGATATTAGTCAGGTGAAACTTTTACATGTCAAATTAAAGATTTATCTTTTATTTCTCAGCTCTTTTACAGATGCGTCTGTTGCAAAGAATTCCAGGATTAAATTGGTAATATTTTAAATTACAGGTTCAAACAGTCGCTATAAAAACATTGAAGCCAGGTAGTAGTGATAAAGCAAAAAGTGATTTTCTAATGGAAGCATCCATTATGGGTCAATTTACTCATGAAAATGTAATTCGATTAATTGGTGTGGTAACAAAAAATGAACCAGTAAGCTTTCTTTCTTTTTTTTTTTTTTTTTTCTCATATTAGATTATGAATATTGAAAAAATTTGAAATTCGAGTATTTTAAAAATTTTTATTAATTTATATTTTTTGCTAATTAATAAATCATTTGCAGGTTATGATAGTAATTGAATATATGGAAAACGGATCATTGGATCAATTCTTGCGAAAGAATGATAATGGCATTCTGGAATTAATGCAAATAATTGATATGTTACGAGGGATATCAGCTGGAATGAAATATCTTACCGAAAAAGGATTTGTACATAGAGTAATTTTACATCATTTTTAAAGTTATAATTTATCAAATGTATTTTCATTTTAAAAAAAAAAAAAACTTTTGTGGAAATATTAGTTAAATTAATCAATTGTAAATCTTTTTTTTTTTTATTTTTCTATTTTTTTTTCAGGATTTAGCAGCTCGAAATGTACTGGTAGATTCGAATTTGTTATGTAAAATTGCTGATTTTGGATTAAGTCGAGGTGTTGATGGATCTGTTGAACAAGAATACACAACAAATGGTGGCAAAATTCCAGTACGTTGGACAGCACCTGAAGCTATAACTCATCGAAAGTTTACTGCTGCATCAGATGTTTGGAGTTTTGGTGTTGTCATGTGGGAGGTTAAAATAAAAACTTTTATTTTTACTTTTTATGAAATTCCTATTTAAGTTATTATTCTATTATTTGTTCAAAGAGATAAAGAAAAAAGCATAGAAAAGAATAATAGTAAGATATTTTTCCAGGAATTTTAAGAATTAAGAAATGGTAAATTTTTAAATTAAAACGAATTATTGTTAATCTGAAAACAGTATAAATAGATATTGTAGAAGATTATGAAATGTATTCAATATTTCAAAAGTATGTATAAATAGATTTATTCATTGAAAATAAATTTTGTTAAAAAATAACTATAGAAATACCAACATAATTATCAAAATACTATTACGAAATTATCCTTATCTATCTAGCGAAAGCAAATTCAAAAAGGAATTTAAGAAATCAATGGAAATGATTGATTTGATCTAATTTCCTGCTAATTAGCATATTTAAAGTTTCTTGTTTGCAGGTTTGTTCATTTGGTGAACGACCATATTGGGATTGGACAAATCAAAAAGTAATCAGCGAAATAACCTTAGGATATCGATTACCTTCACCGATGGATACACCAATATCGTTGCATAATCTAATGTTACAGTGTTGGCATATTGATCGCCATAAAAGACCAACTTTTGCACAAATTCTCGAGATTCTCGAAGAATATGTCCGTCAACCAGCATTAGTCTATGGTGATGGCATTTATCTGGGTAATCCGACAACGGCAAAGTAAGTTTAATAATAATTTATGACAAGCGATAGATTGATTTAAAATATATGTTATACTTACCACTTTTATTGTTTCTTAATCTGTAATAATCTGAGATGATTTGAATGCAGCTCCAATTTTCTTCATTTTGTTTTTGATTCCCAACTTTTTAAAAGTATTTATTCAAATAGAAATCGAAAACAGTAAATATTTTTAGTGTTGGATTCTCAACGTTTGGTACACTTCCACGTTCGGTTGATCCGGCAGTATCAGCAACACAACTTCCATTGGATGAATTTTTAAAACTGATCGGTTTGGGACATTGTTCTATGAAACTTAACATGGCCGGTGTTAGTAGAGTTTCAGATTTGGTCCGTCTTGGGCATATTGATTTACTCAGTTATGGATTAATTGCTGAAGAAATACAAATGATACGAAATGCTCTGAAAAGGTAACTCAACACTTTCAAACTATTAGTTAAGAACTTTAATTAAATATGAATAGCTAAACTTTTAGTTAGTAAATATATTTACATAGATATTTTTTCTTGTCCAACGGATTTAAATCGAAGTGGACATAATTTCGATTTCAAAATTAAATTTTTATGTATCAAAATATAAATTTTTATATATTAAAATATAAATTTGACATACATCTTGGAATTATCGATTACTATCATTTGATTAATCGATTTAAAGAGTACTGATTTCATTTTATTCCACATCTCAGCTTAGTGGTTAAACACTTGTCTTTTGTACTGTTGGTATGGCATTTAACAGAAGAAACTTTGCAAACAAATTGAAAGTCTTAGTAATTCAATTTAATTAATTAATTCAAGGCCGGGTTCGGTTACAACATTGCAATATGCGAGAAGTCGTCCGGAACATCAACGGATGCCAGGATACCATTCCTCTCCTCATCAGGCTCGTCCCACAATGCTTACTTCTTCACGATTAGCGACAATGCCAAGAGTTCTATCATCGATTCCAGCTTCCAGTAAAGATAGCTTCTTCGTGTGATAGCCATTAATTTGTTTAATCAGAATTGCTTAAATTTTAGTATTGAATTATGACGAGTAAGTGGTGCTAGTAACACTTAATGTTTAAATTTCACAATTCAAGCGGGTACTATTCATTCATGCAAATTTGCTAAATATTAGAAAATTGAACGTTTATGGAATTTATTAATCAATTAATTAATTATATAATCTTTAAAAAAGATAGATATATTAAGATTATTGTTCATATATGTAAATCCGGTATGATATTATCGATCCATTCCTTTATCTACTATTATTTACAGTTTGATATGTTTTATAGCTCTACTCAATCTTTTTTAAGTATTTCTTTCAAACAAACTTTTTTTGAATCATAATTTTTTACTTCTATATGGAAGGAAAAAAGACACTAATAAGAATGAAATATATTGGCTTGACAAAAATTTCATTTAAATTGAAAAGCAAAATTTAAGGAAATGAATTATAGTTAAATTTCACTTCCTATGACGCAAAGAAGGATCCTATAAAATTACTTCTATTATTCAACTATATTCATCAAAATTTTTAGAAATGATAAGACAAGTATCTATTATTCGCACCTCTCATACTTTGATTTAAACCAATTAAATGATTATTTGAATTTTATTTGTCAACTAATAGAAAAACTTTTTTTTTTCATTTGCTTTTTGTTGAATTAAATTGCTTAAAATTCGGGATTTTTTAATTTTCGCAAATTTTTGGGTAAATTTAAGTGGAAAAATCAATGATTTGATCAAAAATATTTTTCTTAATTTTTCTTGCCATCCAATCTTTCTCAATTTTCAATGGCATTTTTCTGTGCTTTCTCATTCATCATTTCATTTCACACAAAAATTTTGTCAAGTGTCATTTCACTATGCATCACTATTCTTAAAAAATAATTCAATTTTCATTCAACGATTTATTAATTTATATTAAATATGTACAATTCATTTTTCATCACAAAAATGTAATTTGTCTTTTTTTTTCTTTATTTCACCGAAGTCATTTGTGAATTTCATTCAATCTTTCTTAGGTGCCTTTATCTTGACGAAAATATGCATTTGCATTTGTTCTGTTTATTTATTTTTTTTTTCTAAATTTTTCCATTTTGTACATTTCTGTCAATTTTATGCTACAAAGCTTTATTTCAAATTGTACAAAACGTCAGGCCTTATAAATGATAAGGAAAAAGTGAGCCTAATTACATTAAAAAAAAAATGTTAGGCTTTCAGAAAAATGAGCCTACTTGGCTTATTTTGTGACGATGATTCATTATAATTGATTGGCTAGAATAGTGAAAAGATGACATGAACATACGTCACAACACAACTGTGTGTGAAACTATTTGTATCCATTGGTTAGATTAGCTAATTCAAATTGCTTTTACGAATGTTTTAATCAGTTTACTTTAAATATCGGAAATTAGTTTAAAGTGATACGTATAAATTACCTAAAAGGAATTAATTTTCCATTTATTCTTTATAATGATTTCCGGCCAATGAATTATCAATTACTGTTTGATATTCATGTATGATAAAAAATATTTGACAAATCTTTTCAGTTTTCTTTTCTTTTTTTTACTTGTTATGCTCAGCGAAAACTAAGCGATGTAATGAATGTATGGAGAATAAAAGAGGAAGAAGTGAAAGGAAGACATCAGTAGATTATATTGTTATTTAATTTTTTGAAAAAATAATAATTAAGATCGATCATTTTGATATAAAAACTTCTGAAAATTTATTATAAAAAATCCATTAATTAATCATAAAAATTCTTTCTAAACTTTTAAAAATGCGGATGTTACACCTAATATAATGCTATTCGACATCAGTATACTACAAACCATGACATATTGTCATGCTACAAAATTGAAAATTGGATTCTAGCTTTGTTATAAATTTCAAATTTTTTTAATGTTATAATTACAAATTTTTCGTCATCGTACCATGATACTATTTTAACATTTTGTTTTTCTTCACGATTAAGTATTATATTCACTTTAAAAATTTTAAAGACACTTTAAAAGTTACTTTAAAAAGAAAAATAAACACCTTAAAAACGAATCAAAGAGAATCATTTCAGATCGTGGATGCTACATATTTTTGATCTTTTAGCTAATATTGTGAAAAGTCACCTGTCCAGGATATGATACAATGATATAAATATTGGAATTTGAAATTATCACTACTCTATTATTATGTTCCATTACTTTTACCAACTTAACCAAGTAATTTAACCCCATTAAACCATTTTACCTGAAATTTACTAAAATGATCATGTTATTTCGATTATAATATTGGGAATAACGATGATTTGAAAAATGAAGTTTTCTAGAGTTTTAAACTTATAAAAACTTTGAAAAATGGCTATCTTATTAGTTATTACCGAATAAGTTTGATGGTGCTGACCATTTCGGATGGCTTTCTTGTTGCCGTCAATTACCAAATAGTTCGATGATGTTGGCTGACTTAAATATGAATGTCGAAATTTATTTTGACTGAAAATTACAAGATGATTATGATATATTGATTTAATATTGAGAAATAACGATAATTTGAAAAGTGAAGAAAAAAAACTTCCTTTTTCAAAATTTTGAAAACACTCGTTCTTCGCACTTATAAAAAAATGTCTTTTATAACTTCTAAGAAAAGATAAAAATAAAGGCTTTAGAAAAAATTGCTCAGACCAAAATTTGAAAAAATCGCTGATTTATATACTAGATTTAAATAAAAAGAATAAAATAATTTTTTTGTAAAATTCAATTTTAAATTTCAATTTTTTAAAATCTTTTTCATTTTAGAGTTTCAAAATTACGATAATGTTTAATTCTTTTGTAGAGCTGATGATATTTTGGTTTTCATTAAATGCTAAATAATTAATTATAAAAACACTGAAAATTTAAAAATTTTAAATTCTTCATTCCAATCAAAGTTTATTCGATGAGAATCTAACGAATGACAGATTTATATGAGATATGTCACTTTAAATTACAACATTTTATCTCTAATAACTGCTACGCAATCTTTCCGTTTAATTCAGAAATCTCGGAATTGTAGAGAAGAATGATTCTTCTCCAAATTTCAATTCTTATATGCCTTTTCGATACTCCTTCTTTTTTCCTGATATCCAGTTTATCGCCTCTTGATTGGTCGACTTCGCCTTGTTCCCCTATTAATCGTTTCGGCGGGAAAAATATTTATTCTTTGTTATGAAATATGTTTCCCCTTTTGGTGGTGAAACTGATTACCGTTTTGGTGGAAAACATGTTTGTCCCTTTATTTAATGTTTTAGAGGAAAAGTGTTTACCGATCCATTTGAAACTAAGCGCTTTTTGAACTTCACCTCTCCTTGTATATATTAATTATAATTATAATTTTCGGATTCATCTCGGGTACCATTTTGTTGCCGAAAGTTATTGAATTATGTCTGTTGCGATAAAGACGATTCCTATTTGAAGAAAGAATTTATTAGCAACGGAATAAGTAACTATCCGAGAATATCCAATTAACTTATTATTCAGTAATCTTTTCTTTGTCACTTGTAGAGAAGAATACTGCTCCTTGATTGTCTACCTGTCGTGTCGCTTCGAACTTCTACCTGTTACTGTTCAAGTCCAAACAGAACTTACTATGCTCCAAAATCCGAATCTTTTCTTTGTTGTTATTGTCAAGACTAACCGATATTTCAACGATAATGTCAATGCTGTTCTTCCACTTTTGCATTTTTTTTTTTCTGTAATTCGGTTTTTTCTTTCAAAGGGTTTGTTTTCTTAACTTCCAAATCATGTCCTTTTTTGAATATTATCTTTCTCTGACTGTATAATTGTGGATTGAATTTGAGCATGATTTACAGCTTCTTTTTGCAATCTTTGCAAATGTTCTACAGTACTAACGCTTGTTGTAACTTTGCAATCTTTTCTTGTTCAGCTACCAATTCTTGTGAAGACGTAAACATCTCCTTTAACTTCTGAAGTTCGAATTCAGTTTTTTCTAATGTCATTTTTTTTCATGGTGCTATGAATATTTTTCAGGCTTTGAAAGCTATTTCTGGTTACTAATAACTCCTTTTTCGATAGATTCATTACTTATTTGTAATTGCGCTGCTTGAACAGTATGAAATTTAGCTTTTTTTTTTTTTTTTTTTTGTGAAGTGATTCCATTTTTTTTTTCTCAGACTTATATCGCTGGAACTTAATTCACAAAGATTGGCACGAAGTCTAACGACTTGGCCACTCAGCTCATCAATTTTGGATTTTGTCGACACAAACCCTTCTCCTTCTTTGCGAAGGAAGAATTGAGTATTTCTCTCTCTAATTCCTTCTGTCTCAACTCTCTTCCCAATTCAATTTCCTTTGATTCTAATGATTTCTTATCTACAAGAAGTTCTCTATTGCTATTTTCCGAAGATTCTCGCAATTCCATCAAAAAAAAAAAGGACGCTTTCTCATCTTCTATTCTGTTCAATTGGTCTTTTATTTTTTTTGTCTCTTCCTTACTTTGGCCATTTCCGTATCGTAATTACAATCACTTTCTGTATCAAAGAAAATTAGAACTTTTAGAGTATTTCCTAGTTCCTTTGGATTGATTAGCCTTCTTCTTTGCATATCATACAGGTTTTTCGGATGCCCTCATCCACAATCGTGGCCGCCACAGTCATCGGGTTCCCATTCATTCATTCACCAATTTTGTAATTCTTAATTTGTTTCATTTCGTACTGTTTCGTACTAAAGCACTATTTTGTTCAAATCCGCAATAAAAACATTTCGATTTTCTTGCGGAAGTCTGTTTTGAGTGGTCTTTTTCATATATAGTTCACAAAGTCTCAAATTCTTCAACTTTTCTTTCACAGTCAGATATATATCACATTTATCATTCCAGTGGCTACTTCCACAGAAAATGCATGGCAATCGATTTTTCTCATTCTTTTGTTGCGATCTGCTAAGACTTGCTGTTTTTTCTTTTGCTGTTGAGCAATCTGAGCCATTTTCCCACTTCGAGTATTCTCTTCCATATGATCTTGCCCATTGCATTTCTATCCTATCTGGTAGACTTTTTATCGCTTCCTCTTCAGAACAATAACAAATAAACAATATGATATTCTGTTGTTCAAAATAAATATATAAAATTGTGAAAATTGTCACCATCTTGTCAAGTTAATGCAAATTAATGTGAACTATCAATTTTATTTAATCTCATATTTTAGATTCCGTAATGTATAAATAGAAGTAAAAAGTTTTGATACATGCCGGAATATGGACGAACCATCATGTTTTTTATCGGAATATTCCATGAAAAATGATAGAATAACTCGTCTTCTGACACAAATTGCAATCATCAATGCTTCCTTGATCTGTTCATCTGATCATCCGTGAATGTGCAATGGAAGTAGTCGCTCTACTTAACCATAAAATTAGACAATTTCTCGAGCACATTCATAAAATATCATAACATTCTCTCGCTTATCATATACTTGAACCATTACAATATAGCCATTATAATTTTTATTACTAAAAAAAAGAATTGATCCTTGCAATATTTTGCATGATTTATTCACATCATTGACATCATTTAATTAATTCGAAAATAAATTTGTATTTCATAAATCAAACAGTATCGTTTAAACAACAATAATTCATCCGGTAGATGAGCTTAATATTCTGTTTACTTTCTCTTACTAGCGAGCACATGATAGAGAATAAAAAATTTGGAAAAAATCTCAGAAGATAATTATCCGAAATGTCGAAATATTCTTTGTATTATAGAAATATCTTTGCATGTGCAAATTTTTAACCCTTAAGTTATAATTAACATATTGTAAATTATATGTTACCATGGTGAAATGGAGTGAAAACTTCACTATAAAAAGAAAGTTCTTATCTGAGGAATTCATTCATTAATGCAGTACTTTGCTCTGACCGGTCAAAGCCTTCAGTCTTTTGCTCTGATCGGTATTCGATGAGCGGCGCTTTCCAAATCTCATTAAACTTCATTAATTTCCAACTTGCAAAGAACTTCCCTACTATCAAAGAGAAGTTCAAACCGTCGGTTATACAACGATATTCATTATATCCATAGTTTGTGGCAAATAAAATTTATCATGTTGCGGACTTTATTACATAAGAAAATCATTTATACTAAGTTCCAATACTTCCCCGAATTTTATTTTCAAGGCACAAATGATTGTATATTAAATAAGTGAAGTGATAATTTGGCATATAAGCAATAAATAGATGAGCAAATAATTTTATATTTGTAAATTCCAAAAATTAAAAATGCGGATGTTACACTATGCATATTGTTATTCGACATCAATATTACCACATACCAAAACATATTGTCATGTTGCAAATTTAAAAATTTGAATCTAACTTTATTATAATTTCAAATTTTTTGTATTATAATTACAAATTTTTTGTCATCTTACATTGATACTATTTCAAGTTTATTTTTTTCTTCATGATTAGGTATTTTATTCACTTTAAAAAAAATTAAAGAGTGTCATTCAAAATCATCTGAGGCTATATGTATTTTGAGCTTTGAACTAATAGAAGTTTTTTTTTTTTTTTTTCAGACATTACTAGGAACAGAACGCAAAATTATTATTTTAAGTCAGAATTTTTTTTTGTTCTTTCTGTTTTAGAACGTAAAATAATAAATAAATATTTGGTTTGATGAAATATTCTAATTTCATCGTAAAAAACAACCTGTCCAGGATGTGATATAATGATATAAATAATGGAATTCAATAATTAACTTAAAACAAGATAAAAGTGTTGAAATTTCATCCTAATTTTGCCAATATATAAAATAATAATATCAATACATAGATAGAATCGACAAAGATTAGTTACAAATCTATAAATAGTTGATTGAGATGATTGTAGATAACAGATTTTTTTTTTTTTTTTTTAATTTTGAAGTGTATTTATCATCGTTTTAATCGAAGAAAATCATTAAAATGGAGATTTTTGGAAATAATTATAATAATAGTTATTGTAATATAATGTAGAATATAATCATCATACATTATATGACGTAATCAACGTAATTTTATATAGAACAATCATCATGACGTACCACAATAATTACAGCATTAGTGCGTAATCATCGTAATATAATGTAACATAATCATTATAGCGTTACATAAAATTTAATTATTACAACAAGATCATGTTATAGCATTCTTAAACTATTGTTCACTTTTCTCAATTATAAATTAGTATTAATAAAGACAAATTCCGACCTTATTATTACAAATCCGATGACTTAATAAGATTTATGATGTGATTAATTTCAATAAACAAAATTAAAAGATCCTGTTGAAATTCCATCCTAATTTTGCCATATGTAAGATAGTAATATTAATACATAGATAGAATCAGCAATGATTAATTACAAATCTATGAATAGTTAATTGAGAAGAATGTAGATAATCAGCAATGATTAACTACAAATCTATAAATAGTTAATTGATAAGAATGCTTAAAGCTAAGCAATTAATCGATTTTCATCGATTTTCATCAAAAATATCATGGAATTAATCAAAGAATTACGTCATTATCTTTAACATCACATCAAGCAAGTATATATTTATTATTCATAATTTTTGTTGTCTAATTTTTAATTTGATTTCTTTATAAGTAAGCGAAAAAATTTTCTTCTTAAACTATTGATTATAACTAGAAGTGCTTAAATTTTTTTAGTGGCTAGACGAAAAAAAAGAACTGATCTATTTGGATTAATTGAAAATATTATTGTGGAATTATGGATCAGATAAGTAGAATTGAAAATTCCACTTTTCAGTAAAATAGAAATTTTTTTTGATTGTGAATAGAAGCACTTCTCTTTGTTCAGTGGTTAGAAAGAAAAAAGAACTGATCTAGCTGAATTGATGGCTGATGAATTTTTCATTTCTGGCTGTTTTCTTTAGTTAAAATGTAGTGTTAAAGAGCAAAAAACTTTGCTGAAAATGATACGAAATTTAAGCGTGATATATGACAGAAGATTTATGCAATCTATTTTTTCATGTTTGAAAATTCAAATTTTTTTTTTAACAGCTTTACGATGGAAATTCAAAATACCGCTTCCTCTTTCTTTTTCAATTATTTATTTCGATCGATTTTTTCTCGCTTATGACTTCTATTGTTAACTGAGTTTAGAAGAAGGTTAACAAAGGATAAAACTAAGATAATGATGCGCAAGTAAAATTCAATTTTATTCCTCCACTTATCAGAATTTAGTCATTTATCTTCCTTGCACTACTAACGCTTTCTCGTCATTTATAACTTTGAAAGTTTTTGAAATATATTTTTTGATTGGATTCAATACTTTTAAGCTTATTATTGTCTTTTCTAGGCTTGATATTAACAGTCTAACATAACGGATATAATTTATGTGCTACTTGACAATAATATTATAAACATCAAATTTCATGCTGGCCAGGTCCTATTAGTTAGGCTCTGAAAAACTCTAGTTTGTGGTAAAAGATGAAGAAGGAAAAAAAAGAGCGAGAAAAAGTTCTAAGGAAAGAGGAGAAAGAGGATGAAAATCATTTCAATTTTCCAACTTTGTTTTGGCTCTTATATTCATCATTTTGAAGAGCCAACCAAAGGTTACTTTCTTTTTCAGCTATTTGCAATCATCTTTGGTCACAGGCCTATTTACATATAAATTCGTTTTATAAAAGAATTCATCCATCTTTTGGGTTAAATTAATCGATCCAACGAGAAGCTTTGCTGTTATTATTTTTAAGCTAAGTTGTAGAAAAAGTTTTTATTTCCATTAATTCTTTTATTACAAATGATTCAACTAAGAAACGAAAATTCTTCACGTATTCAAGCGATTATTTTAACATAAAATTATATTAATAAATTTGAATTCAAAATTTACTGTTAAAGTTATTACTAAATTTTGCTAATTTGAATGTAATCATTCTTATTCGTAATGTTTCTTTAACTATTTATGATTTACATAATAAGTAAAAATTCTTTATTTATTAAATGATTATTTGTAAATTTAAATTTAAATTCCATTCTAAGCATTAGAAAAATAGTTCATTTTTCATTCCTTCGAATAATTCACTTATGCAATCAAATGACGTAATCCATTTCAACAATTACTGATATATTAGTTCAATAATGATATTATCAGTTTTTAATAGTTTTATTGACATATAAATGTGTAGTTATATGCATCATTTAACATGTTAATGAATATATCTTTTACTTATTTGTCATTATGAAAAAGATGGTTGAATTTTTGTAAAACAATTGGAATTAAAATAAAATTTATGATAAATTCTATTAAAAAATTGTTGAAATTACGTAGAATAATTATGCGCTTAAATGCATATGATAAATGGTGGAATTGATTGAGAGTTTTTATCATTCAAACGTTGTATATTAGATTAATTTGTTTGTCGCTTCTTTTTCATTATTTAATGATGTTTTTTAATCCTAAAATTAGAAAAAGAAAACTTCTTTTTTAGTTTATAATTTTAAATTCGTTTAAATTGCAGAAATTTATTCTGCATTAATTGTGGATTAAGTTGTCAAATTTCCAGCATTGTAATATTTTAATTGTATTTATGTTGAAAAAAATATAATTGTGCGCTTGAAAAATGTGCATTATTATATCATTGCACTCCTTTTTAATATTATGCTTTCCGTAATTGGAATAAAATTTATAATTTAAAATTTTAGAACTTTAATTTTGGAAAATGAACGGTGAAAGAAGAAATAATTATTTGGAAAATGGAGAAGAAGATCATCTTGCTTCTACTCGTCGCATAATTAAAATTATCGTTATTATGATAACTATTCTAGCTGTTCTCTTGGTAGTTTTTATGTTGTTATTTGGTTCGAAAATCGAGGAAATAAGTTAGTTATTGAATTTTATCTAAATAATCAATTACTTAAAATATAAATTTCATTTATGCCTATCGAAATAACGTGCAAGATATTTCATTGAATTTTATCATTTAACTGATTGAAAAGAGAAATTTTTGCGACGCAATACATACATCTTGTTCGCTATTCGATTATAATACATTATATATTCCCATAACACTAAATTAATTGATTTTAGGAATATTTTCAGTTACTTTTCAATCTGTAAATAATCAAATAAACAAATTCCTTTTTATTTCGCCGCGTTGTTTCCAAAAATCAATTTTTTCATAAAATTTCTTCAGGAAAAACAAAAAAAATGTGCAATTATTAAGTATAAGTAGCTTCTAAAGCAACCGCTTCTTGTACGTTAAAATTCTTCAGAAATGCAAAAGATAGTTTCTTCCAGTTATTTCCAATTATCCTAAATTAAGAGAATGAAATAAATCTAATTTATTAACAATTCTAAATTTCCTTTTTTCGCCTCTCTTCTTATCTTCCAATTTCCGTTAGCAATCAATACTCCCATATCTTGACTTTCTTTCGCTTTTCCCCTCTTCTTTTACTAATCGCATCCTTGAATTTGCAAATATCATCAAAAACTCATCCATAGGGATTTTGAGATTATGAGACTTCAATATTCTATGACTACATGATCATGAAATTCTTTAAGGCAAGAATATTTGAATAAGAGAAATTTGAAAATGAAAAATACCGATTAAATAAAATATTGGTATTATTAATAATAAGTTGATATCATATTTCGCAAGCAAAAACAGTTATAATAAGAATTGTGATAAGATGTCTTAAAAAATATTGAGCAAAGTTAAATTCTAAAGATGCATTGTAATTGCTTGAATTTATTTTGTTTGATTAGATTTTGATTCGTATGATGGCAATTAACAATGTAACATTTGACTTTTTGTCTTAAATCTCGAAAAAATTGTAATTGAAAAATAAAAGATTTTAAAAATTACATTAAAAATCTTTTACACGTTTATTTCTTCGTCGATATTATTCAAAATAGAATTCTTAATTTGAAATTTTTCCATCCTTTTAGTTTGAGTGGAAATAAAAATGAAAGATCGTTTCCTTCCTCAATAATAAATTCACGGAAATTGAAATTTAGAAAATTCTACTACTTCGACATGACATTTAGTACAACAATGATATGTCAAATTAGATATGTTGCAAATATCTTACGCAAAAAAAAAAAAAAGCCAAAGTTTGAGATTTTTCCTTCAATTTAAATAGCGCTATCTCAGGAATAACTTCTTGTTTTTATTTGCAAAAATATTTTTACATTGAAAAAACATTGCTTTCTTTGCTTTATTATATTATATTTCATTTAACCATTTCGTTGAAAAACTGTTCAAGCATACATATTTTATGCTTTATCTTTTACTTCATTTAATGATTTATTTAACATAAAAATGTTTTGATCATAACCAAATTTTTGTAAATAAAATATATTGTCATGCAATTACTTAATAATAAATGAAAATTATTTTGTAAATAATTTTTGACTTTTTCTTTCGTAATTAAATTTTTTCTTTTTTTTTCTCATCAATTTTAAAGCAGCAATAATGAATGAATACCTTTTCATTGTTCTTGAAAATTCTCAACTTACAATTCAAACAAATGGAAATTTTTTTTCGCAGAATCACATTTGGGATAATTCTCACTTACTTTATAATTTTTGAAATTAAGTAGAGAAAAGTCCGGCATAGAACAAATCCTTGGCAAAAAGCAATTAATTCTTTCCCAGGTATTACTCATTAATAATTTGAAGCCGATTATACATAGCCAAAGCAACAACATTAAAAAAATCGCTATGAACTTATTAATCACGCAAACTACTCGGATTTTAAATTTTAAATTAAAAATTTGAAAGCAAATTGTATTGAGCAATAAATTAAACGTATTGATATTTATTTTTTAGGAATTAGAATTATTTGGAAGAAACATCTTAGAAATAATAGATACAAAGATTGATTAATATCTTTCCATTCATTTTTTTCTCTTCTTCCTTCCTCTCTTTCTCTTAAATTTTATGAGATTGAAAAGTTGCAACCTAGATGCAAGCAAACTGCAACATTAAATTTAAACTAACTGGAATTGTAAACAACTACATGTATCATCATTTCATTACAATTTAATCGTTTCATCATTCTTCACATCGCAAGCAATCCTAAATATTCAAAGAAAAACAACAGAATAATCAATTTTTCTGTCATTTTAAAATTTTCAAGAACTTCCAATGGAAATAACAAAGTAGTTGACAGGAAGAAGAAGCCAATTTCTTCAATCTGATTAGAATTTAATTATAATTAGAAGAAATAGATGAGATTCTCGTTAAATACCTCATATTTTCGAAGTTTTGATCACACTTTTCTCGGCAAAATTTCGGACTGATTAATTTCAGAAATGAAAAATTGAAAATGTTTAAAAGAAAAAAAGATTGATAACAAATGCTGTAAAGAAAATAAAGAATAAAATGATAATAGAATAAATAGGATGGCTAATTATTCAAACAAGAATCGTTTTCTTGTAAATCTGCGAATATATAGGATATTATGTCATTGTTCACTGATAACCCCGTGATTCCTTTAAGATCGGAAAATAAGAGCATCGTCAGAAGATCTATTTTAACCGATCAATTAGCTAATTAATTAGGATAATGTTTGTTTTTGTTTCATTTTATAATTATTGAAATATTATTTCGCCAACTTTTCTCCTCTTCCGTCTATTCCCTGTCTGCTCTTCCTCTTTTTTTGAGAAAGGACATATTAAACTTTACTTTTTTTTTTTTTTTGTTATTTTTCGCAGTTCTATTATGCAATGTAAAAATAAAAAATCTACAGAATAAATGAATCTCAGGCAATTAGTGGCAAAAGTATTGTAATATTATCATATTCGTCTCGTTGATATTTATTATAATATAAAATATTCCCCAGAATATTGCTATAAAGACATGATATATCCTGTAGAAAATATTTCATATTCTGAATAACATTGATTGAAATATCTGCTAGTAAATATAAAATTTTGATGGATGCTACGGTGTCACTAGTTATTTATTATGAGGCTTAATGTAGTACCGAAACATCAATTCAACAGGAATGTTATGTGTTTTCTTTTTTGTGAAATTTTTTTTTTTTTTAGTTATAAATAACTTTCCTTCCATTTTTTTAAACAACTTTCTGCTCTTATTTTATTCTTTCAGATCTCATTAATGCGGCAAACAAATAAACTTGTATAAATAAGTGAATAAAATGCGAGTAATCAAATAGTCAATTGTCTTATTTCAATTTTTTCTGTTATATATGTATTAACTACTAGTTTGCTATACTCAAACAAATAATGATTTCTAATTTCTTGACATTTTTGCATTTAAGTTGCTCCACAAATTATTTTATTCAAATATCACTGAGAACAGGTCATTTTGTTGAGGAAACTCAAATCTTCTATTCCAATAATAGTTCAAATACAAAATAATATGCAGTAAAATGATGGAAATCAATTGAATTAAAATAATACTCATTCACTGAAATACGTCAACCATCTGATTTAAACATTTTTTCGACTGAATAGGATAATTTCGATGAATTAATCTAATAGTTTTATTCATGTTTGTCATTAAAGATTATATTTAATTAATAGCTCAAATTTCATCAAAATTTTCTCAGTCTTACCATAAAACCAGTAGGTGAGGTCAAGTTAGATTAAACTAATTAAATTTACATGCAATGTATATTATTCATATTGATTTATTAATACTTTCATGGAATTTATGTCTCATCCTTCCTATTAATTTGAAAGCTGAATAAGGTGGATAGACATAACTATTGATCAAATCTAAAAGGATGGATGGATTAACAAAAAAGTACCATAAAGTTCGAGATTCTGATACAATGTGGTAGTGCTATGTGCAAATTCAATAAATATGGAATATATAGAGAACGAGAAATTTTTTAAAAAATGAAATTGAATTTTTTCGCACAAATTTGCAAAAATTTTAATGAGAGCTTTTTTCTTTTTTATTTGCATCAATTAAACGAAATACATAAATTCTGTGCAATTGTTACTGATGCAAACATTAATGTTTAATTTGAAGCCACCGTGATAATGTCCTCAGTATATTTCCATAGCTATATTCAACCATCTTAATGTAATTATAGCAATTAAACATAAATTATCGATAAAATATCAAGCAAAATCATGTAGAAATATATACAATTCAGTAATAAATGTAGTTGTTTACTTGGCATTTTTCGATATTTTCAAATATGATTGAGATATTTTGATTCCCATAAAACATTGTTAGTAATATTCATTTCTGCGGTATTTACCGAAACAATAAGAAGAAGGAAAAAAGATTTGAAAAGTATAATTTATCGATTTATTGGCCAAATTTTTATAACGAAAAAAGAAAAAAAAATTTCCTAACTTTGCAGAGAATGACGATAATGCATAAGAAACGCTAAGATTTTAAGCATAAAAAATGAAAAAGCAAAATTTTTAATTGAAAAAAACGTCTTAATTTTTTTCTGGCAGTTACAGTTTTGCTTTCGCATTTTTTTTTCGCAAGATTAAAAAGTAAATTGAAATAAAATCGATGACACATCAACAAAGTTCGCTTTTTTCTTTTTGTGTTTGATTATCAATTTGATGGATAGTGTAGTTTTAACAAACATATGGTGGATGAAAAACTCATTCCCTTAAATTCAGAAAATGATTGGAATGGATTAGGATAGTTGACAGATGTTTGATATACTTATATCAAAATAGAAGTGAAAATTGTCATGGAAATGAATCTATTATTTAAAAATTTTAGGTTTTGATTTGTCCTTTATAAATAAAAAAAAGAGCTCTAAATTGATCTCTTCGAAATCCCATTTAACCATATTTTAAGAATTTTAAATTATTTAATTTATCATTTTTTGAGATATCTCTTCAAAGTTACTTTTCTAACATGTTATATGTTGCCATGTATCTTTGTGGCAATTCACATATATTTCATTTTTATTTATTTAAATATTTGGACTTAACAAACAATATTCTTTATGGAAATATTAAATGTTGCTAAATTATATTTATTTTCAGTGAATGAATCGCTTTACGAAAAAATAACAATTTCCGGCAGTGGATTAGTACTTGGACCAATAACAAATGCTACCAATTTTGAAAATCGTGGAGAATCGGAAAAAACATAAATATATCGAATCTGAAATCGAAATATGATATTTACTGAAATTATTTAACTCAGGATTCATAAGTGCTTATTTTTTACAGTTATAAATAAATTAAATGTAATCGATATTTTTGTTTTTAAATCACTCGTATTCCGATATTTATACGACTTTGGTATTACCAGTAATTATTATTATATATTTCTTTTTCGTGATAAATTATTATCAGTATTTGAGAATCATTTATTTTCTCGTTATCTTATAATTTTTAGGCTATTAATCAAAAAGTGTATATTGTGATAATTGAAATATGAAATGAGTTTATTTAGCCAAATTCATCCATTATTTAAAAACTTCTATTAAATGATATTTGAAAAATTTTAATAGTTATTATTGAATGAATATATCTGAATAAGCAAACAATAAGTAATTAGGAAATAAGTATAAGCAATTAAGCAATAATATACATTATTTCTTATCATTTACCTGGTCAAATAATTTTTTCTATTGTTATTGTCGTTTCACTTCAACAACTGCGCAAATAAAATTTTATTTTACCATTAGTTGCTGATGCATTAGTAATCAATTCGTTATATCACCGAGATGTCTTCAATTATTCTAAATCTTAATTACTTATTATTCTACAGTTTTAATTTCATTTTTTTTTTTTTTACTTTAACTCATGATGGATGGATATTCTGTTAGGAGTATATTTACCATACCTACTGGAAATTTTTGTGAAAGTTTATGATGTGTTTGTAAGAGGTTATCTTGATTATCACTTGGCACTCATCAGTTTACTATCATCCTGACGAATATATTCTATAAAGCCTCGAGAATTCTTATAAAATTTCAAAAAAGATTGAAAAATTGTAAGAATAAAATAAAGGAAATAATAATAATAATAATCTGCCTTCCTTTTTTTTCTCATTCTCCTTCTTCCTCCCATTTCTCTAATAGTAGTAAATAATAGTAAATAATAAATAATAATAAATAGCAGTAAATAATAATAAATAATAGCAAATGATAATAAATAATAAATAATAATAAAAAATGATGAATAACAATAAATAATACCAAATGATAATAATAATAATAACAATTAATAATAATAATAATAATAATAATAATAATAATAATAATAATAATAATAATAATAATAATAATAATAATAATAATAATAATAATAAAAGTTAGCGATGTTATTATGCACACTTCATGTTATAGTAATTGATACAGTCAATGGCAAATTGTTTTGCATCAGAACGTAGAAAGATTAAAAATTAACGATAACAGCAAATAATGAAATTGAACTCATTTTTATTTGCTTTAAAATTCGTTTATTGGCGCTATTTTCACGATCAATGTTTCAAAAATTATCTTTTCATTGGAAATAATAATTATGGTAGCATAAAATACGAAAGAAAACAATGAAAGATTGGGCTTTTTTCTTTTTTCTTTCATTTATAAACTACAACAATTCTTTTTTGCGTCTTGCGATTGAAAAATTTCAAATTGCATATTCTACTCTAAATCTACCAGTAATACTAATGATTAAAGTCATGTGGTAATGGTAATAATTCATGTTATTGTTCTTATTGCTATCAAAATAATAATGTTATCTGAATTACAGACTTCTTCGGTAACATATCCAACGCTTTTATCGTCCATCCTTTCTTTCTTTTTTCTCTTAAGGATTCAATTGTGAAACATTTCAATCTTTTTCCCTTTTTTTTGCAACAGAGAGAAGGAGAGGTAAGAATTGAAATAAAAACGATTTTGCTGTAAAAGAATAAATCATTTGTGTAGAATGGAATTTAAAAGATTGAAGATAATTCAAAGAAACACTGTAGGTTTGAAATTAACTTTCATTTTCTTTTTTTGTTGTCATTTTTTAATTTATCGATGAGAATATTATCATCATGCATTGCTGATCAGTAATAATACATTATCCCATAGTAATCAAATGATGAGTATGAAGATAGAGAAGAGGAGAGAAATCATGTTTAATTTGATAATATTCTCCAGTCGGAAATTTTATACCTCATATTCTTTTTCTATCTGGCAACACATAATGTTAGTTACTTTATCTTTTCTGGTTTGGATACTTCCAGTGTGGGACCCTCGAAGAAGTAGTGACCAGTGATATGTTAGCTCGAGAATCAGCATACCGGATGCGGATAATTCCTTCAGAACACCGCAAAATCGTTGGTATGACTTTTTGCTTTATCTCTGATTAAAGGCGATATTTGTAATTGTTACTAATGATGTTAGAAAAGACTCGACATGAGATCTTATTTATGCAAGCTATGATTTAAAAAGATGGAATTTTCTGGAACAAATGCAAAATCAAGTATGCAACTCTCTGTAAATTGAAATTGGTTTACACTTTTTTAATTGTAATTTTTGCGTCCTTAAGTTTAATATTTCAGGATTACTAGTTTTGCAGCAATACATACGAACACTGGTTGTTTGTTGTGAGAAATACAGGGTTATTGTATGGAATTGAAGTCAACAAATACTTTAAACTGAATTGATAATGATATGGAGTATTATGATGAAGAATGATTGAAAAAGTTTTTTCCATTATTCAAACTAGTTATAAGAATCACGGTTGGCTGAATAAACGAGCTATCTAACATTCAAATCGAGACAACCATACACAAGACTTTGTGGAAACCGCTGTAGAAGCAGATGAAGCGATTAATTATCCAATAGAATTTTTGAATTCACTCAATCTGCCCGGGTACCATCGACGTACAGAAATTGAAAATTGAAGCGCCATTTATCATGTTGTGAATTTTCGACAGCCAAAACTTACCATTGGAACGCGGCTTGCAATAAAAAAATTAATGATTATTGTCGTAGAGACAAAAATCTTGACAAGACCTTGACAGGACTTTTCACAATCTTGACAGAAGATGCCCTTTTCTTCGCATTCTTATGATTCCAACCGATATGCCATTTCAGTTTAAGAAATTGCAATTCCCAATTCGATTGGCGTTTAGATTCACCATCAACAAATCTCAGAGCAAATCTTTGGAATTGTGCGATTTAGATATAGAAATGGTTTGCTTTTCACATGGAAGATTATATGTTGTGTGTTCTAGAGTCAGCAAACCAGATAATCTCTATATTTATACAGACAATGGAACAAAAAATATTGTATATCAAAGCACTGTGAAATTAAACATATTAGAAACGTGCGCTTTCTCTTTTCTTTTTTATCACAGATTGAGCTACAGCAACGCGTATATATAAAAAATTTCTTAAACATGCGTATATTCGAATGCAATGTTGTTATCAGAAAACCCGGAATAACTTTACTAAAATAACTTTTCATCTCAAAATACTTACACTACAAGAAATTATTTAAATCCGTATCCAATTCACATGTAATATCCTTTATGCTAATCATGTGTAACATGTAAGATTCACATTCCTTATGCTAATCATGTAACATGTAAGCTTTTTTTACATCCGGATACTAATTATTACAAAAATTATTTCCTTTTTCATACCAATCTCTTAAACAGCACGAGAAAGCTCTGTAATTCTCTTTTTTGTATTCTATAAACCACACCTGCTTATCTAATATAGAAGGGTCATTCTTAAAATTGGTTTTGGCTAGTGCCAGTTTTAATCTCGACTTTAAATTCTTCGGCTTGATAATCTTTGCTGTTATAATTCTTATTTTTATAAACTTCTACTTAATTTCTATTCTATATATTATTCTGTCATCAATTATTTGCGGTATTAACAATAAACGTGAAAATTAGTTGTCCAAACATCCACCAATTCGACTCAAATCGTAAGTTCTTACCTTTCACTAACACTAACTCTTTTCTTCAAAGAAAAAAAAAAAAAAGTCACAATTGTTTCAAAATTTCAAAGCAATAGGTAAGGACTTCCAGAGATCTTAGATTTTGAATAATATAGATAAAGAACGTGTTTAAGAAATTTCGGAGATTTAAGATTTTGAACAACTGAACATTTACATTTTTATTTGTATAAACTGGAGCACGACATGCGAAGCGTGCCCGGGCCCTAGTCTATAGGCTTGGTACTTTTTGTAAGTTATAAATAAAAAAGCTAACAATACTAATCTGGATTGTGCATTTTTACTAAATATGATTATAACCAAGTGAATGAATTAACACTTAAATATCAATCGAATCAAGCAATCTATTTAAACTAGCAATCTATTAGTTAACCAAATGGATAATCATGCAATCAATTAAACAGAAAATTCGGGAACTCTTCCAAATAAATGCATAATTATCGTTATGCAATTATAGAGACGATGATAGCGTTAAACACCGATGTCCAATTTCATCACTGGAACTGAATCAACCAAAGTTTCTAGAAAAAAACCGATCCCAGCATAGCCCGATAAGTGACAGTGCTTTTTGCACAAAATTTATTTGTGAAAAAATCAAAACACGGAACACATTACAGATCGAGGTCCACATATTTTCACATAACATAATTCTAATAAAGAAAGTTTAAAATATAAGAAAATCCAAGCATACTTTTTATTTCAACATTTCATACGCATCGCAAATATGCATATCTATATTTGTCGTATAACGTTTTTCTGCAAAAGTGCATTTCTATTTTTCTATGTGAGTGCTATAATTCGTCACGTTTTCGATTGTCTTTGGTAAACTAAGTATCAAAAGGAGTATGAGGAAACTGTTACTGCCAACAGTATCCAATTCAGAAAACTATCCGAAAATCTCAATATAAGATGATGTTGCCACATACAATATTAATTCTTCCTAATTTTTCTTTCTTAAAAAAAATTTCCGTTTTAGAAAACCTTAAATCTTTGCTTAATGTTCCATTTTTTCTTCACTATCATTTCTAGAGCATTTATCAGAGAAAAAGTGTGTCTCAACTGTCGACTGATTAATTGGAAATTTACATTTTGCGAGATATAATGCTAGTCAATCTTTGTTCTCTTTTATCCAACTCGGATAAGGAGCAAAAGAAACGGCTACCACTAATACGCTCTATAAAAATTTCTGAAAACTGACACCAAATTTTTAAAACATAAAAAAGGAGCATAAATAATCGAGAACAGAGCAAATACAGCAAACTGCAAAACACAAATATACGCAAAATTCACTAGCCAAATAATAACATGAAAAATAACTGAAATTAAAGTACCTGTAATATCCCTGTAAAACTGGAATGTTGCTTATTAATAAAAATTCTAGCAATATTTTTTTAAAAAAGTGGCTTCATTTTTTTCCACGTTTTTCGTTTCAATTTTTGTCAATTTTTTTTCTCTTTCATCTCGTCATAATGAATTTATAGTTATTCGGATACATCAAAAAACTAGTACAAAAAAGTGCAGTAAAATAACTTATTCTCTCATACATCCAATCATGAAAAAAAATGAAGATGTTAAGAAAAAATAAAGAAATGAAGAAATATGTTTGCTTTTCTATTATAAATCATTTCTAATTCGATGAGTAGAAAAGAGTATAAAAATATTATAAAGCTTAGCATCATCAGAAAAATCATCTACCAATTATAAAAGCTAAATGATCTTATTAAACTACAGAGTTAATTAAACAAAATAGTTTAGCAGTTGGATTCGTAAAGTTCTTTCAAGAACCTCTCATATTGCCACTGCTAGTTGTATTTTACACTGTTATCGAAGATACGATCTTCACCTACTGATTGGACAGTTTGCATAAAGCACTGATTAAAAATCTATATAAAAAAGGCGTAAAAAAAAAAGAAAAATATACACATAATTATATGAATGAGCAAGATACCTGAATGAAAATACATATAAAAGAAAAAAAAAAAAAACAAGAGGAATATAAAATGCAAACCACTAGAAGATAATGCAATCTTTATTTGGTTTTGTAGAAACAGTTTTCAATTTTCAAAAAATTTGCTTCGGCATGTTCTTTTGTGTAGATCTGAAATAGAAACATATATGTATATAAGTGGTGATGAAAAAAAAAAGTGTCTTAAAGAATTGCAATTTCTGTCATTCATTTTCAATTAATGTTTTTTTTTTCTCATTACTCCTTCTCACATTTCCTTCCAAAATTCATTTGAAAACTCAATTCTTATCAAGCGTTAATTGAAAGAAATATCTCGACTGCACTTTTCCTTATTATTTGATATTCTACTGGTAATAAAGAATATTTTTCCATCAATAATAACATAGTTTGATGTTTAAGACTCCATTTCTTATTTCAGGTACAAATGGGATCAGAATGATTTATTTTTCCTTCATTATTTATAGCTATGAAGATGAAATTTAACAAAGTTATGCTTAAAAGTTGAATTGACATTACATCTAAACGGCTAAATCATAAATAAATTTCTTGAATATCTTTTATTGTAGTTCAGAATTTACTCGTATTATCTGAATACTCCAATCAATTTTGTTCATTTTTAAAACATTTTTCCTGAACAACTGAACTTGCGAATATTGCAGAAAACAGTATAATGCCAGTTCTCTGCTATTAATAATCATAATTTTGCGCAGGATTTTTATCGATCTTACCTGAATAGTCGGTAATCCTTGCATAACAATAAATCCCGGGATAGAAAATGCGTCCCGAATTTTCGACCAAGGCATCAGTTCTGCGCTATCGTATTCTTTGTCCAAATCCAATGATACGAAATATCGAACATTGTCACAACAGAAAAAAGAAAATATTATTTTCTATTAAAAATTAGTTCGAAAACAATCTGCATTTTGGAATTGAAGTATAGTAATTTAAAAAAAAATTTTTTCATCTAATCCTGAAATCAAAAGAAAAAAAAAACTGAAATTAAATCTTACTTAAACATGGAATCAGAACCATCAGATGACGCTTGTTGTAGAAAAACACCATTGAAGACATCACTTATTGAACTTTTTTCAGAGCAATCCGTTACTAGATCAACCTTTCCTATTTCTGGATACTGCGCCAGTATAGGCCAATGTAAAACATCGCAATCATCAATGTATACATTTCTAGACTGCAAGAAAAGAGCATTATTTTTGTGAAAAATAACACAGTAATGTTGGAAATCTTATTACCTAAAGTGAAATTAATTGACCAAAACAGATACAGTAAATGCTGTTAGATAAGTGAAAATAAATTTAACCTTACCAACATCTAGATGTACTTTAAAACTGATAGCACGACTTCGAAATAAAGCAAAAGTGAATTTAGCTAACGTATCAAATAAAAGTATCATTTGAAACATAAATGTTCAATATGATTATGCAAAAAATGACGATCTAAGTATAAATGCAAACAAACATGAGGTCATCAGTTACAATTTCAAATTGTGATTAAAATGAATAACCTCTTTCAGCGATGCCAACTGTACTTCAATTTGTGACCATTCGAACAATTCAGGATTATCAAAGGAGATAGCTGGTTGAAAATTAATATTTCTCTCCTTTAATGCCGATAATAATCGTTGCTTCGCAATTAAATCTTTCTCAGCCTATAAATGTTACGAGTCGGATAATTATCTTGCAAGAAAAAAAAAGAGGTCTTCTTTGCACAGGAGAACAAATAGTTACATATCCAGCAAATTTGGAGAACCTACTTCTCGTCGTTTTTTTCGCTCATCTCTTTCCTCAACTATGGCAAGTTGCTGTGCTTTTGCATAGAGTTCATTTAAGTAATGAGAATCCGATTTACAATCTAAATGCATGTATTTAAATGAATTATAATGAGTAAACTGCAAATTATCACATGCTTTGCAATATTAAAATGTAATCTAACAGAACTCAAAATGCTTATATTTTTTAACTCATACTTCGTTACTTTATTTTTTTTACTTCATTGTCATATCTTATGTTTTATTTCCTAGCTTATACTTTATCGCTTCTTTTTTCTTCACTTGAACCTTAACATTTTATATTTTTGACTAATATTTTATTATTTTTCTTACTTCCTATATCTTATCAGCTTATTTTTTTTTCTATTTATTTTGATAAAGGACAACGTACAGTAATAAATATAACAAAGTAGATCTCATAACTTCGTTTCACTTAAGAATTCATAAGGTCTAACAATTAGATCATAAATTACCATTATATATAACATGAGTCTTTCTTTTCGAATTTTCCTCACTGATTTTAAGCCAATCCATGCATTGTCTTCCTCGACCAAGTTCCACCAGACATTCAGCACCACGAATGATTGCCTAAACAGAGATACATATATACTGATTCTCTTTTTTAATTTCATATGAATTTATACATGAAATTTCAATAATACGAAAATTACAAGATATTTCATGATTTATATTGGAAATTTACAAAATACGAAAATTTCATGCGGTATAAACTACATTTTACGTTAAAAATACGAATGAACTCTGGATTAACAAGCAATATGCCGATACTTACAACTAAATCAATCTAATAACTTACAACTAAATCAATCTAATAAAAAATGTTAACGAACTAAATAAAGAATCACCGAATGACTGATGGGTGGATTAAAAAGAATTACTGGAAGTTTACATCAATAATTTAGACCCAGAGAGATAAAAATTCAAATATTTAAAGCTATTGATTACGGTGCAAGGAATTATCTTTTTGAGCAAACTAGATATGGTGTTGCCAAATTCATTTATGGAGCAAGTAAAAAATGACTGGGAAATCTCAATAATTCCAATTCTCAAAATTTTTAGCCCATCAAATACCTAGAATTTCTTTATTCCAAATGATAAATTATGAAGACAAATCAAAATCAAATAGAAACCTTCATATTTTCAGGATCAAATTTTCGAGCAAAGAAACAATCTCTGAAAGCAGAACCAATATTACCAATATGTTTTTGAGCAGCAGCTCGATTAGCATATAAAATTGAATTTAAACATCGATCCGTGCATCTCTGATTAATACCTGCAAATATTTAGATTTAATTCTTCATAAATTTAAGCTATTAAATCTATTTACAACAAATTCAAAGAGGAACTTGTAAAAAACACTAACAATTTTTTCATTTGGGTCAATCACTAATGGAAGAAATAAAAATATTTGAGATTTCTTTATGTTGAAGTTATTATTGTTTAGATAAAAAATGGCTAATACCAGCAATCTAAGAAGCTGATAAGCGATATAAAATGATATGACTGAAGCATAAATTACCATTAAAATTCTCACAATAACCGGAGAATTATGGTGATAATTTGAAAAATTCAAGCTACTATAGTACTAAAAAGTAAAAAAAAAAAATATTAAAAAAAACTGATCAAATAAAAGATGCTAAGCTATCATTTCATTTTTTTACTACGTTCTAGTAGATTTCCAGTAAAATTAAAAAATGTTTTTTCCAGATGATCACACCAAATAAAATACCATCCGTATATCGATTGATGGCCCAATGATATTTCTTATACTTGAAATGTTTATTGCCATCTATTTTATGTCTTTCCGCAGTAGCCCGGCGATCCTCCCACTCATCTTCCTCGTACTTTAGTGCCTAAAATGAATTCACTAAATATTTCATAAATTTTGTGATCTGAAATTTCTCAAAAATGAAATGGAAATGACAATGCGTTTACTGGCAAAATATCTAAAAATTTTTGGGTCTTGACACATTTCACAGATTCTAAAATTTGGGATTTCAAGAATATAATTCAAATGATTAAACAAGAATTAACTATGTGTAAGAAAAAATAATCATAATCCCTATACCTGCAAAGCTTGAATACCCTCGGAAAATTCGCCATTTTTATCAGGTCGTAAAACAGTCATAAACGCTGGGTGTTGATCGATCTCCTTACACCATTCATCATAAACAAATGGTTTCTTCGGTTGGTTTAAATCTTTCTTAAAATAAGGAGCATGTAAATATATGGATTTCTACTGCATTTATATTTTCTGTCTCCTTATTAGAATAATTAGCATTTTAACTTTTTATCAAATGCTCACTTTCTTTTCTTAATAAGCAAAACAAGAAACACAAGAATGATATGTATAAATAAACTGCTATCAGAAATGGCAGATAATTCTGCAAATGTCACTTTAAATTGTTAAAAAATTGAGATTAGAAAGCTCAGTCTGTGGACAAATACAATAAAAACATAAATCGATTCGAATATTCGGGAAACACTTAGAAAACAAATCGACCAGGAGCAAAAGCAGAACCTGCTTAATAAGGTCATCAATAAAACGATCCAAATCATCATCCAATTCTTTGGCCAGTTTAGCTCGTTCTGTGTCACTCATCGATGTGTCTGTCTCTCCTGATGAGTCCATTATCGGAATGAATTATGAAGAAATTTCTGGAAATAAAAAGAATCAATAGCTTCTACAGAACTTACAACATTTACCACTCACTGATAGATATTATAGCGGACAAAATTCTAATCTCGAGTGAATACGAGAAATGAAGAGACGATGAAACAGTTAAGACAGAAAAAAAAGGGAATAAATAAGACCGATAAACTTTATGCAACAAATACACGAAAAAAAAGAAAGAAAAAAAACAAAAACAAAACTACAGATGTGACAGAAAATATAAAACTGCTGAAAGGGAAAGAGATGGTAATACCAGGAGATAATGTGAGCACAGAAGTAGAATTGCAGGTACCGATAGCAATGGATAAGGGATTACGTTTTGCAATAAGAGAAGGTGGTAGAACTGTTGCTTCTTTTACGAATTCAAACAGCAAAAAAAAAAGCAAAGAAAGAGATCACGAAAATTTTACATGATAAACAAGAGAAAAATAAGCTTAAACAACACAAATTAAAAACAAAATGAGAAAAAATCTCGGCAATATTCCTACATAAAATCAAGGAAAGGGAGAAAAATGAGCGGAAAATAAACTCAAATGGTTGAAAAAAAAAAAAAAAAAGTATTAAAATTTTCGCATGATCAATATAGGAAGAAAAGAAAAGGAGAATGAAAAAATTACATCTTAAATGATAATAGTGCTTAAATAATAATTAAAAAGTTTGTTTATTAAACCTGCTTCATCTTTTTTTTTTCAGATAATTTTATTTTATATTTAATTATCAAAAGATTTATTCTTAGTTAAAGCATAGAGTTTTCGGAGCATTACTCTATACATTACATTAACTATTACGTGTTATTTTACATCATTTTATTACCAAAAGAGACCAACTTGACATCACAACATTTTAAACTTGACATAAGCACTAAATAACCTAATGACCTGCTTACCATCTAATCTTCGCCCTCATAGTAGATCAGAAAATGGCGGGGAAGATTTGAATCAAAAAAAAACGACCACAAAACTGAACAAATCGATAGGTTACAATGATTTTCATTGTGTTATTGTTGTCGACGATATGAAAAGTTTTGATATCATCTAATGAAATGTGGGAAGAAGTTTCGCAACACTTTATTACTTAAGGAATACATCTGTATTTTTTAAATTTTAATTTGTAACAAAAACAAGAATGATAATTATTAAATAGAACTATTAAATCAGCTATATTAATTTCGTTTTGAATTTTTATAAAATAAAAGCAAATGATAGGAAGTTGTTATTGTCGGTGGAAATTAAACTTGTAATAGAAACAAAAATGAAGTCATCAGGTTGGCTACATCAGTTTCATTTTCAATTTTTATAAAATACAAATAAGTAAGAGGAAGTCGATTGTTATTGATAGAAATACTTTGTTTCTTCTTTCTTTTCTTCCTTCTCTTTTGTCTTACAGCAATAATTTTCATAATATTTTGTCCTTTTTATTTTTTACAAAAATAAACTTAAAGAATTTCATCTCTTTTTAATCAAAAAAATTACTTTTTTCTTTTTCGTTTTCAATCCAATTAAAATTAAAATTAAAATTTATCTTCTCATATTCTCCAATCAGTAATTGTTCGTTATGTACAAGATTATCTTGTTGCGAATTTTATGTAATAATCACGTACAAAAGAAAACAAAAATTCTATGATAAATCAATTTAAAAATTTATGTATGCATATTTAAGAAATTTTTAAACGAACTGTTTAGTGATGAAATTATTAAGATGACAAGGAAATTCAGATGACAGTATATCACGATGATATTGCATGACATCTGCTTATGAATGCACGCTGAATATAATGACATAGCACGGTTGAATGCTGGATCTGATTGGTAAAACATAAGGATTTTTCAAATCTTTCTCAATTATTCTCAGCATCAAATTTCTCAAAATCAAAATATTATAATATTTTAACGACATTATTTGTTTCTATCGTTTTTCATTCGCAATAATTTTGATCAAATTACTTCAGTTTTTCGAATAACAATATTTCATATTCTTTTTCTCTAATTCTTTGCTTAAAATATGCTATTATTCATTCCGAGAAGGATAGGGAAGTTGGACATATTAAATGTTGAATGAATTTATTAAATGATATTTGTATCTTCAACATAAGGTTGTTTAGTTCATTTGTCGATTAAATTAAATTTATTATCTTGTTATTGTCAAGTAATAAAGTTATTATTTGTATTTTCGAGGTTTTATCTCATCACAAATATTTCCTTCGTTTACCGCTTATGTCTTTCATTGATGAAATTTTGTTGACTTCAAACATTTCATGAAATATTCATTCGTTTATTTATATCGATAGTGAGAGAATAGAAAAAAGAATCCTAATAATTATTTCTGAGGAGTTTTTATTCAAATTTACTTCCTTATTAATATAATCTTTCAATCACATAACTAGAGTTAAGGCCAGATCTTTCCATCTATTATGATCTACCGCTTGTATCTCTGTTATGAATGTCAAATACGTGAAATAGAAAAGGTTTGAAATTTAACCATCAACAATAACTAATAATCAAAAGATTTATTTCACTGGCAAGATATGCTAATATTATAGAAATTTGAAATTTTTATTCAATTAAAAAAAAAAAATACACAGCAAAAATGTAAAAAAATACAATTTTTAAAAAAAGCGCGGTTGAAAGTACAAGTAATTTATTAAATCTTATAATTTTCTTCTCAACAAATTTTTGATCTAAATTGAAAATTTTTCATTAATAGATATATTCTCTTAAAGTGACAGGAATTTTTCATCGATAGATAGATTCTCTCAAGGTGACGTAAAATTATATACATAAATTACATATATATATATAATAAATAAAAAATCTATATATATATATAGAAGATAGATAGATAGATACCTGTCACTTTAAGAAAATTTATCTATCGATGAAAAATTTCCAATTCAGATTAAAATTTATTAAGAAGAAAATTATACGATTTAATAAATCATTTGTGCTTTCAACTGCGCTTTTTTTAAAGTTATACTTTTGCTATGTATTATATTTTTTTTATTTCAAGCAATAATAATGTGCTAAACAATGAATAAATTAAAAGTCACACGGAAAAAAATTTATCAAAAATCGTAAGATAAAAATATCCTCAATGACTACAATAATAATAAGATTTAAAGTTTGATGAAAAAGAAAAAAAAGGCTTTGTTCAAATGTAAATTGCATAAGCTCCAAATTTTCACAACATCATAGGAAATGCCAGAAAAATATATATACAAGATGTATATATATATATATATATTTGTATAAAAAAAATAAAAACAAATTATAGGGAAATCAATGAAAATTAGGAAGTGAGAATTTATAGCACTTCAAAACAAAAATTGGTGCAAAGAAAAAATAATTTTCAGAGAGAAAATATTAATATATTAAATAATTCTCAAAGAAAAAATATTAATTTCAAAGAGAAAAATAGAAAATGTTAATGAATTGAATTAGCTATTATTGAAATGAATACTATAGAAAATATGTATATAAAAAAATTTATATGAAATATATTATATTATACAAATATATTTTTTATGGTATTTTATTTCAATAATAGCTAATTCAGTTCACTTATTCGTTACATAATTCAGAAGCATTCGTCAGTCCATAGTTGTTCATTACGTGATGTGTCACCATATTCGGAACGTGTTTCATCATATATATGTTGCGACAGTGGCAATGATGGCTTACTACTATCAGCAAGGCCACGAATGGTTCTGAAAACTTCCGATTCATTTTTAAAATTTCGAAACATAAATAAATGTTTCAGAACTTCGTCAACTTGGCTTAACAAAGCTTTTAGTGCCAGTTTAATTTGGAAAAGTTCTAAGATAAATCTAGTTTAAGAAAAATTCTCGGCTTAAGTCTAGCTTATTATCAGATTTTCTTTTAAATTTAGCCGAAAGGTTTTTGAGCAATTCAATCAGAATAAACATTCTAATCTGAAGAAAGGTTTTTACATTAGTTTAATTTAATGAAAATATTTTAAGTCAGCCGACATAAAAAAAAATGCAGATCAACTCGGATATTATGCTAGATAACAAGATAATAAGCTCTCAATTGTCACAATATTTTTCCTCAATTTTTTAAAATAAGTAATATGTAAATTTGTTTGTGTGAATGATTTTTGTTAAGGAAATTAAAGTGAAAAAACATTTATTAAAATGAGATATCTTTAAAACATACGATCTGGAGAGTACAGAAGGACGAGGTGCGGGGATCAAACTGCGTCCAAAACATTTTCGAGTTGGGATCGGTAATCGCTGAAATCAAAAAAGTCAGAACAAGACAAGAATTATTAGTAAGCAAAAATAACCAATGATAACATTAACATTGTTTTTTCTATAATTACAAAATCATTATAGTGGATGAGCTATAATTAACAATCTTCTGAATAGCTACGAGCAATTAACGAATAGCTAAGGATAATTTTTTTTTTTTTTTTTTTATTATTATTATTTGATGTTTTATTTTACTGCTATCATATCTTCTTTATTACAAAACTTCGATTATTATATCCTGAAATTTTCATGAATCTCCATATACGATTTATAGTTTAGTTATTATCTTTTTTAATTATTATCTGTACAATAACTTATGAGTAATCCTACCCATTAGAATATTATAAAATGAGATATGCTTACAGTAGCAGTATGGAAAACAGGAGATGATGCAGCAACAGCTGATAATTTTGCACCATTTGCACCAAATTCAATAGATTTTGATGATATCAATGCCGTTGTTCCTGCTGTACCTAAGATTTACTTGTAAATCTAACATTCAGAAACAAATGTAAGTTGCAAAAACCGTTTAAAAAAATCAAAAAAAAAAACCGCAATACTGAAAAAATAGAATGAAAAATCATAACAATCAAAAAATTTATATATGTATTTTTATTTATTCAAACAAACATTCAATTGATTATTTAAACAAAAGAAGTTAATTGGAAATCTCAATTTTGTATTTTTTTTTCTTTTTTTTTTTCAGCATAATATTAACTAATTCATTATAAGGCTATTACTAAGATCAGAAACTAACGAGTATTTGAAGAAAGCATTTTGTTTGTTATATCGCCCTGAACATTCGATTTCAGTCTGCTTAATTCTTCCCGCAATTCTGAAAAAATTAAATTCAACATAAAACCAAAAAAGCATGAAAACTACAACTATAGCAATTTTATAAAGTACACAAGTGAGAAAAAAAGGAACCGGATTGCAAACATTATAAAAAGAACCTGCTTCTTGTCGCTCAACAATACTTTTAATGTCTTTCAAATCAGGCTGTGGTGAATGGGATTTCGTAGATCCGAATGGTGATTTTGATTTGTTCAGCAATGACGATCGTTGGGATATCTGGTAAAAAAAAATTATTGAATAGTCGGAATTCTAACGAGAAAGATCAGAAACAAACTGGGCATCTGCAAGAAGACAATATATTTAAAGTGAATCAGTTTTGGATATAGCCAATATAAAGATGATTACCATCTTTTTAACAAATTATTGATTTAATTTCTGTCACATATGTTTATTTGAAGGGAAAAATTTGTCTTCCCTTATTTTATTTAATCAGAAATTTTAAATGAAATTAAATAATTAAAGCTATAAATTAATCTAACGAGGAAAATAAATTTGGCTAAAATTGACAAAAGAAATAAAATACAAAAAATATATATATAAAATACATGATCTGCACAAACGGTTCTTTACGCTATTTCAATATCCATTTGTTTTTTGCTTTTCAATGTTGAATGTATAATTTCGGATAGAGAAATTAGTAAGAAAATTCATGAAATTTTCAAAATATTTCAATAAAACTAATACCACATTTTGTGCGATTATTGGAGAAACACGTGCAGTATTAGCTTGTCGAACTTGTCGCGCTTCATGATATGAACCAGAAGAGCTCAGTAAACCCACGCTATTTGCGCTGGACTGAAAGATATAAAACAAACTTAGCCATTTTCCATTCACATTATTAATATATCATATCGCATTATGCAGAGAAGTAAATAATTTTTCACAGCTAATGCGAATAATCTAAGCAATGAAAAAATTATATGAAAAAAATTAAAATAAAAACTCATCTTAATTCGTATAATTTGCCTAAAATGAAATTCAATCAATGATATATTATTGGTATAAATACTTACAATAAAAATAGAAAAATAGGAAAAATAATTAGTTTCAAAAAATTCGAAATTAATGACAGTGCAGCACAAAGAACTCATTTTTTCCGCCATTGAAGGCAGATTCTAACTTCATTTTGGCGAATTTATTTAAAAAGAAAAAAAAAATACATCTGCAAATGGTTCGATATATTCATTTACTGCTGCAAGAGATGATTCATGCGAAATTGCTTTCTCACGTGAATCTGAAATTTCCAGTAATTAAATACGAAAATCCAAACATTTTAACATTTCAAGAAATGGCGAGTAAATTAATTTGAAATTTCATACACATACATACGCAAATACACATATGCACTTACATAAAATAACTTAGTGCATCAAGATGTGTTAAAAAAGCATAATATTTTTCGAAAAAACGGAAAATCTAAGCGAACGATTCAAATTACGTTTAATTTTTTCCCCCCCATATTTTTTATTAAAAAATTTTTCATATTCGTATTAAATAATGTTGATAAATTGTATCTTTCAATGAAGTTATGAAGCATGTATATGTTCTATAATCAAAAAATTTAAAAAATTATCTATAATAATTCTTATATCTTCTCATATTTTCACATCGACATAATTGTTATTCTTATGACAATTGAACTATCATTTAAATTTCGAATAGTTTAAAAAAAAAAAAAATTAAGCATCGTAATAAATGGAATATTATAAGCATAATATAAATCGATTTTTGAAAATTTTCGCTAGCATAATGAATGATCGAAATATTACAAATAAAACATTGCTTAAATTAAAATTTACAAGCAATGCTAGGATCAAAAGGAGCAAATGTTAAAAATCAAACGCTAAAAATTTATAAAATCGAGAAATCAAAATGATTTATGAACGATCATTCATGAAGTTAGTGAAGAAAAAGCGATTAGCTGCAAAACAATGTAATTCATTGTTATCTCTTTTTGCGAAATGATTTCGATCATTTAAATTTGTTGCAGAGAATGAAAAACTGATATTTTACAAAATGCAATAAACCAATCATTAAATGCTGCATAAAAACATGCACAATTATCGATCAATAGCATTTCTAATCTAGGTCGTATATTTTTTTCCGATCAATTTCAAGGAATAAATGCTTTGCAACATAGGTTTAAAAAGCATAGGCATAAGCATGAACAAAATTAAAATTTAAGTAGAAAATGAAAACTTTTATCATTAAAAAAAATCAATCACATTATTTATTATGAAGGCAAAAATTAAACAAAATTCTGGAAATCAAATGAATAAAGTTTTGGAAGTAAGCGTGCTAAGAAAAAACTAAAATTCCCTTTAACATCATACATTTTGTGTAGATACTTTGTACTTCCCAGCTTTCAGTTCTAAATTCCTTACAGCTGATTAGTTCGTTAGTAGTATGAATATCAATTTTTTATCCTTCAAAATTCCAAAATATATGATATTAAGGGTTGCAAAAAAAAAAAAAAAAAAAAGCCAAATGGGATCATGAAGCTTTTTTTTTAAGGCATTTCATGGGCAGATCAGGAAATGATATTGTTATTAAAGCAAAAAAATTTCTGCAAATTTTCTTTTTTTTTACTAGATTTACATATGCAAACATATTTTTGATATCAGAAGAAAAAATATTTAGTCAAATAACTAAAAAAATAATTTTACCATTTTGTGATGAACCGATATTGGCAGTATCGATAACTGTGGTAGTAGTGGCAAATGAAAGCGGTACATTATTAAAATCGGAGCTTGCATCATAAAATTCATCATTATCATCATTATCATCATTTGATGTCACTGTCATATTTTCAATTGGTAGTGAAGATAATACTGATGATACGGTAATCCCCGAGATTCCCTGCTGCTGCTCCTGATATTCCATGTTGCCGTAAGATTTGTCCAAATGTTGTTTACTTAAGTTTTTATCCACTATCAGTACACAGTTATCATTCCGCTTTGGTACGAATCTTTCTTCTTTTAAATCTTCTTTTTCATCATCATCACTATACGATTGGTTCATTTCTAGCAATTCTTCCTGTACTTGAGCCAAATGTCTCTGTCTATGTCCGTTTACACTTTCCGCTTTTTCACGTAGTTTTTCAATTCTTTTTTCTACAAAATATATTGGGACAACTGTTATATAAATAATAAATAGCACGATAATACATTTTCTAAAGTTAAAACTGATGCAAATATTTCATACACATATATAAAGCACAAGTACTAAAATATGAAGCAATAATGCAATAGCTTATCTTTCAATTTTCACTTTCGAATTCATTTAAATCACGGCTATTATTTAAGTAAAATGGCCAAGTAATCTCCAAATATGATGGCCAGGCAATGAATTGAAAAATGAAGAGAGAATAAAGCAAGACACCATAATTTCGGTTTTTTTCTTCTTTTTTTTTTCAGAATTAACTTCAAGATTACATTATTATTATTCAAAACAAAAGGTCAGAAGTCTACAAAACAACTGAATAAGTAGAAACTAAAATAGTATTTAAAAAATTAATACACGTCATGATAATATAAATATCAGAACAATATATATGGGGGTCATCAGGATAAACGAAATCATTTATAAATCCTCTCATAGAAACTTGAAAAAATTTAGGAATATAAAAAGAATAATCAATTATGGTAAAGTTATCAAAAAATTCTAGTTGAACAATTTCAATTCTGAACAGAATTAACTGTTCTTCCGCTTTTTGTGAAATTATATCCCAAAATTTCCATAATGCAATCCCGAAAAAAAAAAAATTCTATTTGAAAAGAATTTAAAATTAATTCTTACTTAATATTGTCTTGCAAACAATTCGGCCAACTATCATAATAATAATTATTGTTATTACAACAATAATAATAGTTCATAACATAAATTTTTGAGAAAAACGTGTTAATCAAATATAAATAACTCGAATATACATAAATAAATGAGTATTTTGACTGGAAAATAAATGAGAAAAAAAGGTAAAAATTTTTCAACGAACGATAAAAATAAATAAGTGATACATGAATCATTGCAGAAACAAGAAATGAGAAATGAGGATGAAATAGAACGAAAATACTATGATATGCTAGAACATATCAGCTATCTTTTTTCTCTATCAGAATTAGCTGTTTTTTCTTTTTTTTTTTTTTTTTTTTTTCACTAAACAAAAAAAAAATCATTGTTTTTGTTAAATAAAAAACAAAATCAAATTGTGATATATGATACAGATTTTTTCAAATAATCTGCCATCTCATATCTTCTACTTTCTCATCCTTATCAATTTTAAACTTAATGGAGCTATTACCAACATGCTGCTAGCAGCCGCATTAATTGTTTATTATTCTTTCCAACAAATGCTTAGAAGTCAGCTATAAATTTATATTTTCTTACTATTTTTTTCAATATCAAAATTATTATCATCAATTTTGACATCAAATAAAACATATATGAACAAAAAATGAGAAAAAAAAAAGATTAACAGATAGATTAAATAGAAAAGGCTTTTAAAATATTAACTTGCAAATGATGAATTGAAATTTGAATGTTCAAAAATATAAATTTGAAACGAAAAAATACACTCTAAAAGTTCAAAAACTGAAACAGAACAGAACATTCATCAGCAAACACACAGATCTGATGTTTAAGTCCAATAAAAAAACAAGAATTCGAGAAGTCGAAATAGAAATGTATCGGATAAAAAAAAGTATCACTATGAGATGCCCTGAGCATCTGTCCTGAGCAGGATAATCAAATGATAATCCCAACGGAAATTTCAAACAGTTTGAACATCTTAACTTCTAGAAAAAACCAAGGAAAAAAAAAGTAATAACAATAAACCAATACCGGTTTTTTAATGAAAAAATGAAATCTGAGTAATTCAAAATAAAAATAATATACACACATAAATATAATAGATTTTGGAGAAATGATAAAAAAATTCCCTATTCATTCATTCTTTTGCAAATATAATATAATAGCCAACGAGAAAAAGAAAAAATGAGAGGAAATAGAATGAAATATCAAAATAATTGATAACAAAACAAATTACGATTATAAAATGAAGAAAATCAAAATGATGATAATAATGAGGAAAGAAATCAAATATATAATGAATAGGATGGGCATTATTAAAGAATAGAAATATTAGAATCTTTTAATAATCACATATTTCTTAATGCCAGATAATCATATATTTCATATATTTCACATACAATCACATATTTCATTTATCATATTTTCAGATATTTAATAACCATTATATTCACTGTTTCCAGCAGCTATCAAACTGAAGCCAAAGAGACAATTATGTCTTGAAACCATCATTATTCATAACAATTTTTCCAAAACCCTCATTTACATTTTATTAAAACGAAGAAAATGAAAAAAAAAAAAAAAAAAGAAATTAGTAGTAAATAAATGTTTGTCAGTTCTTATCATTCTATTCAATTCTTATTTCCAAGTTTTAAAGACAAAAATATAAATCAGTCGGTAGTAAAAATTAAGAAATACAGCAGAAATGATCGTGACTGAAAAGATCTTTCGTGGTAGTGGTAAAGGCAACCGTAATAATCCTTAACGATGTCATATTTCATGAAAATACTGGCGATGACAATGTTAACAGGAGTTAGTAGATAAATTTCTATTATACTAATTATAAAGTTGATTTCTTCAAGAACTCAAGCTTAAAACTTACATAAGCCACGGATGTGGGAATTTTCGACTCAAAATATTCGATGGGCCTTGCAAGGTGACATATTTTATTCATTTTTTTTTTTGTGATATCCATATCTTCTATTTAATTGAAATTTCAAAAATAGCGGTACTAAAGCTATTTTTGATAATGAGAAAGATGACAGTCGAATTTTTTAAATACCACACAAAGTAATCTGTCACGGAAGAATATCGTTTAATTCACAAGTAAAAAGAAAACATGTAATGAAGATTAATAATAAGGCAGTTGATATGGTGTAAATGACATGAAAAATTGATATATTAACAGCATTATATTTTGGCAATTTATCATTAATACATATATTTACTCAGTGCTGTGATATGGTATATTTGAATGCGATATGATATACGATACTCGATACTGCGAAATGTTATACGATATGATATATGCGATATGGACTAAACAATCATTATCAAATATATATGAATTAAATTATACAGAATGAAATCGAACAGTAAAAATTTTTATCTTATAAATCAAATTTCATGCTCAAAAAATATTGCGAATATCACATAAATAATAATTAATTCATGTGAAACTTCAAAATTAAATATCTTTCAAAATTATTATATTTTTAAATGGTTGATATTAGAATTAAATATTTCCTATAAAAATCCCATCATTTATTACTAATAGCCAAATTTAATCTTCAACTTAAATTTTAAAAATTATATTTCATTCTTTCAAACAATATGAAAAATCATTTGGAAAAATTCTATACTAACAGATATGACCAGAACGGATTGGACTAACTTTTTCTGGCGGCTTGACTAGCTATTTTTCTGCTCAGTGCACTTCGTGTCTGGAAATCAACATTCATCGCTGCACCCTATAATCAGAAAATGAAGTTGTCGTAGATTTCACAAATTTGCATCATACTAAATTAGTGCATAATTATCATGTCATTGCATTCTTGCATATTCCATAATTTATACTATGCATATTGTAATATACTTGTGTTAGCAAGCAATATAAGCAAAGATTTTCATAACATTCGAATTATTTCCTTAATTTTTCCAGCTTCTGAAAAAAGAAAAATAAGTTATCTAACCTGTAACCATTCGGTAATTCCTCCGGATCCTTGTGGGTTATTTGATTGTGTTGGTAGATTAGGTGGCTCCACAAGCCATGTTTCTTCATCAAAATCATCAATAACGACTGTCGCTTTGCTTATAGCGTTATCCATCCTGGATTTTTTATTTATTTCATAAACTCATATATAAATGGCAGAAAAATCGACGTAACACGAAGTGCACTATAACATAACTGCATTCGCAAACATCGTAAGATATTTAATGTCATAAAACTATAATAGATGTTATATCATTACTTTTATTAATTTTAAAGCCACAAAAATAGGCCAAAGGCACAAATTCGAATCAGGAATTTATAGATAAATAAACCATAGAAATTAATAAATCAGCCATCAACGAACAATCTATTCATGATAAAAAACTGGGGAAGCAAAAATAGTGAAGTGAACATTTACAAAATGCAAATTATAATTATCAGAAGGGATCGATCAAAAGAAGCCTAAAATCTAAGAGAAAGACACTTCTACAGCATTAGCTTTAACCTTTAAACTAACAGAATAAATGTAAAGCAAACAAAAAAAAGAAAAAACTATTCGATGAAGCGGATGAAATTGCAAGAAACTATTTTAGTCTTTCTTTAACGGCTTCCCATTTTCCCACGGAGTAATTTTCACGGTTGCTGCTGCTGGTTTTTCCGTTTCTTTCTTCAATCCTTTTTTTACGCATTTCCGTGTAGCTGATGCTGCGGCTTGTGAGTATCGTACATAATTAATGCCCAATTGACGCCACATTTTCTAATATTGTCCTGAAATTGCTGGGATCTAAAAAGAGAATTCCTACAATAAATCAAGAAAAATATTAACTGTTTCATCATGAATTAATTCGATTCATCTGTCGATTAACTTACAAAATCTGTTAAACAACTACAGAAGTCTCATCCAACAAAGAAATATAATCAGTGGGAAAAGAAATCATTGCTTTTTGCACGATAATTTTTACATTTGTCAAAGTGCAAAAAAAAACTTTTCTACCTCCCCATTTGGAAATCGAAGAAATGTTTAACAATTTTGAAGAAAAGACAAGAAGTCAAATATACTTTGTGGAAATCGAATGAAAAAAAGGAAAGAAGTAGAGAAGAAAAACGGAAATCAAATTCAATCATTTTTTCCAAATATCTTCACCATAATATATTGAAATCAAATAACCTTCAGAATCAAATAAACATACAGAAGCATTTCAATAATTACAACAATTAAAGTACTCTTTATGTCGCTGGAAATTGAAATATAAAGACTAATTTTTGAAGGAAAAATAAAAGACTTCTTTAGCCTGTCTGTTCTACCTAATGAAAAGTTGCAGATTCAACTGGATAAACAAATAATTCGCTTTTTTTTGCAATTTCAAATTTCAAAATATAAGAAAATGGAAAACTATGATACATAGTATTTTTAACGACTACAAAATTATTCATACCATATGGTTATTCAGCATTTAGATAATCGTAATGTTTATGTTGATACATGAAGATCACTAAGATCATCTCAGATTATCATTTTCATCATAATAAATAATTTCTACAGATCTCTTTTTCATAAATAAGAATCACGAACATATCCCATAAAAATTTGCACGATTTTGACCTACCTATATCAATAAAAGATCCACTTTTCCTTTTTTCTTTTTTAAACTCCAAAGTTCAATAAAATCACATATTTTGAAATTCACAATGTCAGAAAGCTTGTTACATATTCTGGATCTTTCTGTCATCTTTACAAAAAGAAAATTTCCCTTTTTGGCACTACCCGCAGCTATGATAAATCTATCACTTTTTTCATCTTTTGCTGAAAACACATTCCTACTTATGCTTATGGAATGTTGTAATTACCAACGATCAAACTAATCCTATTCCTCTATCTTAATACCACAATTTCTCTAATATGTTGATCTTTGTAAACTTGATATATAAACATGGGCATTATCATCTCTCCAATGTAAACAACGCAGCATTCATTCAAATTTTTCAGTAAGGAGAAATCAAAATGTTGAGATAGACGAAATAAATAACGGACAATTTTCTGTGAAATTATTTTTGAATTTGAAAATGATGCTATTTAAGCAATAATACAAAATGATAACATTAAGTCATAAGAAATAAAAAAAAAAAAAAACCTCGAAAAGATGATAAAATTTTATTTTTCTGCAAAAAAACCTTAAAAAGATGATCAAATCTTATTTTTCTAGAAGGAAAAATCTCAAAAAGATGAAAAATTTTGTTTCTCCGCAAGAAAAACATTTCAGAAAGATGATCAAATCTTGTTTTTTTACAGGAAAAAAAAAAAAGAATAAATTGAAAGGAGTCATTTCGAAAGGCTTAAGCAAAGAAATGCTAAGACAAGACAAAATGATGCAATTAAGTAGAGATATCAGACCGACTAAAAACAACTAGAAAAATAATGCAAACGAATAGCATCGATCAATTCTTCAAAAGTTTACATAAGTAGATCATTAGTATCATAACAGACAGTTCTATTCTTCAGGAATGCTCTTTTTTTTTTTTTTTCCCTAATGGTTATACAATAAATTGTCTTCAACGGAAAGAGTAGTTTGAGAAGATGGAATCTGTTCATTGTTATATCTTTTTTATTATTAACATTCCTCATCGTGGAGAATATGACATATTCATATATCATACAATAAAATCGAACTTCTTGAATATCGTCTCAAGGTCAACATATCAAATTATCCCGGATAACTCCATTTATTATAGGCTACGACTACAATTTATTTTAAATAGGTTAGTTATCTTATAAAAATACATTTCTAACTTTTTAGTTGCCATATTCTTATTCTATTAAGCCTTCAGGTATTTCCAATTTATGCCATTTATTCACACAGCAATAACAGCACGGAGAATCCTGCTGCATTTAGTCAAATTTGATAAAACTTAAAAATTTCAAGACTTCAATTTGTGAAATTTATGATAATAATGAATGAAGAAAAATTTTAAGATTTCAATTTCATAAAATAATATGAATGAAGGAAACTGCTAAAAACTCAGTTTCATGAATTTCTAATAATAACGAGTGAAGAAAAATCACGTAGAACAAAAAATACCAATGCGCAGCAATAACGTCATTCAAAAAGTACAATCATACATTTCTTATTTTTTCTAAACAAAAAAATCAAAGATAAAAATGAAGACAAAACCCATAGCAAAATAGAGTTAATGTTAGAGAGATTCCAGCAATTAATTGAATTTCATTAAATATTTTTTTAAAAAACGATTAGTTCCAGCATTATAATAACAAAATTTTAAGATGTTGGAAGAATGATAAATAAAGTCATTGAATTTTTATATCTTATTATTTCATATTAGCAATTTAAACAACGGCACTTAAAAACCATATAAACATTTTCAATATTGGAATGTTTACAATTATACACTTAACAATGATCCTTGCTTTTCCAACTCTCTTTTATTTCCCTCTTTTTATCATTCATTTATATTCGTTGATCAAAAAAAGTTGTAAAAACTTTAAAATCTTACCACCTGCAATTTCCTTTTTTCTATAGTTGCTTCATTCTATCAGTAACTTTGAACAAAGATTTGAGCATTAAAATATTGAAAAATTAATATATTTCTGAATTAAATATTATAAATAAATTGAAAAGGAAACGAGATAGTTTTTATTATGAATGAAAAATTTTTGCAATATTATCGATAAAAATGTTCAGTTTAGTCAGTCATTTATATGAGTTTATATAGGGAGCTATAGAAAAAAAGCTAAACTGATAATGAATATAAAATAATGAAATTATTGTTGATAACTACATAGATGATATATACCAATTTATTTATAATACATTTATATAACAACAAAAATGGAACGCATTCAGAGATAAAAGATCAGTTTACCATCACAACTAATCTTTTGTCTCTTCATCCTACTTGCTGAATAAAATAGAACTTGAATTTAAAAATAAGGATAAAAGCAAATAAAAAATTAACTCGCCTCATTGTTAAGTTTCTGAATTGAAATCTGAGTGTTAAAACTAAAGAAATATTTTAAATTCAGTTCGAATTCTTCAGCTTAAACATGCATTTTGTCTTGATTGAACTATAAAACTTAATGGAAGATCATATACACTGATAAGAATGCTCTTCAAATAATGAGTGACATTTCAAAATTTTCTTTTTTTTCACCTTCTTCATTAATATCAATCTTTTCGAAGAAAAGATTGCATCAATTTATGTTTCTAACAAACAAATCTCGAAGTTAAAATCTTAATTTTCTTTTCTGGAAATCATATAAGGCGAATTTTCGGAGATGAAGAAAAGTGTTTTTTGAAACTCTGTATGCAGTCAAAGTAAAAAAACTCATTTTTAAGAAAAGAAAGAGATAGCATAAAAAGAATTCAAAATAAGCTTGAAAATAAATAATTTCGAGTTTAAACTTTAGATATCGAATTAAAGTGCAAAGATGATTAAAAAATAGACCACTCGAAGATATGCTTTTTTTTTTAATGATTTATTTTTTAATATAATTTTTAATACAACAGCTTTCATTTTTCACTTTTCTAGATCCCAGAATAATGACTGTCTATTTTACCAATACTTAATTAAATTTGAAAAAAAAGAAAATCAAAAAATCTTTTTAAAAAATGCCGAAATTAACACTCACCGGCAATAAAGTTAGTGGTCCGCAATTATTACTTGCTTCAAATAGAATTCCGTTGCCAATCTGCAAAATCATTTTAACTAATGATATTAAAACAGAAAGTATTATTCGATAAAAACATACAGTCGAATCATTAAATGAATAAACAAGAACAAAAAGGAAAATTACCGGAACACTGAATATCAGTATTATATATTTGTATTAAAGATAAACCAATAGCTTTGACAAACAATGGCTAATAAAATTCTTCTGAAAACCATCTATTTTTATCAACAGTGGAAAAAAGAAAAAAACAAGTATAAGTTTACTTGATCGAAAACAATTCGAAAAAATAGAAATTGGAAAAAGGAAAAAAAAAAAAAGAAAAAAAACTTCGACACAAATATTCATTTTATCGAAATAACAAAACAGTATGAAAAATTCAACTTAAAATACATCATGAGTTTAAGACAACAAAGCAACAAAACCCAAAATAATCCCACTTAATCCAAAAAATGAAACATTTCGATAGTTCTCATTGTATAACAAATGAAAAATATATATCGTTAAAATAAATCATTACAAATAGGATGAGTGGTGTAGCAAAATCTATAAATGTAATTTACATAATCAAATCCAAGGATTTTCCTAATTTTTCATTCAAATATTCAATTTCTCTATTTTGTATTCTCCCTATAATATTCAGTTTTCTTACCAATATTGTATCATTAAAATGGCACAAAATATACATTACTAATATTTTCATGTTAAACATATACTTATGATTCTCTACAAAATCACTAAGAATTCATGCTGAATCGATTTCATCACTATGCTAGTCAAGTCAAATTCGATTTATCTTTATTGAAGAATACGAAGAACAAAAATGTATGAAACTAGCAATATTTTGAATTGGAAACAAATGCAGTAAGAACTACCGAAATGTCATACTATTCCATGATAATACTTATAAGGGAATGACTTCACACCTCAAATATTAATTGAACTTTATTCACTGAAAAGTATCTTGCAAGACTAATATATTTCTAAGTATCACACTAAAAAAGAATTTAGGGAGATTTTCAATCATTCCGAAATAACAACAAAAAGTACATTTAGAAAAATAACCGAATCTTCCTATTTATCCGAAATAATAAGGGGAATATAAGGATTTCGATAAGTAAACCGATATAACATATAATGAAAACAACAGAAAAATTTCTTTATTGATGAAATAATTATAATTTATGCATATGCACAATGAATCAATATTAGAAACTTACACACTAAAAGCAACTTTTGAAAATTTAAAATAATGAAATTTAAGTTTCAAAAGAATGCATGTTACACAAATTTCGTATCATAATAAAAACTTTGGAAAATTCTAAAGGAACTTAAATTCCCTTGAAATTCCATTTCCGAGTGAATTTGAATAAGCTATTGCAACAAAAAAAACGACAAAATTATGTAGGAAAAATCAAATTTTCCAAATGAAGAATGATGAAGACATGAAAAGTTTTATCAATAAAAGAAATTCAACGACTTTTCGTCGGATCTCGATTCATCTCATAAACATTGTTTGTCCAATCCGGCACCCTACCTCGAGCTTCCCAGTCTTCTCGTGTTAAGGAATGATACTGCAATATTTCTAAAGCACCAAACATGCTACCTGTAAAATTTCATTAAATATCAAACTTTAAAAATTCAGATTTTTTTTACCGTAAATACCAGAATAAAATCAAGAGATCAAAATCTTTTTCAAGCAAAATAACAATTAATGCTTCAATATTCTTAAATTCCAAGAATATATCGATATTTTAAGAGGTGCATCATTAAATTCAGAATTTAATTTCTCGGAACTGAAAGTAAGTAATATTACTGCATATCTCAAACAAGTTTTGAAATGTCACACATTTAAATTAATTATTCTCACTACCATAATACATAATTATATCCTTTATTTATAAACAAAAAAGATTATTGGATTATCGAGATTATAGACTGATTTTAATTATCTCGCTAATATTGCATCAAGTGCCTGAATCTATGAAATGCTGCGACCGTTAATTAATTGAAGATAAATATAAATGATAGACTACGCTGTCTCATTTATAACTTTTTTTCTTTTAATTACCTCCAATCCAGCTGGCATATAATTCAATTGATGTGTTTGGCAATCGATAAAATTTGACAGATTTAATGTTGCCTAATTTAATGGCATAAGCCGATGCTGTAAGTGAACGCAAAATTTCATCTCGGAGTCGCGCCGAGAAACCTTTCATACGTGTTGTTCCACCAATCAATATTATGCTATCCAAGAGCTTTCTCCTCGCATCAATTGGACACTAAACATCTAATCTTTAGTAAAATAGCATAACAAAACCAAAATTGGGTTAAGCAAAACTGGATTTCGTTAAATTATAAAACGAATATCTGAAAGGTCGTCTCTATTGAGGAAATAAAATAATCTATATCATGAGAAGCATCTCTTATGCTGTCATTTTAAATCGGGACACAAACAACATCGAACTTAAAGATCGGAATAATAAATCTTGCTGGCAATGTATTTGGAAAACTCTTCGCATGAAAATATCTATCAGCAGCATTATTTATAACATAACAAAAGCGAGAAATGAATCATGTTAGCCAATAAGCCAAATTTCTAAGCTGAGGGATTAGATAGTAATATGCTAAAATAAGCTGAGGGATTAGATGGTAATATACTAAAACAAATAAAACATCTACCCTATATATAGCATCAAGTATTAGCTGTGGCAAGGATTTGATATCATCGTTTTCTTCGAAAATTATCTCCGCCGACCATTCCCTGTAATAACATAAATGAAAAAATGCAACATTTCGTAAATTTGAGCTAATTGAAGCTTACCTTATAAGACCCGGTACAACAAGCATTCCTTCACCGAATGGTAAGCGAACATCACATGGTGCTTTTGGAATTTCACGTTCTGGATTATATTCTGTAATTTGAATTGAAGTTTTTTTCTATTCATGATTTACTCAGTCTTTTTTTTTTATCAATTTTGTTTTTTCCTTTTCTCTTCTAAATTTTCGTTTAATCTAAATTCATTTTATTAAAATCTTAAGTGTAATTTCTAAAAGCTCTACAAATAGACAATAACGAAAAAAAAAAAAAAAAGAAAAAAAATTGCCGATTCACCTCCCCGCACCTTAAAATAGTTGTAATTTACCCGATGCTTGTATCATCTTCCCACGATCCATTCTAGTCGCAAAACAAAATCTAACAACAATGTCTTCTAAAATGTGTTCTTTTTTCAACAGTATATCATCGTCATCAGTCAGTGACCGTTCTGTACCCAACAACGTCAACACTTTGCCATACCTGGAATTTGCAATAGAGAATTATGCAAAAAGAATAAGAAAGGAAAACATAATTTTAATTAAACAGAAATTCAAGTTCTTCTGCTGTTTTATTCATATTCGATAAGGGAAACGAATAACAGGTTTTGAGACCAAACACCTATATTAAAATATGGAATAAGATTAATTCCAAATAATTTTATTCGTCGTTATTGTTTTAGTTAGAAGAAAAAATTTTTTGTATTTTAAAATGTAAAGCGTAATTAAATAATCTAAGACAAACAACAATCAACATTTCTGTGATCGATAAAGATAAAATCTTACTTTCGCAACAATTCGTAAACGCGCTTTTCCAAATATTTTGCACCAATACATGACGTTTCTAATTGATATAACATGGTGACACCTTCCAGAATCTGCAAATTAAATAGGAAATTAGAATTTATTTGAAATGTTATAAAATGACACATAAAGTACATTAGTAAGATCTTATACTTTTTGAAAAATGAAACAACGCTGAATGGTTGATTTAAAAATTATAAAAAATCTTAAAAATTGTAACACTTGTTTTTTTCTTAATTTATAATATAAAATTATAGAGAAATGAGAGTAAGTATAGATTATGCATTTTTTCGAATATTATACTTCAAATTATATTTTTTTTAAACGGAATCCTATCGCACTATTACCGGGACAACAGTTGTTTCCGAATATCCGACATCAATAACAAGAGCATTCGAAACACCAAATGGGAACGTTGCCAGCAGATGTGACGGAGCGAAAAGCACCGACGGAGCATCGAAAGTATTAAATAGTACTCGTGCTATGGCATTTCGATATGATGTCCGTTTCAAAATACTTTCAACGATTACAATGCGGCGATCTTTAGCAACGGTTAACAAATGTCTGGAAGTGTAGCGTGATAAATTCTAAATCTTGAAGTGGAATTTAAGATTTTAGAATTTTTCGAAAATAAAGATGACTAAATATGAATCTAAAAAAATCAAACACCTGGAATTCCTGAAGATGTAAACAATAAATGAAGACATTATATCAAGATAAGTCAAACGGATGAGTAATATAACACTGTTAACCGGTTTTGTATAAAATGACATTTTCTACATACCGGAGAATATTCACAATTCACTAATATGATATACTAATTCGAATATGAGAGTCAATTCGAAAAATGAATGTTGATGTCTAATATAAAAGTAAAGTGACTAACCTGAAAAATAACTCTCGAAAGAACTTCACCAATCTATAGTAAAGTTCTTGTTCACTAAGATTATCATCCAGTACTTTTACCGTTTCACCCGTACGATCATGTAACAATTCTGTTCGTATTATTGCACGCGGAACAAATTCACCCGCATAACCGACTCTGAAGTAAATACATTGACTTGTAATCTTAATAGATATAAATTACATGATTAGTTTCACCACGATTAGCAAGATAAATTTATGCGAAAACAACGAAAATATTTCAAAATTGAAACAGGTCCAAATATTTCAAAATAATTAATACATGAAAATATGACAAACTTCGTTAAAACAGCGCCAATATCGATGATAACAGCTTGTCGATTATCCATACCGACGACACCTAATGCTAATGGATCCAATCGACTGTCTCCGGTTATTACTGTTGGTGTTACCGAAGAAAGCGATCGATGTTGCAATATGCTCTCACGTTGCATTAAAGCACCAGAATTTTCAACAATTATCCTGAACAGGTAATATTTGTGAGCAAATTCACAATAATAATCCAAAAAAGACTATTTTTGAAACTCGTACATTATTAATCGTACATTTCTAATATATTGTGCGGTCCGGAAAAGGATCAGGAAAATCGATAAAGAAGATGTGTAGAATGATTACTTTTTTCATATGCTAAATTTCTCATATTTGTATTTAAAAAGAAATTCGATTATAATTGATTAGAAATATTATGCCATTTGGAGAGAATCAAAGACTGATGAAAACTGAAATACTTTGTTGATATGCAATTGATAAATCGTCAAAAAATATTTTTTGTAAACGAAGAAATTAATAAGCAAATGCACAGATATATAATACCATGCAGCCAGAGAATGAGAAATTAAACAGGAAATATTTACCATTTTCTGATCACGCTAGATATTAGAATGTTGCAGATAACGCTTAGAGCACTAATGAATTACCACTATGAAATTGCAAGTCTCATTGTGTCGTATTTGTAATGTCTTATATCCATCACGATGTGAAGTGTGAGCCTTATCGGGTTAAAATTTGAGATTGAAGATTGATAAATAATTCAAGGAGTTTTTTCTAACTTCTACTTTCTACTTGCGGCTTTTAAAACTTTGAAAAATGAAGAAAAAGTTTCAGTTCAAAGTTAAAAAAAGGTTTAATTTAATTCTCATCTATGATCAAAATTCTATGCAGCAGAATTTTTAAATTCGATTCCAAATTTTTCAAAAAATTCGAATTTTTTCATCCTAATATCTCTTCCATCCGATGAAGAGGATTAATTAAATTCAAAGCAAAGAAAAAAAAAAAAAAAAAAGAAGACTAAAACTCATCTTCACCCTTCCTTCTGTATTACAACCCAAAACATAAAATAAAAGACGAAAGTTTTTAATTTCAACTTAAGAATTCAGAAAAAAAGTTAAATTTATTTCTATTCACATATTTCCCGATATGGATGGGTCATTTTTTAAAGTATATTTTAGTAGGGGAATTCTTTTCAATTATGAAAACAATGCAGTACAATAGAAAGGGTAAAGAAAGATTATAAAAAAGTTCGCTAAAAAATTATTGGGAAAATTATCTCAACAAGGTTCTTGCTGAGAAAATTCTATCTTATCAACAATAGCCATAACTATACTAAGCTTTAAGCCTTTCATTTCTGGCGATAATAAAATCTTTTCAACATGAAATTATTACATCATAGTTGCTAAATAAATTTGATTAAAAAATTTATTGCAAACTAGCTGGATCGGCCACGCGGAGCGTGGTTCAGCTGTCTGTGGAGGCCGGCCACGCTTCGCGTGTCCAGCTCCAGCTAATCTATATAAATAGAATGTCAATGTTTGTTTGTTCAAAAATCTTAAATCTCCGAAAGCTCTTAAACACGCTCCTTATCTATATTAATTCAAAATCTTAGATATCGAAAAGTCCTTACCTATTGCTTTGAAATTTTGACATAACTTTGCATTCAATACGAGCATGTCTTTATACACGCGATGCCGTAGCTCAGTCTGGTCAAGTGGAAAAAAAAAAAATGAAAAAGCGCATGATTCTAGTATTGGAGAAACAACCGATATTTTGTAATTTAATTTGTAATTTGGTTGAATTAGAAACTGATTCTTGCTATTGTAATTAGGCTAGGGAACAATAAGTGAAGAGGTTTTTTTGTATCTTGTGTAACAGAGATGAATGCTGTTCAGAAAGGTTTGATTGTTTGATTAATAGTGATTTTTTGTAACAAAACAATTATCAGAGAGCATCCAGACAAATTGATCACTGGGTTATTCTTTCCTTTGTCGCTGATAGAAAAGAATACTGTTCAATTAAACTGTTGAATTGTTAGTGCTGTTGCGTCGCTTTGAACTGTCGAACTGGAACCCTTGGAACTCCAAATTGTTGCTGTTGCTGTTGTTGTTTCGATCTTTGTCGTTTATCTGCAAATTGGAGCGTTTTGATGGTAAACATGTTTGTCGTTCCTTTGAAACTATGTCGTGCAACTTGACCTTTAGTATTTCTTGTTTACAATTATTATCATGGCGTTATTTGCATTTTTCAGTTTTCGCTTACATTTAATATGTTTAATTTCACAATACTTGTAGGTATACAATATTTTTTGTTGTTTCATTGTATGTATAGATTGTCTGGTTTGTCGACTCTAGAACACACAACATATGATTGTCCATGTGAGAAGCAATAAGCAATATGTCTCTAGATCTAAATCGCACAATTCTAAAAATTGACCCTGATGATGGCGAATGCAAACGCCAATCGAATTAGGAACTGCAATCTCTTAAAATGAAATGGCATATCTATTCGAATCATAGGAATGCGAGGAATAAGGACATCTTCATCTTTGAAAGGTTCTGTCAAGATCGTTGCTTCTACGACATTTCTCATTAATTTTTTTACTGCAAGCCACGTGCCTTTAGAAAGTTTTGGCTGGTTATGATAATTGCTACACTGATTTTCATTCACAATACGTGCAATAACATCCCTCGCAAATCGAGTGAATTCAAATATTCTGTCGGATAATTAACCGCTTCATGTGCTTCCACAACAGTATCGACGGTCTTGCTTGCAACTGTCTCGCTTTGAATGTTAGATTGAAAAATATTGTTATGTCCGCAAATGCCTTTATTCTAAGCCACAAGAACAGCTCATTCATTCAACCAATTGTAATTCTTATAATTGGTTTGAATATTGGAAAATATTTTTTCAACAAACTCTTCTTTTGACGTTACTAAATTGTAGAAGTTATGAGGCAATGATATTCGTCCTGTAATCAGATCAACCGGCATCTTTCCGTTTCCAATTTCCAACAATTGATGTGACAATATTGCAGCTAATCGATCGTTCTGCAAGCTAAACATGCATATTTGTAGTTAATTTTAATGTCTTTACGTATCGCCACAAAGTAGAGTATTTCAGGCAAGCATTTATTTTGTCCGATGATGTCGATCGAAGAATTACAGGTAATGTTTGCCTGAAATCTTTTGCAAGCAATATTAATGCATTCCCAAATGATTTGATATTTCCATACGAATCTTGCAATAATCGATCAAGAACCTCGATCGATTCTTTTTGCGTCATCATAAATTCATACCAAACCATAAGTTTGCATTTTGCGGTACTTTTTCCATGTCGGATGTTTTGGAAATGTTGCATGTGGGAGTTCCGATGAACTGTATGCTCAATGGCAATACCAAAGCGAATGAGCATTTCTTCTTCTGGTAGCAATGTTGCAGCTATTCCGGACGATGCAAGAGATAAGGCTATATCATTTTGAGATCGAATTGTTGCCAGAATCAGTTTAATTAGGGACATTTTACCAGTTCCTCCTAGCACATCTAAAAAGAAGATTTCTTTGACTCCCTTACTGATAATTTGCATTACTTGATCGTAAATGCCTTTTTGCTCAAACTTAGCTTAGGAATATTTGATTGTACATATGACAAAAGACCAGTTGTGTTGCAATTTTGTTCGCAACGCACTTCTACATCGAGCGAAGCAGCAGCAGATCGATTCGGTGATGGCATTCCAAGTTGATTGAAAACTTTTTTCGCGACTTGTAAGCATACGCTATAGATAGATAGATAAAATAAACCAGTAAAAGTATAATATGAATACAATTTAAAAAAAAAATTAGTATCAATTACATTAAATTATAAGTCACTAATACTTCTGATAGATTTGATTATTTAATCTATGGAAAAATTGAAAGAAGTTATAAGTTGATATTTTACATTAAATTTGCATCAAATTAAATTAAATCAAAATTAAGTCACAGAAGATCAACTGAGGAAGAAGATTGATCCTAAGAAATATTTAGAAGTAATTGTAATAAAATTTCTTTAGATTAATTTGATGCCTTTTTTCAAACCAATTAAGCTAATTTTTATTAAAGAAAAAGAGTCTCAAGTTCAAATTTTAGCAGGATTTAAAATTTTTTTTCCAGATTCGTTACAAATGCCAAAATTCTTATATTTATATGCCATATCAGAAAGCATTTTAATTCTTTTTATCATTTCTTTCTTTTTTCTTTGGATAAATCGACATAATGTAATAAGCAACAGAGAGAAAAAGATGGGAGATAAAGTGAAAATGGAAGAAAAAAAGGAAGGCGGAATCAATAAACCCCGCTCTCACATAATTTTAGTTATCACGGATGTGATACCTGAAAAAAGTAAGTATGTTTATATAGGAGCACGCGCTTATTCGAATGCAAGGTTGTGTCAAGATTTGAAAAGAATCGGTGGAGAAATTGCGGAGATCATCGAGAAGTAACAGGTAGCATTTACATTTTTATTTATTTCGATAGATATAACAACAGTATGGAAAAAAATATCCATTTCGAGGAAATTTTAAAAACTTTCATAAAAACGATAAATGGTATATTATCCGTAATGAACCTAGAAAAACAAAAACTATATCGATTCATCTATTTTATCATTCTAAATCCATATTCATCTTTCAAACTTTTCAGTGATGAATTTGATAAATGAACGCTATCTTGTCAGAAATAAGTAACTGAATAATAAAAATTTAATGGATTAAAATACATAACTTTTCGATGTAAATGATGGGACTGAAATAACAAACTCGATGAATTTCATCCGCTCTATTTGACTTATCGAAGTAACTTTGTTGATATTTTTGATCAAACCATAACTTGTTGAAACTATGATATGTCAAATATTCATACTTAGTGTCAAACTATAATTTTTTCTGTAAGAATTTACACTTTTCATATACTGTTTCAACTAGTGTATTACTATCAAATCACCTGAGGCTTAAATGAGATAAAAATAAAGCTGATAAAAAAACTATAGGAGTTATAAGCAACAAAATTTGAAATATTCAAATATCAATTTGAATGAGACCAAAAAAGTAACAAATGAAAAATGATCACAAATAAATCATGAAGTGGAAGAAGAGATATTGCAAGCCAAATTTTGTAACAATAGATAGCGAACTGTACGTAAACGCATTTTCCACGCATCAAAATTATGTTCAAATGGACCATCTGCTTCATACTGTATTAAATGCTCTAGCAGTTGCTCAGTACCATCTTTACTTATGGTAATCTGAAAGAACTCATGATAGATTATTATTCTTTTCCACTACTGATAGTCATCAAATAATTAATTTAATCTTTATAACAACTATGTTAAACGATTATGATGTTAAGGAACAATCAATACGTAATTATAACATTCACAATTACGCTAATGTTCATGACTATCAATTATGAACAGAACTAGTGAGAAGAAATCTGAAAAGTGATGATTTATACGTAAAAGTTATATCTCAATAATTGTAACGAAAATTTCAACCATCTTAACATCATTTTGATAAATTATAATAATTTTTATATCTAACGAGTTTTATGAAGTTGTGACACAACATCGATAACCTCATTTGACGATGAACTGTGATTCACTTTTAATATAAAAGAAATTTGAATTCAGAAAGACGCCAAAAATGATTGAATTTCAATAAATTCAATTACTTACTACTCTGATATTCTTTTTATTTCTCCGGCTATTGTATAAATTGCAAATGAAATAATAAATTAAGTGAAATTTGTTAGATGAAATATTAAGGTAAAAAATTCGCAGAATGAATAAGGAAATACCTTATCTTCGTCGCTAAGAAGAGAAATCAGATCGGAGAGAAGTATAACATCAAATTTCCTTGGCACTAAATCGGAAACAACCAGTTCTACCTATAAAAAATCGAATCAAATTAAAAAATTAAACATATTCTATCACCATTTGTTATAAAAGAGAAAGGCTATGAAATAACCCTCCTTCAATCATTTATTATCCATAGGAAAGTACAACAAAAATTCAGCTAAAATCGAAAGTATACAGCAAAGCTAGACCACTACCATTGCGCAAATACTTTTTCTATTAAAACGAAAATTTATTTCCTTAGCACAAATATGCTATAAAGGATTTTAGAACATACGACAGAAACAGAAAAACGGCTATCATTTGATCAAAAATATATTTTAATCGTCATGCCAAATCACCCATAAATTCTTTCACAAACAACAAAATCATTTTATTTGCTGCAAGAATAACCAGCAATTATCTATTAAAATATAACAACAAACCAGCAGTTCGGCAGCTTCGACTTTTTGGTTTGATTCCAGCAATTTTCGAAATTTATAATAACGATGCAAAAACACAAATGATGAGGAAAGGAGCATCACTTCTGTGAAGTGCTCAACAACAGTGATGGACGAAAACTGATCAGATGGACACCGTGAGATCACTTGATCTGCTACAGTAGAAACAGTCTCAATATCACGTGACCGTATGGCCCATGACAGGGCGCTGCCCCATCGGTCTGCACGTAACAATCTGAAAATAGCGAGAAATTAAATTTTTGTCCTGAAACGTCGGAATTATTCGGACAATAGTGTGTAGTCTGGAAAATAATATATGAAAAGTGACACTAAATGCAATGAAATTTATAATCTATTCAATTTACCTGTAAGCCATAGTTCGAGCAATATCCTTTCGTGTCTGATCAAAACCTACTTCATCACACAATGAGCATAACTTCGTAGCAACAGTTTCGTTATTCAATGGTACTTCTGCTATCAATAATTCCAAGTGACTCAACCCTTCTTTACCGGCTTCACGAAGATAATCAAATCCTACTTGCCATAATCTGTAATTATTTGTAAAGCAATTTGAATCGAACAATTTTTGGTCCTTTTTCTCTTTGTTCTTCGAAAAAAAAACAACCGAACCTAGACATATCACTATAAAGAGGCAACTGTTCAAATAATATCAAATTCAAGGAATAAATATGTTACTGAATGGCTCAAACGATCCTATCACAAATAATCAGAACAGCAAACAATTGAAGCGAATGACATGACTAATGGAAACTTTGTTAGAAAAAGCTGTAAGTTGTTAGAAGCGAGACTGAATGGTTGGAATGTTCCCATAATCTTTATGATTATTTGTATTTCATGGAAATAATTTTTCATTTCTATTCAAATCTTTTTCTTAAATAATAGAAGACATGGTGTCTTACCCAGGTTCACTGAAAAGAGACGATCCATATTCGATAATCAAATGTTGACGTATATCCATACCATAAGCACTTGTTATCCGTTCATCAGCTTTTTGTAACAAATCTGCCAGATGCGCTGGAAACCACCAGTTGGTGCTTGAAGTTGAAATCCGATGAAGAGCTCGTAATGCATCCAATGAAAAAAGCTCACATATTACAGCATCAATTCCGTTACATTTACTTATACCGAAAATTTTTAAACAATCCTGCAAAAAAATTTATGAAAAAAAAAAAAAAAAAGCAGAGCAAAAAGGAGCTATTTCAACAATATATGCACTTTCCATTCATAATGTTTTCTTAAATTTCAAAAAATCTGATCTGAAAATAGTCTTTTAATCCTATCTACCTTTAATAGGAAAAATAGTAAAGAGATTCATTCATTTATGTTTCGTTCGCGATTTTAAGACATATGTATACCATTTATGCTTAACAGTATGTCCTAATAATTAGTCAAACAATATTTTGAAAATGAGAGTTTTTAAAAGTGCAAAATTTCATGACACATATTAACATGTTGATGAAATATTTGAATTCCATTTACCTTAACAACATCTTTAAGTTGAGAAAGAGTAGCACATGGATGAACAAATAATAAATATGATGGCACTAATTCAAACCAATTGTCCAATTGAGCTGAAACCGATACTATGGTTGGAATGTCACCAGCAATAATCATCGCTATCTTCTCAGCTTCAGCATTACTTTGAAAAAATCCGCTTGTATACATATTACGTACTTTCTGAAAGAATAAAAGAATAATGATTTTTGAAAATTTTTCATTGCTTCTAAGGAAAAAAGAAAAAAAAAATTTCTTCATTAAAATGATGTTTGTCAATTCTTTCTAATGCTGTCATTTATTTGATTTAAAGATTTATTTTTATTTACATGGATTATTTTTCGAGCTTTTGAAATTTTTTATATAATCCCTTTCAAACACACTCACCTCTTGCAAACTAATGAAATCCAAAGCAGTGTTTTCATCGTTCAACAGATCCATTTTTACCTCTGAAAGTACTTTGGCCAAGCATCGTACGGCATCATCATCACACAAATTACCATATGTTTCCAAAAAAGTAACTGCATTGTTGAACATACCACTCAAGACAAAATAAATAATCTGAAAATTAGAAAACTCTCATCAAATCCAAAAAAAAAGAGAAAAGGAAAGAAATAAATACACTAAAAAAAAAAAACATGTAATAAGCAACAATTAATCTCCCAAATCTTTTTGTTGATCAAATCAATACCAGAGATTTGGACATACGAAGAGATCAAAAATCGTTTTCTATATTTCTATTTACGATTTATGAAAAATCAATTTTCTTCCATCCTTCTATACCAAATATTAATTTAAAAAAAATAATGATAAGAAACTTGTACATATCAAAATATCAAAACTTTACTTGATGCCAAAAATGTTGCTTGTTGAGTCTTTTTATTTTGCTGCTACGGAGTAAGTTTGAAATTTCATCAACATAAGGAGTATGTGCCAAGCTCAAACGAGCCCAAGTCATTAAGTCGACCACAATAGATGAATCTTAAGCAAAACCATACAGATCTTTTCAATAAAAAATACTAGTGGAATTTCATATATTAAAAAGTAAAAGATCTTTTTGCCTCATGTTTCTCAAACGCCTTTTCAATCAGGATAGGCGAAAAAGAGAGGAATGAAAATTCTAAGATTTTGAAACTTCCATTTTTATATTATATTTACTTCAAAATATTTTTCATTGTCGTAAACAAACATATAGACAACTTATTTTTTTTTTAACTAGAAAAGGTCACATACCATGAGTTTTGATGAAAATAGCCTCAATAAGCGACCAAATCAGTTCTGCTGTGGCAAGTGATTCTTTAATTTCAAATTCTGATACGGGAATCATTGAAAGTGTTGATCGAATAATGGAACGATATTGTAAACTGTATGATAGCACACTGGAATTTTGATCACTTTTTTTCTTGAAATTTTTCAGGAAAAATATCATATCAATAAAAGTTATAAGAATAGCACTATAATAAAGACAAATTCAAGACCTCTTTTTTGGCGACTCCAAAATCTTTTAACAATTCGTTTAATAATAAGAAATTGATAATTAATAAAACTGTTCAGTTATTCAATTAACCCAAGCATGACCGTAACACATTATTTCCTTCCTCTTTTCCTCGTCCTCTAGGAAAGGACACGGAACCAATTTTTTACGTTACAAATGATTCTAAAAGTAATAAGGCAAAGACATAGATATCAAGCTTAAATCGCAAATTTTCCTGAAAACTTTGCAACATAAAAACCAAGCAGCATAACTCACTCAGGCACTGTAAGTGTGAGAACTTTTGCATTATGTTGTGCGCGAGAGAAGATGGCTGAAAATAAGAAAAAAAGTTATTCCTTGAGTAGGAAAATAAATACTGCTAAAGAAAGAAATTTCAAATTTCAAAAGTAAGCTCGCATAAAATACTCACAGTGTGATTCGTGAACAAGCAATTGCATTGCTGGATGTTTGAAGATTGTTTGATTGACATATTTTATGGAAACTGCTCGAACCAAATCACCAACAGGTACATTATCTAAACGAGAAAATCAACATTTTTCATATTAAAATCTATTTTTTTTTCTTTTTTTTTGTTGGTTACAATGTATAGCTATATATGAATTTTGATATGAAATAAGTTTAGATGTGAAAAAAGTTCCGGCTTAGTTCTAATCTGAAAGCCTAGATTTGAAAATGTTAATGAGAAAAGAAGTCCATTAATTTTCATTAATTCAGTAATAACATTTTTTGGATCATATAGCGCAGTTCTCAGAAATACTCTTTCTTAAGTAAAATATTCAGGTTTCTGAATTTTAACATATATTTTACCTTTTGAACGAGTTTCATTGATATTTGATAAGGCAACTATTATTTCACTTGTACTCGCATCAACTGCTGCATATCTCATGGTTTTAAATATACAAACCTGCAAAACTGCATACATATTTCAAAGAATTTTTGAAGAAATTCAGTGTATAAGCCGAAATGATATGACCCCGAATTGCATGGTATGACAAAAATCCATTTCAATGATGCTCCTATTTGCTATTAAATCTGTTAGCCTTTATAATATCATATATTATTGGTGTGTCTTCTCGAAGATCATGGAGAATCCCAGGGAAAAATGTTTGTAATATATATATATATATTCTTTTTATATCTATCTAAAATATTAAGAATACTTCAAAAAAGAAGATAGTTATCTCCAGGAAGTCTTGGAAATAATAAAAAAAGATATCATCTTAACTTGCGAAATAATCGAGGAGAACCAAGAATCTAAGAGATATTCTAGAAAATAGTTGGAATTAACAAAAGGAAGCTCCTGAGATATTTATTCTTTTTGTCATCTCAAAAAAAATTTCGCGAAACCATGGAATATCCACTCATTATTTTGATGAGCTTTTAGAATGTCCCACAGATATTCTAATCGCTAAAAACTTTTTTCTCTCGTCCTACATTCAGATTAACTAAATGCTACATTTGCAAGCCCCAATCTTCATTTAAACTTATAAATCGACCGAACACCACAAAATAACACTAAATCCTGAACAAGACATAAGTCAACTGAAATCAAAAATAAATACTTTTTGGCTCAAAATATAACGAACCATTGGCGGTCTGTTATTTTCGTGTTTCTTTATGTAGCCTTTTGGCTGAAATTCGTTCATGGGTATGTTCTTTGGAAGATAAAAGATGGGAGAATGGGATTCTAACCTTTTTTCAAATTTCGAAGATTCAGGAAATCCCGGGGTTAGATTTTAATGGTTTTGCTGGATAAGTAACAGATAGTGGAGTAGGAAGAGAGTGTTGTAAAACTTTTATTGAAGTATCGAATTTTTGAGTAACTTATCATTCATTTAGTAACTATTTAAAAAAAAAAAAAAAAAAAAAAAATCTTTGGAATAGTGATAAATTAAAATGAATGAAAAAGGAATTCTTGATATAAAGCAGAAGAATCAATAAAACACTGACAACAGATGATAAGATAAAATGATAATAATGGCTAATATATTCAACGAATTGTATTTTACATTTTATCATAAAATGATAAAAAGAGTTATTTTCTACATATCTTTTTTTTTACAAGAACAGAAGTGTTGAAGATCAAACCGAGGAAGTTTTTACTTTTTTTTACCACTTTCCAAATACTTTCTTTGCATTAATCCAATTAATGTTGTAGCAATTTCAAAATTTCCAAACTATTTTTGAGCGTTTTTCTTATTTTTTATACTCACACATTTATCTATGAAATAGTAGAAAGATTTCGAAAAATCTAAACAAAGGTAAAAGGTTTCTTTACATTCTGTTATTGTAAAGAAATTGATAAATTTCATATTATTTATAATTTTTTAGTCTCTTTTTTTGATGGAGAGATTATTCGAAACCTTATTTACATGTTGAAAATAAAAACACTTTGCAAAATAAATAAGTACATGATTTGAATCTTATCATTTACACTTTAGGTATTCTGATAGCTAACGAAGAGCTAAAAAGTTAAACAGAAAAGAGCTATTTTTTTTTTTCTTCAGAAGTAGGGAAGATTTACATGCAAAAGGGAAGAAGGCTAAAACTATATTTTATCAATATTGTTGCAATAATATCAGCATCACATAAAGCCATAGAAAATTAAAAACTGGAAACTTTGTTTGGTTTATTGTGATGATGAAATATTTTATTTAATATATTTAAAAACAAAATATTTCATTAAAATAAAATACTACGAATTATGATATTACGCTGTAATTTCATGTGAATGTCATATAATTCTTATCAATTACAGCAGTATTTAATTACTAATTTAGATGAGAAGATATATATCATGGCCATAAATTACTATATCTCATTACCGTAATAAAGTATAACTAAAATTTTATACCCGTAGTTTGTAATGCTGAATCTTTATGATAGTAGCAAATCATGCCAATTAATTAATGAAGCATAATTTTTGGAATTTGAATTTATAATTTAAACAAATTAAGAAAGCTAAGGAAGAAAAAGTGAAAAAAAAAAGACTGGGTTATTAATATCTTGAGAAGAAACTACGTGGTGGTTTAATCTCCAACATTTCCGGACTTTTCTCCATAATTCTTGCAAGTAATTTTCCAATATAATCTTGTAAATCATTGATTTTCGCATCTTTATGTGCTAATTCAATCCGTAAATCATTGATGTTCTTTACTAATTCTTCACGTGAGTAACAGTGTGGGACCTGAAAACCAAAAAAGATTGAAGAAATGATCAAGATTATAACGAGATTTTGATAGATAATATATTGATGCTAGATTAGCAAATTTATTCAAATCTACAAACTTTTTCGATAGGCAATTTAATTGAGGATAAGTTTAAAACGCGAATTGATGATAATCCAATTCAGAAAAGATTTGAAGAGAATCTTACAATAAATATATAAGTAGCCTCTTGAAAATTTATAGATGTTTGTTAATGAAACAATTTTTCTAAAGTTTTTTCATTAGAATACCGGATATCGTTGAATACATGACTTTTTAAATTTTTCAAATCTCTTCTTATCATATAGCAATGCAAAATTATCTGTGAATTGTAACTTTTCCTAATTAATATATAATATACAATATACCGAGACTAAATCGGAACCATTAATAACGGCTGAACGTGCAGAACCAAAACCGGATGAAGTAGCACTACGTGGACGTGGAATCATTGCTGGAGATTCGGAACCATCGATTCCACCAATTGTTGGTACTGGAGATGAATTGAAAGAATTCCGATTCGATGATACTGATGTACGTCGTGAGCCAAATAACACACCATCAATTCCTGAAATATTTGAATTAACGCCCATTCAAATGATATATTCTTAAATACAATGTATAAATTACTTGATACGTTTTTTTTTTTTTTTTTTAGTTTAATACTTCTTACATAATTATGAATTTTTAAAAGGAAACTAAAAAAATAAAAAAAAGTATATTTTTTCTTTCGCCGAATTCTTATGCTTTATTTTCTGATTCATCTTTCGCTTGCTGATAAAGATAATTGCAAGAATTACGTATCATGCGATTCTTTACATCTCAAGGATAAGGAAAGTTTTGCTTTTACATAGTTTCTACAAGAAGAAGGCTGCATATTTAATTTACTTTTAATAAACAATAAATAAAAAAATGTTTATTATTTTATTCATTCTCTTGGAGAAAAATTTGAAAAAAGTGTAATATTGTCAAATAAAATTATGATTCTTAATAAATTGCAGAAAAGTAAACAAGCGATGAATTTAAATTGAAATATTATCTAATTTTATAAAAAAATAAATAAAAATTAAGGAAGAGATAAAACAATGCATACTGAATTAGTTTATTAATAACTTAAACAACTAAGAAAAAGTGGAAGGATATTTAGAAATATTAAAATATTAAAAATATCAAAAATTTGAGTCATATGAAAATCTTGTGTTTAAAAATACCATAATATAATCTTAAATGATTGCAAAAAACTTTTGGCAAAAGTCAACTTTAATATTTGTTTCTTGAATTTAAACGAATTTCATAATTTAAATTAAATGCTTGCTAATTTTAGATCAATCAAGATGGCAAACCTGATGGAGCACCGATATTTTTTGAGTTATACGATTGCACTGCATAAGGTGCAGTAATATCTTGAGCAGCAGCTGGTGGTATTATTAATCCATCTCGATTAAAATCGACAGCTGAAGTTTGATCTGATTTCGGGATCGTTGGACAAGTCTCATATAACGATGAACGATGGTGACCGTATTGTGGAAGGCTTATTAGTGAAGTGCTATCCGGTATGTCATCGTTTTTCTTTTTTCCAATTCGCATTTTGCGCTTCAGTGTATCAAGTTTACTGGAACCTGAAGGAGAATTAAAATTATTTAAAAATTATCATGATAATTATTAACCTTCAATTGTATGATAACTTAAATAATTGACGAAGAAATTGATAATTAAAATAAAATCAACTTTCAGAAAATGACTAAAATCAAACTGTATTTGATATAATCATACAATAATATACGAAAAATAAACAAAAACAAATCAATACTATAATTATCACATTAATCTTAACTATCAATTATTTCATGAGAACAATGTTTATATTATTATCTCATCCTCTTAAATTTTAACAAAACTAGAATGAAATTTAATTATATTTTAAAATTACTATTCATGAATTACGAATACAATTTTTTCATGTTTTGAAATAAAAATTTGAAGTTAATGTTTCAAAATATTCGAAATAATATCGATTACTATTTAATGAATACTTTTTTCTTCAAACTTTGCAAGATAATTTTTTTTTTTGGTAAGTAAAAAGGAAATATTGTGTATGTATGCATGCGTGTGCAAAACAATATAAAAAATAAAAAAAATGAAATTTTAAAAAAAGTAGAAAAAATAAAACACATTAACCCAAATTTTTCTTGAAAAATATTAATTAGTTCCACATTTAAACTGATTCTCAAATGTAACGAAATATTTGAAATCGTAATTTATTTTATGTTTTTTAATTTCAATTTAATCAATAATTATTCTCTTTGTCATTTAATCGATTCTCAAGCGTAATGAATTGTTCGAAATTGTAATTTATTTTATATATATATATATATTTTTTTTTTGATTTGATTGATAATTATTCTCGCTCTCATTTAATCGATTTTCAATTATCATGAAATATTTGAAATTATAATTTGTTTCATTTTTTTTTTCAAATTTTGATTTGATTGATGACTATTTACAAAATAATAATTATACAATAATAAAATAAAACTACAGAAGAAACGAACCATGCAAGGTACTAATCGAAAATGATGAAGCAGATAAATTTTTGCACGTCGCCGAGCATACTTTATTCGAGAATTCAAATTTCAAGCAAATTTCACCGCGATATTTCGTTTGCTGTCCATTCTCGTCATATTTCCCTTTCTTACATAAACGATACCACGTTGGCATACGTTTATGTATTAATGAATTTAATGGTAATTCGATCGCACCAATACAATCAGTTGTACCCAATACGGTACGATGATTAACACTTATTGTTAATACTGAGTCCATATCGTTTAATGTACTTTAAATAAACTTTTTTTTATTCAAAAAATAATATTGAAAAAATACTAAAAAAGAAAGGATTTCGATTTATTGTAATTAATTTATCTAAATTTTTGTTTTTGTTATTACTATCACTTTTCTCGAACAATTTTATTTCAATAAAAATTTTCCTACCAGAATTGACAAAAATTTTAGATATTAAAATTTCGTAATGTTAAAAAATAATTATTCGTTTCATTAATTTTTGAAACTATTAGGAATTCTCGAAAAATTCAACACATTTCGAATGCAATGTAATTGTCGATGCCAAAATTAATGCTGAAATTTTTCGAAAAATTTCTATTACGTAATCAATTATCGATTAATGAACATACAATTCACATCGTTGATCCCATTTACAATCAGCTGTTGTTCGAATAACATCTGTTTGTACTTTACTTTTCCAATTACCTTTACCGCTAATTGTCAAATTTACGAATGCTTCCAGTTTATTGTGCCCTTTAAGCGATAAACCACGAGCAGAAATAACTACAACATACTTATTATAATATAAATAATAACTAAATTATCATGTCTGTATAATTAGTTGTTTAATAGAAGTTTACGTATAAATAATATACAATGCGTAATATCTCATAATGTACGTTGTCATTTATGTCAAATAACATCACTGTAATCGCAATTATTGAAGTAATCAAACTTCTGCTTCATTTTTCAGTTTTAGTATTTTTTTATTTTTTGAAGTTTAAAATTTTCAATTCTTTTTTCTTCTCTTTGTGAGAATTTTATCAAAAAAAAACTCACATTTTTTTAAAAACTATTGCATTATTAACGAAATTTTACTGGAAATTCTTAATGTAATGTGGAAATGGAAACGGCTGTATAACACTTCTTAAAGCATTGAACGAATCTTTCCGGAAGTTCAAAAAAAAAAAGAAAAGTTGAAAAGATAATACTATTAATTGATAATTTTCAAATGATAAAAATAACTGGACAACTGCATCAACTGAACCCATTTCGAGCCACTTTCAAAATTCCAATATATGGACATATCAGGTTCAGCATTTTTTGATTACTGGAAGATACACTAGTACCACAATGTAACTTCCATTAATCAACAAAGCAGCACAAGTAATTATATCAAATGATTATTTGAAATGATTATTATCATTTTTAATCGATTATCAAGACTATACGGTTATGTTAATGATACAATTAAATGTCGAAATTCCGAAGCAACTCATGATACCTATGATTCAGAATAAAATCAATATTTGCCATTTCAGCAAAACAGATCAAATATGTAATTGCATAAACAATTTGTTACCTGTAACAACTAAATTATTGAAATTAGCCATGAATAATTTTTGATCTTGATTCTTTTAATCAGAAATCAAATAAACGATCAGTAATAAGTACAACTTCGTAATCCAAATATTGAATAGCAAAATGTGCACCACTGAATTTTTCGACCTGTATGATAATTATCGTAAATTCGTCATAAATTTAATTGCAATATTATACTATTACACGCATACACTGCTAGCATCAAAAATGTGAAATAAAACACAAAATGATTATTGCTGGAAATAAAAATGAGAATGAATGAAAATTAAATCATTAAATATGCATAATCCACTTTATTTCAATTTTCTGTTGAAAGTAAGATTTATTTAATTCTATTTATCTTCCAGTTGTAATTTCTAAACGGCTAACTTTTATCAACTGTTAAACTTGATTATTAAATTAAGACTTTAAAATGATAACTAGAATTAATAGTAGAATTTATCTAAATTTTCAGTATTATTACTGTCCGTGTTATACATTAGTCTAGCATAATATCGTGAAAATCTACAGATCAGGTTTCATTTTTTATTACTTTCTTTAAAACGTCATCTTGATCACGTCTAAGTGTTAACGTCATCTTTTTACGTACATGTTTAATATCATCTCGATCACATACATAAATTATCTTTTACCAAATTACTGTTTTTTTTTTTTTCATAATATCAAGAAAATAATTATTAAAATTTTAAATAATAAAATTTCCTATTTAATTTATCGATGACAACTTTAATCGAAACAATTAAAAATTATAAATAAAAAAATTTTCTAAATTAGCTTATCGATGATAATCTTAGTGATAAATGTAGATTAAAACACTTGTCTGTTTCCGGAAAGTTGACATGCATAGCTTCACCCGGAATAATATTATTATTCATAACAATTCAATCAATAATAGTGCAAATCAAATAAATATATAACTGTAAAAAAAGTTTAACAATAATCAATGACAGGAAAATGGAATGATTTGAGGAAGAGGCTCTTCAACATAGAGAATGTATTGAAAAAATGATTCATTCTTGAAATCTTTCTCATTGACTATATTTTGTTAGTATAGTATAAATTTATTGAATTATAAGGTTTTTTTTTTAGATTTTTTTTTCCTATATAGAAGAAGCAAACTAAAATGGATAACGATTATATTTTATGACATTGATATTTTGACCGATAACTTTTATTAAAAAATTTAAACAAATATTTCAAATTTTGTTTAATAATTGAAGAAAATTTCTGTTAACTTAATTCAAATTCAAATGAGTAAATTCGAATCATTTTAAAATCTATTTCAATCATTTAAACATAACAACTAATCTGATCATCAAAAAAAAAAAAAAAAAATTTAAATATGTAGAAAGTAGGATAAATATTTGTAATATCCAAAAAAATGGATAAACAAAATATGCAAAGAAAAAGAAAGGAAGAAAGAAGCCATGAAAATGAAAAATAGGTCAAATCTGGAGGAAAATGATTGTATCAAACTAGAAGAGAGGAAGAAGAAGAAATGATATTTTTTTTTTTCTTCAAAACCACTTTTAGGGATATTCTTTTCACTAATTGTGAGAGAAGCACATTAATATCATTTAAAAATTATAACTCAAAATTTTAAAAGTACAAAGAAAAAATTCTAATTTTTATTAAAATTTACAAATTCAAATTAACGATCAAAGTAATTCTATCAAGAAATAAAAAATTATATCAAATGAAATAAAAAGATTGTCATTATAATAAAGATAGTATATTTGGTAAAAGTATGCTGGTAAATATTTATGACAAATTAAATATGCAAAAAATAAAAATGAAAAGATAAAGTTGATCAGAAATGATTGCTGATTCAGGTCACAGAGAAATGTTTTCATATCTAAATTAATGCCATTCCAACGTGTGACACCGGTTTTTAACATATTCAAAAATGAAAAAGAAATCGTTTATCAATTCCTCGTTATAATTGTGGAGAAATTTCTACCATCTCGAACGAAAACAATTGAATACTAAAAAAAAAAAAAATCTGAAATGAATTATTACAAAATAGGAAATTTTGAAAATATTTATATGATGTTTACTTTGGATGAGAAATATAATGACGTCAGTAATTGATTTAAGGAAAATAAGCGTTAATTAATGGGAAAAACAAAATGATAGAAGGATTATACGAATGGGATATGAAAATTTTTAATGGAAATTAATCAGAAATGCAACAAAAATGTCATCTGGAAATTAACGAAATTGAATCAGTGTGAAAGTGAAACAGCTTACAGATGACTTAGCAGCAGCAGCTGTTACTACTTTTCCCAAAACAAATGTTAGTTTCCGATAATCTTTTTCCATTTTTCATTCCTTTCCTTTCCTTTTCCCTCTTTTTTCTTTTTTCATACATTTCCAAATGATCGACCTCTTTTGTTCCTAAGATAGATCATCTCGAAATGGCATCTCTCATGAATCAATCATAAATTTTTCCTTAATAATAAGTATCGTCATTATTATCATCATAATTCAACAAATGCTTTATTTAATAGAAATATAGGAAATGAGAAAGTTTTGTAGCAAAACGAATTCCGAATTGATATATTTGGCAAAATTACATAAATATAATTCTATTTAAAAACTTCATTTCAATTATATTTGTGAGGTAAAATAGACAATTCAGCTATTCTCATTTCTGAATAAAGAGATATCAAATACATAATTAATTAAATTAATGTTCAGTAGTTTGTTCAAATGTTTACCAAAATAGGATATTATTCAAAAAAAGCGGCAAAAATACAGGATGACAATATTTTCCAAAGTATGTGAAAGTGCATCAAAAATTTCAAACTATCACAAAAATCTTTCGGAAACTTTTTTCTGAAAACCGAAAAAAAAATCCAATAACAATAGCAATAATCCGTTCATGACAACTGCCATCATCAGTATTGTTCAAAGTTGATTTCTATTAATTTGACCAAAAAATTCCAAATAATCACTTAAAAAGATGAAATAAGAATTTTTGGATAATGGAACTGAAAAAAAGAAATGAAAAGAAGGCAGAATTAAAATTGAACGACATAATCAATTATCGAAAATTGACTTATTGCTAACAATAATATTTAATGCAAAAATTTTACGAAATTTTCTAAAATTAAGTCATATATGTTCCTCAAATTTTAGTATCGGAAAAAAAAAAGGGAAAAACGAATAATATGAAATACAAATTGATATAATTTTTCGTTTTTTCTCCATTCTTTGAAAATAAAAAAAATTTATGGAAAATGAAAGTTTCGATCAGACTATCATCGTTAAAAAGAAATAAAAAATTGCAAATGGATGAATAGATAAAAGAATTATTCAAATTATGTTATGACAATTTTCTAACAATTTTTTCATCAGTTTTCCAACAATTTTTTTTTCCATATTTTGTACATACTAATTCCTTTTAATTTTCATTATACTATAAAAATATCTTTGAATAATGATAGTTATATATGGAAAATAAAAAGTTTAAATTTCTTTTGTTACAAAGAAAAAGGAAGAGAAAGAGAGAGAAAATTGAATTTTAATGACAAATTATTTGTCTTCTATGCATAATTTATCATATTTCATGTATAATATATTTCGTGATACATATTTGAATTTCAGCATATACATATAAATATGTTGCCGTGAAGAAGCAAATTGTGTTGCATAATTGTAGGACACAGCAAATTCATTTTTGTATCTGATTTGAAAATATTAAGAAAAAATTTCAATGAGTTATTCTGTGTATGAAGAGGTTAACGAAGTTAGATAGCTGATTGTTTTAATGCTAAATTTGTTAAAAATTATATTGCTTAAGATAAAATTTTGCTTAGGCGAAGAAAATAAAGCTTGAGATAAATATATATAAAAGTAAAATCATAAATATGCTTACCATTTGTAGTGTAACTTTAAAATTAAAAAGTAATCATAGCATCCAGAAAAACATTTAAAATGAAGACGTATATAAAATATACATGACATGCATAATTTAAAATGATAGCAATGTAAATAATAAATATGGAATACTTTCCATTACTATCTAAAAATCTTAAATTTAAACTTTATAAGATCGAAAGAAAAAAAAGGGATGAAAATTTTGGAGAATGGTTTACTGAAAAAGAAACTGGAAACTTTTTTGCAAATTGCAATCCTGTAAGGATAAGGATAAACCACATATCAATTTGGTAGCATCACAGTCTTCGATGTAATATACTATCAAAAAAGAAGAAAAAAAAATTTTTTTTCTGTTAAAAAAATTAAACGTGATTTTACGTCAATAAAGTAATATTTAAATCACGTACAAAGTGATATTTCAATAATACAGGCATGAAGCAAATTTATTAAAATATAGAATAAAGAATTAAACTTACATCCAATCTATATAAATGAAAAATGTAAATGTTCGTTATGACTTTTGACACAACGTTGCAAATTCTTCACCGATTGATTTGAAATTTTGAAACAACGTTGCGTTCGAATAGGCGCGTGTTTATATATGGATTTACCTAATTCTTTTTTACTTATTCACAGGATTAAACATGTTTCCCGCCAAAACGCTCCTATCAACAATAAACAGGGTAAGGTCAACCAGTCATTGATTCTGCTAGAGATAATAGTTGACAAAAATAATACATATAAATAAAAATTTAAAAGTTCGTTGGGGCTTTTGACACAAACTTTTCATGTTTTTCATTGATTTGATCTGAAATTTTGAGACAACGTTGTGTTCGAGTAGGCATGTGTCTATCTATAAATCTCTCAAATTTTTTTTTAACCTGTCACAGATAAGTGAACGAACATTCTTATTCGAACATTTTTATATAGACTAGCTCGATTAGTCTATATATGAATAAAAATCTGTGTGTTAGTATAAAATAAAAAATTAAATTATCTAAAGCTTATTATAATTGTAATTCAAAAAAAATTATAAGAGATATTACGAAAATGGCATAGGAAATTATAAATTCTTTCAGAAATAATTTCTACACATTTTTCAAAATCATTATTACTAATGCTATCACTTCAAATTACTCATTCATTTTAGAAAAAAATTTTCTTTTTGAAAACTTTTATTTTTCATTTGCTAAAATCGGAAGAAGATGGGAAAAAAATTGCCAGATTTCCTGTTTGTAGCAATAATTTGAGGCAAATAATAGCAAATAAGTGTTCGGTAGCATTTATAGTTGCATGTTAAATTATTTGCTAAGTGAAAAAATAAATAAATAAATAGAAGAAATGAAACTTTTTAAACACTAAAATTTTGTTTTTATGAAAGGAAATATTAATTATAGTATCGATTAGGATAATAATAATAATGAATGCATGATTAAAAACAAATTAACGTTATGAATTTTAAAAAAAAAAAAAAATTTGCTTTTTTTTTTAACTTTTATTCAATTGTTGAAAGAATAATGGATGAAAGGATAAGAAAATAAAGTTTTGGAAAATTTTTAAAATTTATTGATTTCCCATATTGCTTTTTAGGTCTAATTTTCCCTTCTTCATTTACCCAACCATCATTTCAAAAACCAATTTCAAATCAAAAAATGATTTATAACAATTTCAATTTAATCTTCTAATACAGTAAAAAAAAAAGAGAAAGAATTTGCTGAAAACACATTTGTTCTTTAAAAACAAAAAAATGAAAAGGAATTTTCTTTTTTTATCTCGAAAAAAAAAAAAAACTGAACGAGACGAAAAGCTAATGAAAATCTTTTTTTTTTTTTCTTCATTATTCGAAACATTTTAGAAAACGATAGCTGTAAGAGCTTATTTGTTGATACATTTATAACATAGAAGAAAATTTTCCTGTATGAATGAATAAATATAGCTTTTAGTTTTCATTACAAAACGAGAAAATGAAAAAAAAAATCAAAGGATTTTTTTTTCTGTATTACACTTCTCTTAGTTAATTTGAACTATAAAAGTTTTTATTTTCGTATGTTTTTTATTATAAGAACAATAATTGTTTTCCTTCTTCTTTTTCCAATTTAAAAAAAAAAAGAAAGAAAAAGTAGTGGTTTTGTTGTGTTTCTTCATTTTTTATTTTTCTATTGTTTTTGCATATTTTTCTTAATTTTCTTATCAAACCAGCTGTATAGGGATCAACCATTTTTAATAAATGGATATAAATGCAAATTTCATTCATTATTACGGAAAATAAGAAAAATCTGATCCCCCGCTTTACTGAAATATATTTTTCAATAATTGATGAAAAAGAGAGATAAGATTTCAAATATTTAAAATTTTGAAAACTTATAACATTTCATAGTAAATATTAAGCTAAAAATTTGACATCGTACTGATAGATCAATTTACTTTTTATTCTATATAATTGCTGCTTTGGCTTGAATACTTTCCTTGAAATATATATCATCCATTGCAATTTTGTCGTATTATATATATAAATTAAATATATTATATTGTTTGCGCAAACTTTCACAAAGTTTTTGCAAAATAAAAAAAATTTGTTTAAATGCACAAACAAGTTGGTCGTTGATTAATTGTTAAATTTAGAATTTACATGCTCAAAATTTATAACTTCTGCCCATTTTGCTATATATTCTAACTTTAGCAATTTTATTTAACAACTTTTCCAAATTTTAAAAAAGTTAAACAGTGATTCGCATTTAGAATTTCGAGAGCAAAAAATTTAAATAATCAATAACACATCCTAAATCAGAATATGCTTTTTCTTTTGATAAATACATGCTAAAATAAATTTCATTTTTATTAAATTAAGAGATTGAGGGTTTATTTTGAAGTGTAAAGGAATACTAAGAGCTTCAAAGTAATAGGTGGAGAAAAGATGAGAGCTTAAAAGATATTGCAAAGAGTAAAAAAAAAACAGTTTATTTTCGTAGAACTTAAAAATGTAGCCTATTTTCAGGTAATAAACATTTTTGTGAAATCTATTCAAACTTAACTCATTTGGAAGTCTACTGCAATCTGTCACAATTTGTTTTTCAAATTTCTTTTCAAATGTTATATTCAAAGAAATTTTCGTGAAAAATGCAATCATTTCTGTAATTTGTCTTTTTCCTTTCCTCTTCATTTTTTCCAGAAAAATGGCAAAAATAAAAGTTTAAACTAAAAGTTTTTTTTCGCTATAATGAACAATTAATGGATATTTTGTGAAAATATGAATCCTTGTCTAATTAATTATCTAAAATAACTAATTGAAAAAATAATGTATAACATTCAATTTTAAGGGATATTTTGTATATTTATGGAATTGCATAAGCTACAGTAAATGAAATGAGATTCTCTAAAGTTACCGAAATTAAATTTATTAATTGACTGATTCAGAATATCGCTGTTGGAAATGCTGGACAAATATTTAGAATTAATTAATAATGTAATTCTGTCAACATTTGTCACTGAAAATGTTGCTTAATTTGAATAAATAAAAAATAAATGTTGAATATTTCTATAGCCAATGATATTATCAATCATAAAATTTTTAGCATGTTTGGAAAGTCTTAATTTGTAAAAAAAAGTACATGTTGAATTTGATCGATGATAAATATCTTAATTTTCCGCAGTAGGAAAAATTAGTGATCGTGCTGATATAGATTTATAAGAAATCGATTAAAATTCGAATTTAAATTAATTATTAATATGATGATGAAAGCAAGTTATTTTTACTTCTAAAATCAATTGTAATTTAAAATTGAAAAAAACTAATTTGCAAAAATCGAATCTATTAATTTAGGTAAACCAAATTATTTGATTGAAAAAATCTCCATCTAATAATTTGCATGATCTGAAAACCTTCCTAAAATCTACAATTATGTTCAATTTTTTTTTAATTAATCCTTCGTAACTTTGAATTCACGTAATTTACGTAAACATTGATCAGTATAATTTCCTTCAGTAACCATTTCATACATTCCATTCGGTTTAATGAATCAAAATTAGCTCAAGAAAGTGAACATATAAAACCATCAATGTAATCTGACATACGTTAATAGTTAGTCATTAGGATATAGATATGAAAAATGATAAACCAATTAACAAATTTCGGATGATTCGATCAATGAACAATATATGGATTAATGTTTTGCATAAGTTTAGAAAAATTAAAATTTAGCAAAAAAATACAAAATTTAAATAATTGCAGTTGTTTTATGTTCGACTTAAAAATGTAAAAATTCCCAACCGAACAAATTTTAAGATTATTTATTAAATTTTTTTCTTAGTCTTGGCAAAGAAATCAGAAATGAAAACTTTGGGATCTATCAATCAGCGATAAGTTCATTATTCAAGACAAATAGATGAAACTTGCTCAGAAGTTTCGAAAAATTTATTTCTATGGATATAACTTAGTTTTTAGTCGAATAAAATTATCCAGAAAATTATAAATAACTATCAAATTCTTATCAAAATTATGCATAAAGTCAGATAGGATAAAATGATCAATATTATGTATTATATTATATATTATTGATCGTTTGACAGCAAAATAAAACTAAAACAGTTGCTCGAAGATTGATACAAATGTTTCAATCTAACAAAGTTCCTCGCCTTTCCCCGTTAAGAGCGAACAAAATTACGAAAATTCATGTTTAAAAAGGCAAGTCTGTAACAAGTTCCTTGCATTTCACAGCTTGCACGAAAATTTAGTTTAACGACAAAGATTGTTTACTTTGAGCTTTTTCATAATCACATATACAAATAAAAAGTTAATGATAATATAATAACGACATCTGGACAGAGATTAAAATAAGTAAAAATCGAAAATTCCAACATAACATAAAATCGATATAAATAAAGTACCACAATGAAAAATAATTTTGGGAAAGAAAAAAATGCAAAAATGCAATAAAAAATAATGTGGAAACTGATTGTTAAAAATCGAATGATAATCGCAATTTGGACAGAAAGAGATTGTTTTTTAAGCATATAAAGATAAATTGATCAATATTTTTTTAAATTTAACATTCAGAGAATTTTTATCTCTCTTTTTTGTCAAGGTTAAGATTTTCATTTCAATTCTATGCTCTGAATTTAATGACAAAGCTACGGAATAAAACGCTGAGTATACAAAAAAAAAAAACTACTCTTTATATTATCGATTTTTCGAACATTCAGATAGCTGTAAAACAAAATTCTTGACGCTAAAAACAATGAACAAATAAAGGGTAGCAAATAAAAGTAAAATAAACATGAATTTAAATAATTTAATCGGACCATTTAATTTGATATATAATATTTCAAAAGTCTGATCTGTAATCTGCCAATCGCTGAAAGCAATAATAGAAAAACAAAAAACGAGAATAAAAAGAATAATAGAATATAGAATAACAAAAGTAGAAGTTCAAAATAACCTGTCACCAACAGTTCTACTTAATTTAAGTATGTTGTCACCTTATTTAGGTGTAGGGCTCAAGTTTCTCTATTATGCATTTTTTGCTAAAAGAAAATTGAAACTTTCGGAGAAAAAGGATAGTAAAATAGCAATGACTATTTTAGCGTTTTATGTTTGTAATCACTGGCAATCCTTACCTATTTACAATAAATCTTTGATCTATAACTTTGTAAATAACACAAAGAATATTTGATTGCAATTTAATTTACTATTATATACCAACTTGTTGTTTATTTTCTAAACGGTTGGAAGATAAATAATAAAAAATCAGTAAAGAACATGAAATTACAAAAAGAGTTAGATAATGCTGCTTCACAACATGAGATTCATTGGAAATGGATAAAAGTGCATAGTTGTGACAAACACAACGAGAAGACTAATAATTTAGCAAGAAAAGCAGTGCTCGATGTTTAAAAAAATCACTGTACTATTTTCTATAGTTTTATTATTTACATTTTGCTTTTTTATCTTATTTAAAGGTGGGGATTCTTTAGGAATCAATGCTAGTTATATCAATTTCTATGTCAAAAAGAAGATATCAAGGACGTTTGCTTCGACAGTTCAAACATATTCGATCATATTGTCACTATTTCTGAAGAAAATTCATGACGTGAACTCTGTATAGAAGAATCTCATCAAATCATTATCTATTTGAATTCACTTGTTGATTAAATTCACAGTATGATTCTATAGAAATTATTTTAAATACTCAATATGAACGAAACAAGGTTACTTAATTAACAGAATTATTGAAATATAACCGAAATACTTCAAAAGATTAAATTCTTAATATTGAATTCAGAAAAAAATCCAATTATTTTTATCATTAATTGGATTTTTTTATCCAATTAATAATAAAAATAAACAAAATAAGGATCAGCACAAGAAGATATTTTGCATTATTTCTTCTTTAACAGTCTATGCAGTATTTTCCTTATTTTGTAGTCCAAATGCTCTACAAAGTCTATCTTTCTTGAAATCTCTTTTTTTTTTTCTATTTCTTCGATCCAATCCGAAAAGAAAATCCCTTTCATAAATTTTATTTGATAATTATAAATACATAACAACGACGTCATATAAAAAGTTCAAAAATCCCTGAATTATTTCGATACAAAAAATAACAAACTAGCAATTCATTTGCACCACCTCATGGCTGATTTTTCTGCCAACTAAATTTAAACTGCATTAAACTGTGTTTAAACTTGATTGGCATTACATTCTCCTTCTGACAAACAAAAAGAAAAATCATTCGTTTTTGAAACTTTTTTGGACACAAAAATTATTCGATCATAGTACAGTGATTTTTTTCAATAAACACGATAATGAATAACAAAATAATTATTCTATAGCATCATACGTAACTGAAAATACTGTAATAACATTTTTCGCTCCAGCAATTTTCCACCACCTTCCAAATTTGTGTTCCTGACCCACAGCACATGCTATTTCTTCACCATCATCCGAAAACCTGAGCTGATTGATAAAACCGCTCTAAAGGTAAGAAAAATTCGAATTTAAACATTTTTAAATTAATGAGAAACACAAACTTGTATTAAAAAATCTCGATATTGGATGGAATTTAAATTAACTAGAACAAAAACAAAAATTAAAACTAAAAATACACTTCCAATTTTTCATTTTGACACTAGTTTTAGAAATGAAACTTAGTTTCATAGTCCTTTATTTAGCTTTACTGATCTTTATTGTAATTTATTCAAACTAAATAATTCAGAATAGATCACATTTTGACCGGTTTTTTTTTTTTTTTATTAATCTGAAATTTTTAGTATTGCAACAGAGTTTTGCACTAATAGGAAAAAAATAATTATAAAAAACCTACTTGCTCGTAAGATAAAATATTTGTTATTGATTTATAGTCTTCCGCAATTTTCCACAAACGAACAAATCCATCACATGAACCTGATGCAATAAGATCTGTATATCGCCGTGCTGCAACGGACACAATCCAATTTGCCTGATCATCAGCACCGCGACCATGTGCTTCTACTTGTGTACACACTGGTTTTTTCTTAAATATTGACCAAACACATAAACTTCTGAAAAAAACACGAAGTTCATGAAAAACTTTCTTTAGAGAAAATTAAATTAAACTGATATCATTCAGCAAAAAATTGAAAATCCATATAAAAACACGAGAGCTCACAATCCATACAAACATTAGTTTGTAACACTATACGTATTTATTTTCCATACAGTTCTAGACTTAACATCAAATGTTTTTTCATTTTTTTCCTTTATTTTAATTCTGGTTTCTCCCGCTATCAAAGCGAACAAAGGTTATAGTTTAACTAACCCATCAGCTGAACCGGACACAAAATGGTCCTCATTGATAAGTGCCACGCAATCAATGCTAAAGCAAGTTGAATAACCGTTAAATATCAAATGGCTATCTTCAGGTATTTTCCATAATCTCAGTGTACGATCTTGAGAACCTGCAGTTACCAAACGTTCCCTGAAAATAAATTTTTTCCTGTAACTAAATTTACATTCTAAATTGTAAAACATCTTTCCTCAATTTTCAAAAAAATTTCTAAGCTAATGAACTGAAATTCGGTAAATCAACAATGCGTACTGATTCCATTTGGAAAAAAAAAAAAATACCCCTAAAATCATGAAAAAAATTTACAGAATTTCCAAATGAGTTTAATATTAAATGACAATAAAAACTGAATTTCTTTTCAAATGATTCAAAAACAAATTACCTCGATAAAGCGTCAATATCTACCACAGCATCAACATGACCAAACAGCGTATCTACATATCCTAGCTGTTCCAAATCCCATAATTTAACACATCGATCTTTGGAGCAACTATACAACTGTTGAGCTTTTAATCGAAATACCAATCCTAAAAAAGTAATGAAATTTATTTTATTTCTGAAATATGCAAATTTATAAAATTTATAAAACTTCACGGACAAAAACTAAAAACAAAAAAAAAAACTAATAAATCTAAGAGCTCGGAATATTTTAAAAACAACTGAAATTATAAGTTTCCTTGAAGGTGGACTAGTATTTCAGAACGAAAAATGAGTTAGAAAATTGATTATATACGATAAAGAGGAAACTAACCGGTTATAGAATTCATATGTCCGGTAAGATTTTTAACATGCTGCAAATTGCTGAAATTCCAAACCCGTATAACAGCATCGCTACCACCAGTTGCAAGATATCGATCATTGCCCGATATTGCAAGACAAAATATTTGACCCTGATGAGATTTGCAATCTCCCTTAACGTATTTTATAGAAGCTACTATCTTGCCTTCTTCTAAATCATCTGAAAAATGACCAAATTTCCGAAAAAATTCCAAAGAATAGACGATTTTCTGGAAAAATTGGAATAACAAAAGTAATGAACTTTTTACAGCTTATTTACATATTTATATTATCTTCTTCTCCTTCCAATGATTAAAAAAATATCCCTATAACAGTTTTGTACATGAAAAAATTCTCCTTAATATTTCTAAAGCCTCATAATGTTTTGAAATTTAAAATGAAGTCCATTATTTCTTCATAATTCTTCATCAAACAATAGTTTGCGATATTGAAAGTAAGTTTTAAAGCTATTCATACTTTCTTTATATTTATTGCTGAAGGTGTCAGTAAATCAAAAACGTCGGCAAAAATTGGAATGCTTGGTATACAATAAATTAATGAACCAGGGTGAAAAAATTTTTTTTGCCTAATAAACTAACATTTCATTATGGTTGCATCCTTTGAACAACTCACTACATATCTACCATCATGTGATAAAGCAACCGCAACTGTTGAGTATCTGGAACTTAAAATTTAAGATTACATAAGCTTTAAACGATAATATTACTTAATTCAACATATATTAATTTTCTTGTTTTTATGCTGAATTTTCGGCTGTATTTTAATCCTTCTCTTGAATTTTAATTTTTAATGATAATATTACTTCCTTCATTTAACGATTTATTAGCTGTTAAATTGACAAAATATGATATGAATTTCAACATTTTCGAGACGAATACCATAAAAGTATATGGTAGTTAACATTCAATGATCAAAACACGGTGACATCTGGCAACACTCTCAATGTTAAAGCTACTGGAAAAGATGACCGAATAATTACTAGATATTCACCATTCATTATTCAATACAACATTTTCTTAGTTTTCCATACAACATTAAGTATGAATCTCGAAAAAAAGATCAATTAAACAATTTATTTCGCTTTATTTTTTGGTTTAATAGTCAAAAGCCAATTTTTTGACTTCAAATCTCATCAAATGTGAGAAATTTTTCGTTCAAAAATAGTTTCTAGTAAATTATATGTGAAGGGAAATATATGAGAAAATACATTATTAACCTATGGGCTTTGTATTGTACCGCGGTACCACTCAATCGTACTCCATCTGCAACTTTTCGATGTAAAGTTGCAACTTTCGATAAAGCATCATTTCGTAAACGACTGGTAACTGCAGCATTATCGTATGGTTCGCCTTCGTCATTTTGTTGTTCAGCCTAAATCAATATTGTCATAAACTTCAAATTTGTTCATTAAAACTGAAATTATGGATGAAATTTTATGCACTACTATATCTTGCCAATTACTTCGAACCAAATTGTCTGGAATATAATTCTAATCTTTTCTAGAATAAAAAGTATTGAGTTAAATAAAAGATAAAACGCATCTCGCAAAATTTAATACCTATGCATTATCAAATGTTTTACTTGACTACCAATAAATACTTGTTATCAGTTGGAAATAAATATTTTGGTTGCAAAAAGCAATCAATTACGCGTAAGGCGAGATAAACTTTATAATCAAATGCTCCTAATTAATTTTTTATGGATGTAAACATCACAGTAATTCATACGTTTATGAATTAAAGTTCACGTATACTACGTATAGTATAACATACATAAATATGATACTATCTGAAATTCTTTAGAAAATATTTGAAAATTAGCAGAAAATATTAATTTATACCTGAATGTCATCTAAAAGTTGTTTTGCTTTTCGGTATGCCATCTCTTGTACGTCTTCATATTCCTCCTCATCACTTCGATTTTCAATAAATTTGCCATCATCAACGTATGATATATCATCTTCATCCGAAGAAATATCCTCATTGGCTAATTTTGCTTTTCGTTTCGATAATTTCGGTATGGTTAACTTCCGTTTCAACTAAACCAATAATATTATATTTTGTTTATAAAAGACAAAGATTAAAATGAAAATTCATAATGCGATTCTTCTCTGCATCACTTTTATGAAAGCTTCATAAAAGTTCGGAATTTAATATAAAGATACGTTGCCATACAACGAATTATTTTAAACAGTTAACTTTATTTGTTTACGAAAGCTCATGTAATTTCATATTAAATGTAAAGTGGTGTAACGAACAAAAGTAATGCACAGAACAGAAATAACATCAATTTCTGTGATAGATGAATTAAATTTTCAATAAAATTACCTTATTTCTCATCTTAGCATCATTACCATGACTCGACCGATTCCTAATGAAAAATGACATTATTGTATCTGAAAAAAAAAGTGTATACATAATTAATTACGTGACTCCACAACTGAAATAAAATAACAGATAACGAGCATAAGCCTCAATAATAACAACGAGCATTTCGCGAAAGAACTTCCCAAAACATTCCGACCATATCATCTCGCTATGTCACAATTCACTAAATGCTACGGGGCAGTTTGCATCAAACGCTTTGTGATGATTTACGCTGCAAATCTTAAAGTTTTTAAGAGGGCTTTATTTTCTGCAAGAGTGAAGAAGAACCAACGTTTCAATCCGTTTTGAAAGAATTGATGTAATTAATAAAGTTTAAGGTGTCATTCATTCACGAAATTGACATACGAAGTTGAGACATTTCCTGAGAACGACGTTTACGTCAAAATGTGTACAATGATTCTCGTCGTGTTGTGCTAAATCGTCTCATTTAAAATCATCAACTCCATTATAATTCATTCAGACACATGTAATCTTCATAAATCTTTTACTTACATACATAAAAAGGATTGCTCATTGCGTGGGTTACTTTTCGAAAAGTGTCAAACGTGTGCTCTCGTGATTTTTAATGAAATTTCCATTGTTAATTGTTTGAAAGCAGTAATACTTCAACAGACACGTATTCTATGAGTCGACGTGAGTAAAACACATCAATTACGGAAAAAGATCATTTTCTCAAAAATTATAGAATTATGTATAATTAATGTAATGGATATAAAATATTTCTCATTTTAATTAAATAAATAGAAAATTCGAAATTTAATATGTTACCTGTTTATTAGATAGTTACACAACAAAAAAAAAAAAAAACTTTTATTTAAAGCTATTTGAAACTTTTGCTTAACTTCGTCTTTCTACGGTTCTTCAATGATGAATTTAAAAATGGGAATTTTAAATTATTCGCTAAATGAAGATTTTGGATTTTTAGGTATACTACTTACCTATTAGATAGTTATAAAAGAATTTTACTTAAGATTATCCAAACTTTTTGCTTGAATTCTGTCTTCTACGTTTTTCAACAAATGAATTCAAGAGATAAAAATTTTTATCGAATTAAATTATTCTTTAAATTATGATGTTCAGTCTTTGGGGCAAAATATCTGTGAAATAGTATGATGCATGTATACAATTCGTATATATATAATAACAATCAAACCGATCAAAATTATCATCCATAGTACCGAGATTATGATAACAGTTGTCCAAAATAAATTTATTTTCCAGCGTATTTCCTTCAGCGATCTGTGATATGATCGTGTTGATGTTTTGGATTTGTTGGTATCGGTATGCTCTGTACTGTATCTCTCGGTATATGCTGTATGGTTGTTTATCGTTTGATAGACAGTATGTTGAAAATCTATAAATGATTGACTGATCAAAAATTACTGAATCATATAATAAAAAAGATTATTAATCCAATCATTATGAGTGGTTTAATTAAATTTATAATTAATGAGCTATGATGAAAACTGAAGTATTAGAATCTTTTTACTGTGTCAATACTGATAATTTGCTTTTCAGATGTGTTGTAAATAAAAACGTTGATAATGTGACTGTTTGCATTACTTTAATTCCAAGCAAAAAAAACTCCCCGTATTTAGCGCATTGGAGGAAAGCGGGAGAAAGTGAAGAGATTGGAGAAGAATGAGATAGTAATATTAACATACTTTCAATGCCATTGCTAAACAATAAGATACTGTATACCTGTAGTGTATGTAGAATTCTTCAGTTTCATGGGAGATGTAATCATCGGCATCTTTCGGCTAATCGTTGTGATTCCGTTTTCTCGTGGAAAATTCCGAACATTACTAGTATCATCAATTGATAATTCAGTATAAATTATTATAGTGAATAAAACGAATAACTGAAATGCTAAGACAACCATTTTTTGTTAACAATTTGTTGAAAAATAATAAGAATTCATTTGCATGCATAGCGTAAAACGCATGTATTAGGAAAAATTCGAAGTTTAAAAAATTCGCAAATTGCATCAAATCATTGAATTGAATTAGAATTTCAAAATTTTGAATTTAGGTTTGATAATATGGTGTAAGATTTACATTATAGTTGCCATGACCTTTTATTCTTGTAATATCGCGTAATTTTGCATTATCAATTGTTGCGACCTCTTATCAGTGTAATATGATATAAGTCTTCACTATAATTGCCGTTAGCATATCTTTGAAGATAAACGGTAAGAAATCGAATCCTATCGATATTCAAATTCGAATCTTCTTACTATGTATCTATTCACATCTAATATCAAGCTTCAATTTGCAATGTGGTTCTCAAAGTGATTCCTTGACTAGTCGCTAATTGCAGCTGTATTTCCTCAGGAATCTGTGTTGGCGCTCGTAGGCTTCAAAGGATGGTGGGTATGGAGTTCATTCGATGTGTAGTATATTTACGTGTTTCTCACGTGTGTCACGTGTCTAAAGTCACAGATTCGCGGGGATTGCGTTGCATTTGTGCATCTTCTATTTACATAGAGAGCGAAGTAAGGTTGATGTATTTCTCTAGATTTTCGATCTCCAAATAACGATCGAAATTCGATAGTTATTGTTCCAATTTGTTTTATGTTCATAAATGTGTATATGCTGTTTCGTCTGAAAGTATTCCCCATACCGATATTTCAAAAGTATGAAATTTTTGAGATATTTTACATGTGAAACGTGTTTACTGCTGAAACAATTTAATTTAAAAATTTGCGATTAACGTTTTCATCACTGAACTGTCTTGAATGTGCCGCTTATTTGATATTAGGTAATTTAGAAAATTGCTTAAGTATCTACGAAAGCAACTTGACTAGATAAGACGCAATGCCACGTGTCAAAAATGTTATGTCGAAGGTGTACAAGAGTCCGCGACGTCCATTCGAAAAGGAACGTCTTGATCAGGTTTGTGCTTTCAAGAAATTTTGCTGCTGTAACACTCGAAATATCATAAGAATGGTAGATCTTCAAATATTACGGAACCTTGGATATTAGTTGATTGCTTTAAGTGTCTGAATCAAATTTACACATTCAGTTAGTTTATTGCAGGAATTGAAACTAATTGGAGAATTTGGTTTACGTAATAAACGCGAAGTATGGCGTGTGAAATACACATTAGCGAAGATTAGAAAAGCTGCTCGGACGTTGCTTACGCTTGAAGAGAAAGTTTGTTTAAAGAGCTGATTCAATAATGAGTTGATTGTAGGATTTTCCTATACTGAAGAAATTAAAAAAGAATTATGTTAATAAGAAATTAAATAAGTTTAGCTTATTTAAATAATATGATACTCATCGCTTGATGTTAAAAAGTAGATTTGGTTTTTATTATCAAATAAGTTGTGTTTGTAGTAAGATATTGAGGAAAGTATCAAAAGATTTGGAAGTGGCTAATGTCATGACCATGAATTTTTGTTTTGTTTTTTGTATTTAAGAGCCAAAGTGGTGGGTTTTTCAGGACCCAAGACGTTTGTTTGAAGGTAATGCATTATTGCGACGTCTAGTTCGAATTGGTGTATTAAGCGAAGATCGCATGAAACTCGATTATGTTTTGGGTTTACGGGTTGAGGATTTCTTAGAGCGTCGTTTACAAACTCAAGTTTTCAAACTTGGTTTAGCTAAATCCATTCACCATGCCCGTGTCTTGATCAGACAAAAGCATATACGGTACGTATTCTGGCCTTTCTCCTACTTTTGTTTTCCCTTTTAATCCAAAGTCTCGTAACTGGTAGAATCTAATATTTGAACTTAATAATTAAAGATTTCGTTACATCACTACATGATATTATAGTTATTGCTAGCAATAATAGTTATTTTGTTGTTAATGCTTTGAATAATCTTGAAATTTCGTAAATTCTTCATGTCATTATATTAGAGAAATTGCATGTATCTAATTGAATCTCATTCCTCAAGGAAGACTATGAATGGTCAATAAGGAGATTAAAAGAAAAGTAGCTCGTTATAATCTTGATTTAGATTATCGAAATATTGGTAATTTTATTTTTCATGTTTCATTTTAGTGTTCGTCGTCAAATTGTGAATGTGCCATCGTTTATTGTTCGCTTGGATTCGCAGAAGCATATTGATTTTTCATTGAAGTCATCTTTCGGTGGTGGACGTGCAGGACGGGTGAAAAGGCGTAATGCAAAGAAAGGCTTCAGTGGTGAGGGTGGAGAGAGTGATGGAGAAGAGTAGAAGAAAACTTTATAAAAATTACTGTTATCGTTTATCACTGTTATCCTGCACATCTTAAAATAAATGTTTTCCTGATTACTAGTTGACAAGCTATTCATGAATTTTATCTCATAGTAATAAACGGTTTTCAGAGTAAATAGCGGCAAGCTGAGGTATAATATATAAATTTTGAAAAGGTTACCTTTTTACTAATAGAAATATTAGGTTTTCATATCTTAAATATATGAAAAACAAGATGGGAATGATGCAAATCCCTTCGCTCTCCTCATTGCATTTATCGGGAGTTCGATTTTTTCACAGTCAGAGACAATTTGAATCAGTTAATATTACCATCTTTCAGGCAGAGATTAATAAGTTAGGTTTTTTTTGCATATTTCAAGAATTCACGACTTTCGTAAATTGTTGGGTATTTTTTTTTTTACTTGGCAGCCATAATGAAGAATGATATCATTAACGAGTTTTTCTTCCGTTTTCGAGAAATGATGAGATTGAACTTCAAATTATTATGCTTCTATATATTTGCCATAAATTGCTGTCAAAAAATTACCTATGAAATGAATGAAACAATTTACCCACTTTCTCATGCTAAATCTATCAATTGATCAACATAATAAACATCTTTTAACATTTAGAAATGAACGCTTCATTTCCAATGCTTTAAATTTAGGACCACCAGTCTGAAAAACTCAATTTAATTTGCAGTGCATTAGTATTACCGGTAACCAGTCGATGATTAGAAATGATAAGAGGAAATATCTTGAAATATACCTATCTGGCATATGGTCGTAACACTAAGCGATCTCTCAAGTAGCTAAGAAATGCTGTAAAATATGGAAGTATCATTCCTAAAGTTTTTACTTACACATCGGTATTTAGAAAAAAGCAATCGTACGAAGCACATTTGCATCCATGGAAGTACCGAAGAAAGTTACCAACGCCAATGATTTGGTAGTATTTGGTAACATGCAACTAGGCCAATTTTTTTTATACGATTCTTCTGTGCAGCAATTATCATTTAGAGAATTTTCACAACAATTATCACTTCAAGAATTGTTGCAGTAATTATTATTTCGAGAATTTTTACAATAATTATTTCGGAGATTTTTATAATAATTATTATTCCCAGAGTTTTTACACTAATTATTATTTGAATTTATACTATTCTTAGCTTCTTATATTTATAGTATTTTAGCAAACAATCAAAAGATTTTCTCAATACCTGTTGATTGCCATTTTGACAAATAAAATAATCGGTCAAAATTGATGTCTGTTGATCTTCATCCTGCGGAGAATACTAATTTCCTTAACTTCTGCATTACGTAAATATAACTTTTATCTGCTATAAATTACGAATAAAAGTTGGATTCATTCGTAGTTTCTACCACTTTTTTTCCTCTTTTTTCCGTGAAGTACTGAAGTTTGTACTTTCTCTACAATTACATTAACCTTCATGCAAAGATTAAACAAGATTTGATGGATTTTAATGGATCATTTTTTTTTTTTTTCAATTGGGCAAGCTTTGATGGATTTCAAATTTTTCAGATTATTTCAATATCAAATAATTTCTTTTTTTTTTTGATTGGTTATGTTTATAAATAATAAATAAATATCGAAAATTTTGTATATAAAAAATATACCATGAATTTAAACAACTGGCATTTAATTTTTCGATATTTAAGACAAACTGTTAGTAGTTAAAAAACATAGGTCATGATCATTACGTAAAAAAATGATGCTATTTAGTGGCAGATATTTAATTAAATGTTGCGTAAAATTCAGCATTCATTTAATAACTTTAAAAAAGACTTATTAATTAAGCAACAAAAAATTGCAATTATTTATGAAAAGTGAAAAAATGCTTTTTTTTCCTTTTTTTCGTTGGAAAAATCTTATTTTCCTTTCTTTTGTTTTTTTAAATTTTTATCTTTCTTTCGCTGCAAAACTTTGAAAATTTTTCATCGAAAAAGATTCATTAACTAAATCATTAAAAGGAAAATATATCGACTAATCAGGTACAAATATTTGTAAATACATTCAAATATTGTTAGAAGTTAATTAGTAGTTGAGAAGAAATTTAACTACAATACTGACATATGTGAAAAATTAATTGGTGTATTGAATATATTTTTCAGCTCAGATTGAGTTAAAAAAACCCAGATATATATTTTTTTCAACTCAGATTGACGAAACATACATATATGGAAAATTAATTGGTGTATTGAACTCTTCCGATTTAATTGGACCTTTTAGACTAATTAATGCAACAAATTTTCCTTCTAAAAAATTATACAGTGTTGCATGAATAATTAATAATAACAATTTTGCATTAAATTTGATTATTTTTTAAATTAAATAAATTCTTTTCTTTTTCTTAATATAAAATAATATTTCAATGAAATATGTTATACATCATATGGGAAGACTGCAATCAAATATTAATTAATTTGAAAACATTAATTCCAATATAGGTATGAATTATTGATTTAATTTGCACAAAGCTATTAATTTTTAATTTTAATTCGATTCATATTTCCTATTTGGAAATTTCATTCAATTTGTTACATTTCATTTTTCATAATTTTTCTCTTAAAGTTTAGGATTATTTAATATTAAATCGTTGTCTTCTAATAATAGCACGGGTTTGATCATCAGCCCCTGGTTTAATAAAAAATGTTTGAAAGTTACTGTAATGATAGCACGAAAAAGTTCCATGTTGCAAATTTTACTTATTATAGCTAGTTTCTGTGGTAATTTCAGCTATTATGATTATTTTATCCCTTTTATAAGTAGCAAATTATTTTTTAATTTGAAAAATCCGTGTGAAATTTGAAGAAATCATAATAGGTTTCTATTATATTACTCACTGCCATATAAATAATCCAATCATTTGACTTTTTTTCTGGACATTTTCTCTTATTTTTCATATGAATTTGAATGTGTGATAATTTCATTGATTTGTTAAAAAATTTTAATCGGACAGACAGGTACCTAATTCAGTACGCTGATCATTTCAAAATTTTTTGTTTCAGCTGTAGTATGATTCGGATCTCCGAAATATAACTATCTCATTAAGATAATTTAAAATCATTTTGCTTTAGAAGAAAATTGGAGCTTAATTTTCATACATTTCGCTACAATCGTTCTTCAGTTTAATAAGTCTTATTTCGTTCTTTTAGTTTATATTAAGGATGCAAGTAAACTTGAAAAAATGCTAATGAATTGATTTTATTCAAATCAAACCTTCAAGAATTAATTAGCTGCGCATGACGTAAGGTTTCTCGTATTTTCTTTTCAATGAATTTGTTTCGAATATTATTAAATTAGAGCTAAGTTGAGTGAGGAGAAAATAAATATATTTTGGATAAAAAATGATGCAAAGTTCCAAAAATTTTGATTGTATGTGGCAAAGTTCGACGGTAGTGCATAGCGAGGATAGGCGTCCCAATTAGCCATCATTCTCCATTTCTCCTCCATTCGATTTATTATTTCATGAGGTTTGCTTCAAATAAGTTTCAAAGTTTCATGGAAGGCAAAGAATTCTAAAATTATATTGATAAAAAATGAAATGTTATAGAATGTGCATATTTCTTTTTCATTTTTGACTCATTTCAATCTGCTTCTGTTCCAGGTTCTCCAACAATGTTTCCTTTTTTATCATTCATGCGGACCTCTTACCCAGTTTTGTTTATAGTGTTACAAGTATTTATAGTGTCATCTTTATCCCTTTGTTTATAGTTTACCCAGTTTTGTTTATAGTGTTATAAGTCTATCTCCGAATTTGTTAAATTTGAAACAGATTGTCTCTTCAATACACGAAAAGTCTGATTTGTTGTTTCAGAGATCATTAGTAATACTAAGATTTCATTGTCAAAAATTTGTCAATTTCACTATTTTTGGACTTATCGAGAAAATAGATTTTTTTTTTGTTGAACAACCGAATCTTTGTTAAGAAAAGCATTTTATTATTAGATGGAAGAATTCTTCTTTCCGCATAATACAAACAAAAATCGAAGAATACCCAAAATAATTGATCACAGAATTATTCTTCCTTTGTTGCTAATATATGGTCCAAGATTATCGATTGATTTGCAGAATATTCGTCCAAGATTGTCGATTGCTTGTTATGGAACTGTCGATTGTTGTAGAAGCTGAGATATTTAGCCAAGAATTTCTAGATAAGAATGATTCTTCTCCAAAATTCGAATATTATATGCCCTTCCGAAACTACTTCTTCTTTCCTGATATCCAATTTATCGCTCTTGATTGGTCGACCTTGCTTTGTTTTCCTGTTAATCCGACCATTTTGGCGGTAATTAATCATTTCGGCGGGAAACATATTTGTACTTTGTTATGAAATGTGTTTTCTCCTTTTGATGGTAAATCTGATAACCGTTTTGGCGGGAAACATGTTTGTCCCTTTATTTAGTATTTTGAGAGAAACATGTTTATGGATTCGTTGGTCTATTTGAAACTAGGAAGATATTAATGCGTTTTGATTTAATCTACTATCAAGTAAGTTGTCGGAATAAAGGTATAAAAAGATCAATTCTGGAAATTTAGATGCAGCGCTGCATTAAGTAATGTGCATTACTGTTCACTCATTCAAACTCCTCATTTCTTTCGGGACAAATAGGTTATTCTACGTCATTTAACTATCGTTCTATTTAAATGTGAACAAGATTCTCAAAAATTGTGTTTTTCATTTATCAGTCCATTTTCTGGAGATAACAAATGTCACTTTTTTTTTGAAATTGATATTTAGTCCAACAGAATGACAAAATTATTGCAATTTTGTTGATTTTATATTTCGAAAATAAAGTCTCAAAGATTCAATCAGATCAAACTCATAGTGCAAAAAATTGACGAGTGAATAGTTTCAAGTATTACGTGGCTAAGAGAACTAATCGTGCTTATTTCCAAATCAAATTAATCTGTAAATACGTAGTGCTTTGTCTTTTTCAAAAACTATCATTCTGGAAACAAAGCCTTGATATTCGTTGTTATATACGAACTTTCGGAATTTCGTCTTCCTTCAAACGAAATGATGCATCAGTCTGATTCCTGACTAGTTCAGTTTTATCCACTATATGGATTCCAAAAACTTTTTTATATGCAGTTAATTTTTATTTCCAAAATATCACAATATGTATATCAGCTGGCATGAACACATTGAATATGACACAAGAAAATCATATGCAAAGCAAAGATTAAGTTAGCAACAGTGCATATGGAAACAGAAATTGAATTGATCAGATGCTCTTCACAATAAGTCAAATTGTCAGGACGATTTTCACTCATTTCATTCTGGCATTTATTATGTCTTCTGAACTCAGTACTTTTTTCATGTATTTTCTGTTCCGTCCCATTCGTCCAGTTTTTTATCAGCTTTGTTTGCTTTGGTCCGTTCTCTGTAAATCGTAACGCATCTCCATTATACATTTACTGATGCTTTCCTATTTCATCCACATTATACCGAAAATTCCGTAGAATCTGTTTCGCAAAATAAATTTACAATATGCATCGCTGAATGAGGTAACATGTAAAATGTATATGCAAAGTTAATAGAAGTCTATAGTAATATTCGGAACTATAGTTTTGGACGAAGTCAGAGGAGAAAGGTTTGAAATTTCCTGCTAAAGCTTTGATAAATTAATTTGAAAACTTCATGAAAATATTATGCATAAGATTTTTTTTTTATTTGCATTCTTCTAAAGAATAAAGTATTTTAGAATGGTATAATTGTAGCATGCTTGGAGCAGACTGAATATTTAAAATTTATCACTCCATGAAATGTCAGTTTTAATCATTTGATTACCGATTATATTGTCAGGCATGATCAGTTTTTTGGCAATTATCTTAATGCTTCTTGATTTACTTCGCTACTTTTTTTCCTCATGCATTTTTTTTTCTTCTTTTTATTCGTTCTGTAAAAATTCGAAATAACATATTTCAACAAAATTGTTGAAGCAGTTATGCACTTATGATTTCTGTATTCCAGTAATACCATAGCAATGGATAGGTGGTTATCTTTTGATTCTTGATCAGAAACAATGTATGATCGATACATCAGATTTGAAGTTTGTGCATAATACATAAATACCGAATTCTGAAGGAAAAAATCATTTGTAAGCATTACTACTCCTACTGTAGACGTTTATCAAATCAAAAAAAACCATAAAAAGTAAAATAATGAGGGAGCTATTTCTTCTTGATTTTCACTTTATTTTATCAAAATAAGCAATAGTAACATTTCTATCTCAATGGAAATATATTGCCTATTTATTTTTGCTTTTCAAGTTACTTTTTTTATTTGTTATTCGATTAAAAACTATAAATATAAATAGCATTTGATTGGTAAGGAATAAAAAAAAGAAATGGTTGCTTCCTTGGCTAATGATCATTTCACAGTTGCTTTCCCAAAAATGTAGGAAAAATTTTCAATTAAGCGTAAAGAAGCGAACGAACAACGGCAAGAATGAACTTTATATATCTATTTTAATATTCTTAAACATTCATTTTCAAACTGTTGTGTATTATGATAGCTTGATGCTTTTCATACAAAATATTTCATAAAAGAATATTGATGCTTATGCTCGTCTAATAGTTGCAATAATTTCAAAGATTTCTTAATAAAATAAAATTTCGTGGGAAATGGATGAATAACTAAGCTCATAATTTTTAAAAAGTCAAATTAATTGTGAATTTTTCAATTGTTTCTTCCTATAATTCGATTCAAATTAAAGTAATAAATATTTTAATTAAAAAAAATTTCTGAGATATACATACTTTCGTTGATAAATGCAATTTCTATTTTGTTTTCAGACGGGAAAATATGATTCACTTTACTATCACAAAAAAAAAAAAAAAAAAAGTTGCATATTCTAAATAAAATAGACTAGATATCAAAATAAACTGCTGCAAATTGAAATTAAAATTAGCATCAAATCTTCATCATAATTTAGTTAATAAAACCAAATTTAATAATATTTATGCAAAAATCATAACGTAAAAAAGATATATTCGTCATAATTATTGACAAGGGGTCAGTAACGGTCAGTATACACCAAAAGTGTATGGTGATGCTCACAGCTAGAGTTTTGAATGAGGTCGTAGGGGGAAGGATTTGAAAATTTTTGCTGAAGCTTTCATAGATTAATGTGAAAAATTCATACAAATATCATGCATAAAGTTTTTTTTTCTTTTTTTTCACTTGCATTTTTTCTAAAAACAAAATATTTAGAGTGTTGCATTTGTTCCATGCTTGGAACAGGCTGAATATACGAAATTTGTCACTCCATGAAATGGCAATCTTGCATCATTTGGTTGTCGATTATTCTATTAATATTGTCAGGCACGATCACTTTTTTGGCAACTATTTTAATTTTTCTTGACCTACTTTGCTACTTATTTTCCTCATGCATTTTTTTTCTGTTATTTCCTTTTTTTCTTCTTTTTATTTGATGTGCAAAAATTCGAAATAACATGTTTCAGCGAAACGGTTGAAACAATTATGCCTTTTGATTATTGGTCAGAAACAATGTATGATCGATACATCGGATTTAATGTTTGTGTATCATACATAAATACTGAATTCTGAAAGATTAAATCATTTGCAAACGTTACTACTCCTATCATTGAGCTCATTAAAATGTTTGAAAGTCTTACTAGTGACTTGCATAATTTTTTATAAAATTACTATTATCATTAAAGAGTTTTAATAATATTGCTTGCAGTACTGCTTGCACTGCAAAAAAAAAGAAAAAAGAAAAAGAATGATAATATTGCCAGTTAACTAATTCTTAACAGATCATTCATTTTTCTGATATAAAATTTCTATTAATAATTTTGATTTTTAGTCAATCAGTTTGGAAATCCATAAAAGTTTTCGCTCGAAAATTTCAAATTACCATGAAATCAATTTTTATTGTGCTGTACTGATCATATGAAAAAAACTTTTTTGCTGGGTGCAGTATGAATGAGAATGTATAAAATTATGTTGCATTACTGAAAAAAAAAAAAAAAAGGTTAAGCTAGATTAGGCAAAAATGAGAAAATGGATTAAGCTAGAGTAGACGGTATAAATTGGATTACAAATAAATGTTTGCCATGATTTTTTTTTTCTTTCTTTTTCAAATAATTTCTCATAATTTGGATTGTTTTAAGTGCTCGATTTTCAGCTTTTTCTTCAGCGAATTGATCATCGCTAGCAATCAGAATGATCAACTTTATTTTATTCTGAATTTCTTGGTTATATTATTAGGCCTTATAGATTCAAACTCGCCAATAATAAATAGCTAAGCATACTTTGCTACTGGTGAAATTTGTTTGAGAAATGAGTTGCCGAGATTTTGTTAGGAGTGGCAGAGTAGTAATTCTGCCGTCGCGCCAATGCAATATTCTAGATCGACGATCTCGTTTAAAGTTTGCAATTTCAGATGGTTCTGCAAAATTATATAAAGAATAATCCAATCAGTTCATTCGATTTCATCAACTTATTGCAATCTGCCTTATTTCTTATATAATTAATAAATGAAACAACCAAATTTTTTTAGATTTGCTTTCGATTTTAGAGAAATTTGTGGCGTAGTAACAAAAAAGCGATAAAGAATATTTGTTTAATCTTTGTCGGATGAAAACTGAGTAATTCGCTTTCCTATAGCAATAAAAACTCGTTCCAATATTTCGTCAAAATTTTCCTCATATGATGCTCTTGAGGTTAATCGTCTAATTTTCAGCTTGTCAGTCATCTCTTTTGAATATGATTACAAATCTGATACCTTCAGACAGCTGAATATCTGGAAGAACAGCATGAATAAGTGACAATGAAATTTTGAATAATCCTTTAGTACAGATCCTTCTGACATATTTTGAAGAAAAGATTAGTCATTTTTAAATATCTGAATACTTTGTCACAACATTTTGGCCTACGTTTGAGGAATTTAAATCAAAAATTCAGGGATTGAAGGAAAAGATGAAAAATGAGCATATAATAATCTTGAAAATATCTTTTTCACATTGTAGATACTTAAATCACAAATAATATTAATAATATGCAATTTTAACATGGAAAAATGAAACAAAACAAAATTGATAGTTAAATTTTGATTAAGTATCTAAGATGTAAAATAGTTACAAATTTTTTGACTAACAAAAACCATAGTTTATCTTTTAGGAAGCGAGAGAAGGATAGAAAGAGAGAGAGAAGAGAGGGAACAAATAAATAAGTGCGATGATCATAAATAATTTTGATAAATGAAATATCAAAGCAATTTCCAGTCTCAGATAAGTTTAGATAAGTTACATTTGAATTTTGAAAATAGTTTAAACTCATTGCTTTTGGCAAAATTCATTTTCACTAGGGAGCTTGGGATGAGAATATTCGGAAATTATCAAGATATAAGATGTTGATATAATGATAACTACGATAAACAAATGATGGAAATATTATTCTCTCAACTGATTGATCAACCATAAGTTTGAATCCACGTTACAGGTATCTATTCAGTTATTAAGTTCTACCTTTTCTTTAGGGAAATCTGATCCCTCTTTCAGTCTGTCTGGAGCATTTCTATTAGGCTTTTAACATTGTAATAAAAAAGCTTCCTGGAATGAATTCATACTATCAATAATCAAATGATTTTATCTGATCTGATAATTAGCTTGTTATCGGCAAATTAGATTGCTTGATTTCAATCATTTAAGACCAATTCAGCATCTATCGCTTCATAGTTGTTTATTTTCTTTTTTTTTCCCAAATTTGTTCACATCTGCATAAATCTATAACAATCTTCGAATATCATAATTAACTGCTTGTTTAGAAAAATTGACATCAGATGTATGACTTGCTTGATGAAACTCATTGAGAGAAGTTTTTTCTTCTTGAAGAAATATAATTCCTATATAATTATTTGTTCCATGTTTTAAAATTAGACGAAATATTATCTTTTCTTTTTCTATTTTTCTTTCTTTTTTTTTTTTTTTTTTTTTTTTGTTTGTAAATGAATGTCTCAATCTGACTAAGTATTAAAAGCAACAAATTTTAGCTTCTAACAAAACAATTAACGAGTTATTTTTTTTTTCCAGAGATTTCGAAATCATTTAAAAATATGCTGTTATTTTGAGAAACAAAAATAATGATGAGTGATTGGATGGTTGTTTTCTTTGATTGACACTTCTTGAGGACGGAACCAAAAGCATCGTAAATTTGAAAAAATAAACGAAATTTAAGTATATAATTTCAACTCAAATGATTGTTGTAAAACAAAATTATGATGGCTTTCTTTTCTGATGAAAGTGAAAAAGAATTATTATCCAGCTGCTTACTATTTTATAATTTCATGATGTTTTTTCAACTAGGTTATGATTAAAAGTCTCTTAGTTATCATTTACAAACTCCACAATTAAATTTTAATTTTCAAATTGGATTGAAAATCTAATAATAAAATATGACAATGCTTTTCAATCAAAAATTTCTCGCTTTATTTAATTATATTTATTGATTTGCTCCATGCTGTTTCCTATGTTTCATGATAACTTTCCTTTCTACTAACAAAATTTATTCAGGACTTATTCTTATTTTGCTAAATTTACATTTGTTTATTTTTTTTTGAGAATTTCAGCATTTTTTTTTCAAGTTAAATTATAATTAAAATTCTCACAATTATCATTTACAATTTCAAAATTAAACTTCAATTTTCAGTTCAAAAAAAAAAAAAATTCTAACAGAAAAACGACAAATCTTCAAAAATCCATGATTTTAAGAATATTTTCTTGTCGTTTGATAGATTCAATTTTTAAAGCAAATGCATTCATCATTCACTGATAGCATGATTCCGAAAATGAGAAAGTAGTTATCTTAAAATTACGAAGTAGTCATTTTTGTTTATGGAGAATAACAGTTTCATTTTATGGTAAGAAAATATAAACTACTTGAATATCGAATTTGAACTGATCAATGATAAAAGCATTTATCATTTCTTATAAGTAAGTAAGATACTTGAGTATTCACTTGGCAATTGGATGTTAAAAACATTATTTTTTATAAACAAGCCACTTGGGTATTTACTTGACGATTCATCTCGAACTAAAAATTGTTGGTAATGGAAATAGGATAAAATTTATTGATTATTTCACATATATTCTATATTTGAATGAAATACTTCTTGAAATATTATTAAAAATTTTAGGTTTTCACTACAAACAATTAAGTATGCGCCCAATTAAGCTAATTAATTATTTAATTTCAATCATTGCATAATTTCCGAATAACTTTAATCAATAAACCAGAATTAGTTAAGGATTTTGCATCAGATTTTTTTTTCTCTCTTTCTCGTAAGATTTTTACATAAAATTTCAGTTATGATGAAGGATCATTCAAGCAGAAAAAAATAAGCGCAAATGTTACGACAACTGTTATCACTGATCTGGAAACTTATCAGGTTTGTTATTTGAAATTTTGCCAGATTCTCAGAAACCTAATTAAGGGATCTTTATAGAAATATTGTTGGACAAAAATAGACATTCATTGATTCATAAATGCTATATCAATTAGATTAGTAATTATTATCGCCGAGTGTCGAATAAGTACAATTTGAATCTTTTTTCAAGTTAAAATTATACTTAACTTGTCCATACCTAATTATTGATAATAGTTCATAACATTTTTATTTTACTAAATTTTAGGCTGATTTGAAATTTCATGCTGATTTTTATAAATATTATTTATAATTGAATAGTTTTTACAGTAAAGTTACCATAAGTTCAAAATTTGAATTAATTAAAAAATTTAAAACGAACTGTCAGAACAATTTTCGTTCGTAAATAAAGAATAAAAAAAGGGAAAAAAAAACAAAAAATTAAGGAAAATTTATTGTTTTGTTTTATTTAATTTCGATCCAATCATTTCATTGAATACTTGCAAAATAAAATAAAAATTCTTACTTATTTTAAACATTTTTACTTGAACTCTGTTTTCAGTTATGTAAAATCGAGATATTTATGTAGGAAAAAAGGAAGAATTTTAAAAAAAAGACTTATGCGAAAGCAATTTCGTCTGTTAAAATAATGGACCGCGGTGCTACAACCATGCCAGAAGAAGTGCAAACAAATGAAACAAAGCCAGGCAGTTGCACCTCAGAAGATGCAAGCTCGAGTTTTAAGTCAAAGTTCTATTTTACAAACTGAAAACCACCAAAAGAGCGAAATGGACAATTACAGCAAGAATTGATGAAATTATTTGTAATTGAAAAAAAAATTTCTTTTTTTAAAAAATTATGCAATTGTGAATAGTTCCACTGAAATAAAATTTTCGTCTATATTTCTCAAATTTCAGCATAAATTGTCGGGAAAACGAAGCAAATTATAATATAAATATATGCAATAATATTATATAAATCGCAGTTCATCACTTATAAATTTCATCTTCCATCCCATATCACTAAGTACATTTCCAACCCTCACCTTTGTCTCCTTCTTCCCACGCTTATCAGCTTTCATGATAAGATTTTGTTACTTATGCTTAGGAGGGGTCTTTATTAACAAAGGTCATTATTCCTCCTTTGGACTGGACAACCAACCAGCCCGGTATTCTGCTGCTCCTGCTTCTCTAAGAAAAATATTTTTCATTGCTTGGTTGCGCCATATTCTCGATAAACTGATTCCTGTCTAATTCTGTATTTAGTACCGAATAAAGGTATTCACTGTCGACTCTTCCGCATACTTGGGTTGATTACTCGAGTTGACTTCAACAAAAAAGTTATTCCCTAACATATTCCCCAAGAAGTTTCCGAAAATTCCCAACATAAACTGCTCAAATTATCTTAGTAATGATGATGATCAAAATTCAAAATTCCAGATCTCTAGGGAGATATTGTTCGTTATACCAGTTTGGAATCAAAAACAGCATACTACATATAGATGATTAACAAAGGCTGATTACATAATGATATATTTGATTATTTTGAATTTAAACTAAAGCAAAAAAATTTTTAAATTCAAATTTGGATCAAATACAAAAAGAAGTGATTTTACAATATATGTATTGAGTGGAATAAATACAATCATTTTCGGAATTTTTTCTACATCTTTTTATCATATGCAAGATATCTTCAATATTTATAGTAATATTTGGATGTAATTAATTTTTTAATTTTTTCAAATAATAATAATTGAATGCAATGTTGTTTGAATCGCTATTCAGCAATTCTTTCCGTTTTTTTTTTTTTTTTTTTTTTTTGTTTTTTTGACAATTTATTTTTACTAATCTTTCCTTCTAAATGTGATGTGATGTGCATCTCTTGTAATTAATTCATGTTTTCAGACGAATCTATAATTTTACGTTAGATATTAGCCGGCAAAATCAGTTTTTTTTTTTTTTGTCCTTTATCAAGGGAAAAAGCATGCTTGTCTTTTCCAATTATTTGAAATAAGAGTACGCATTCATACATTATAAATATGTATAGTATCCCTATTCCTATCAAAAGTAAAGAAATAATTAGTATCTGATCAAGATCATCAAATTTAATTAATTTAAGAATAGAAATTGTCTAATAAAAATCTGATAAAAAAAGAGGAGAATGAGTTAGTAATATGAAATCATTTAATTGATTATATGCCTTGTTGTATATTTTATTTTATAATATCATAAAATCATCAATAATGTTTAGCAGAAGTAAAATTTTCAATTATCATTAAAAATGTAAAATACATGTGCAAGGTTAATAAAAATGTATGAGGACTTTTTTTTTTTTAAATTTTCTGCTAAAGTTTCATAGATTAATGTTGAAGCTTCATGGAAGATCATGCGTGAGGTCAGATTGTCTTCATAACTTCTTGGCTACATTCGACTTCTTCTTGACAATTTACATCTTTCCAGGTTCAACAGCAATGTTCCTTATTATTTGCTCCGAGAATTTATCATCTCGCTAATATGAATGATAAACCAAAGTGATTGAAGAAATTTCGAGAATGAAACTAATAATTGCTGTTCCAATGATTACGATTCTCGATTATCTAAAAAAATAAGCGGTCCTTAGCTTGTTTTGAAATTATTCTAGGCAATTATTTTAAAAAATTTAATGAAAAATTTCCGAAAAATTTTTAAAATGTAGTAATTTTTGGAAATGATTGGAAACTTCTGTAGCATTGCCAGTATTCAACAATATTTTTCCATAAATTATTGATATAATTTTTGGATTCGCTCAAGAAGTATAGCAACCTAATTTTCTTTTTTTTTTTTTTTTGTTTTTAAAATAATAGGAAAATAATATTATCATATTATTTTCCTATTATTAAAAATTAAACTTAAAGCCATATGAGATGGTGAGGAGACGATAAGATATCATCTAATCAATGCCTTCCTGTTGATTAAAGGGATGACAGCAGACTGGAACAAAGTAGTGAAGATTATGCGACTAAATTTCGCCGATGATATCATCTGCGACTTGAGTCATCAGAAGGATGATATTGAGCTTCTTCTATCTAGCTTTTATCCACTTGAAGCGCACTTTCTCTTTCGTGAAATGAAAAGTCGAAGAATGCTACTTTCTTTTCCGAAATGCTGATATTTATGGCTTTAAATAAAATTGTGAAGAATTCTGGTTGTAGAATAATTAATTGAGAAATATTTTTAAAAGTTAAACGAAGGTGAACACAAATAAAGCTAACAAACAAAATTCGTTGCTTCTTTTTGTTGCAAATAAAAGAGTAATCAATACATTTGGAATTTAACGTTTATAAGTAGAAATCATAGTGAATAAAAATTGGCAAATATTCAAGTAATTATATAAATATATCCAATGTAAAAAATATTGAACAATTTCAGTAATTATGTTCTATTTTTATTAATTCATTTCTGATTTGGCACATTTATTTTCTTCACTAAAAATTATTGAATTTAATGCTAACGATTTATTGATTGCATATTAAACTTGATGAGCAATTTGAAATTTTAGCATTAAAAAAAAAAAAAATTGTTGTCAATATTTTCTTAATCACATACATTCTGTTTAATGCACTGCAATCAGGAGGATTAGGTTGTCAAAACATTCACAGTCCACTTTCATGACCATTGGTCTTTGTAGTATTTTGCAAGATTTATCCAAATCCTTGATAGCATTTAATTAATTCGAAGATAACTTCAATATTTATACTTCATAAATCGAACAAATATCTCGTAAACAATTATGATTTATTTGGCAGATAAGCTTAATATTCTGTTCACTTTCTCTTACTATCATGAGCATTATACTTGGCTTCTCATTTTTCGGTTTCGCATTTTTTATCTGTTCGAATTACGTTTTAAATTTCAGATTATTTTCAGTATTTAGATTAATTATTTCAGTTAAAAAAATATTGCTTCTTTCAGTTATTTTAATAAGATTAATTTCTCAAATTTGAAATATTTCTGTTTCAATTAAGGATTAAGGACTGAATTTAGTACTTATAATTTTGAAAAAAATAAATTACAAGGTCATTGCAAAGAATGTTCACGCAGCACACACTGCATGGCCGATAATGTGATTTTGCAGGACACCTGTCGTGCAATTTAGCAATGAATCGTTCTCGTGCACCAATCATGCGCCGATTTTTTGCTTGCTGCATTTAATTTCGTTCGTGATTTGGATGTGAAAATAGAAAAAGAATATAAAGTAAACCTAGAGAAAATAAATTAGAACATCCAATCATCCACATTTAACGGTAAAATAATCGATTAATCATATTCCGGACATAAATTATCTTGGAATTCCGAATGCTGGACTTCTGCGATGTTCAGCATCTTTTACTTCATATGCCTCACTAAAGATTTCTATTTTTTAAAAATCTGAATTTACCCAATGGTATCTTCATGATTTCGCAGTTATCTTCATTTCGGAAAATTTTTATTTTTTTTAATGAAAAGTGAAAAAAAAACCAATCGATAATGTTGCTTCCATTTACTGCAAATTTTTCAGAAATATTTAATTGTAGATAGCGTTTGATTCATAACAATCTAAAAACATTTGCGGGTCAAAATTGTTGAACAGTGACCACAGAAAAATTCATTGTTATTGTCACGTAAAGTAGGATCAACTTTTTTTGCGAACTTTTTTTTGCGAATTGCCTTTTCCACGTATCGAACTAGCTCTAAACGCCCGTATAAAACCGATATATTATCAAATGATATTGTTGATATCACGAAATTTCTTCTCAGCAACATCATTTGATAATTTTATTTTGGCATATATAGCGAAATCTAATTTATATCGATGGTGTGCTTTTATTTTAACAGATATTTCAACGTAACTTTACTAAGAAACAATAACGATTACAAATGTTACTTGTTAAATTACTTATATGATATTTACATAGAAATAAACTTGGCAGCTTTGAATGTTGCAGTCTTAATGACAATGAGATTACAGTTATAGTTTATGATAAATGATAAATAGATGAATAATTTTTGTTCAATCAGTTCAAGTAGTAATAAAACTTCAAATGAAAGCCAATTATATAAGAATTCCAAATGTTTCAAAATCAAAAATCGATACCATTCATACTAATATGAATTTTATGTGTTTATAAGAGAAAAAAATCAAAATTTATAATTTCTATCTTCATTGATGTTCAAACAAAAATAAAAAGCTATTGGCATGAAATGGAAAGGATATGGAAATTTTAAATGTCAAGATTTCGGTCGCATATTTTGACATATTTTCAATAATTATTAATTTTTGCAAAACTCTATGCGTTAAGCGCTGTAATTTGAATTAAAACGTCTATTGGCTCGATAAAAATATCAGTTTATTTCTTCACCAATAGCTCATATGCCATGAAATTATTTTGAAAGTTCTCAACTTTTTTTTCCAAAGCTTATCTCAAAATAATTGAAAATAAATAATTAACCAAAGATGTAATGATTAAATTGATTTAAAAAATTAAAAAGAAAATAACTGATTAAAATTATTGATTAAATGAGAATGTATGTTCGTTTGCTTATAATAAGCCATTAATATTAAAATTAATTGAATGAATGAAATTTCAAAATTTCATCAATAAACCTTCAAGAAAGAAAAAAAAATATTTTTGAGAAATTTACAATTTTAAAATCGCTTGAATTTTAATTTTGTCGAAGATTTTGTTTTCATCTCTAATCATCAATTACAGTTCCTGACGATGATCAAGGTGAAGGATTTACTTTTTTTTATTTTTGAACTTAAGTTTAGATTTATTTAAAAATTGTCAAAATCAATTATCTTTTATATGAAATTTCTGAGCAAGAAGTTAAAAATACAGCGAAAAAACAATTAATTATGTATGATTTAGGAATTGAAATTAAGTTTAGTGAATTTTTTGATTTATTCAAAGTATAATATAAAAGGAAATAAACGTTCTATTACTGGGCAGGATATCTTTCAAGTTTTTTTTTAACTGAATTGTTAAATTTAGTTGCATTTTGAACGGAAAAAGGGATATTTCATAGTAAGTGCGATAATCATAAAGTGTTGTGAATATATATAATTTTGATGAATGAATTATCAAAGCAATTTTCATTCTCAGAGGCTTCGATAAGCGATATTTGAATTCTGAGAATAGTTTAAACTCATCAGCAAGCTTGGGAACGAATATTCGTAAATCATCAAAATATAATGACGTTGAAATAATGATAGCTATGATAAACAAATGATGGATGCATAATACTCTCAACTAATTGATTCATCATAAGTTTGACTTTATGTTGCTGCTATCTATTCAGTTTGTAGGTATTATCTTTTCTTTAGGGGAATCTGATCCTTCTTGCAGTTGTCCTGAAAGATTAACACTTCAATCAGTCGTTTAATAATGCAACATAAAAGCTTCCTGGAATGAAATTCGTCTTATCAATAATCAAATGATTTTATCTGATCCGATAATTGGTACCGATGATTTAAGACCAATTTATCGCATTTATCGCTTCATATTTGTTTTGTTTATTTCCTTTCTCTTTTCCCAAGTTGTTCACATTTGCATAAATTTATATCATTCTTCAAAAATCTTAATTAACTGCTTGTTTTGGAAAATTTTACGTCAAATATATGCATTTGCTTGATAATTGCGAGAACTTTTTCTTTTTGAATAAATGTGTTATATTTTTTAACTAATTATTCATTCTATGCCTTGAAATTAGACGAAATTTTATTTTATTTTTTCCACTTTTTTTTTCTTCGTTGCAGATGAATGTCTAAATCTGATTGAGTTATAATAGTAATAATTTCTAATTTCTAATAGAACAGATGACGGTTATTTTTCTTTCCCAGACATTTCGAAATTAAATGAAAATATTTTGTTATTTTGAGGAAAAAAATTGATGGATGATTGTCTTATTTGAATGACATTTCCTAAGGATGAAATATTTCAAAATATTGCAAATTAGAAAAAAAAAAACAAATAATTGGACAAATTAACTAAAGAATGTAATTAATTCTGAATTTCATATTACTTCACTATTTTACTATAATCTTTCAAATTGTTCACACACTATTTTGACAAATTTTACACTGAATGAAACATTCCAAAAGATTGGTTGCATGATTTATAATGGATGTTGTCGATTAAAAACTTTTTTTATTGAAGCCTTTTTTTTTTTGGCTTACCATGCTATATTTTCTAAATTATTTTGCCTTGTTCATGTTCATCAGTTTATTTTGCGTATTATACAAATAATTATTGCAATAAATATCAATTAAAAATAAAAAAAGCGATTTATTAACAGCAAATACATGAGAAGGAAAACCATAAAAAAAGAAGTAAAAGTAATACTTTTGTTTGAATAAATCGATGAAATCTTGTGATGAACCAAAAAAGAAAAGAAAAATCGGTGCGAAATTTTTTTTCATACACCTTGAAATATTCATTGTTCTTTGTTTAAAATAAGTTAAAATTCGTTAGGTTTTATTTTGTACATCGTCCGCTTTCTTTTTGCTTTTATCGCTGGCATAGTTGAAAATATTGTGTTCCAATTTGCTAATTATATTCGAATCAGAAATCAAAAATTGAGTTTTGAAAATTCCTATGAAATTGTTTGAAAAAATTATTTCAAATTGATAAAATTTGAATATCTCTGCGGAAAAAAGGGAATTACGACACAGTTGTTAAAGATGAAATGTCGCAATTTAAAATGGCACATCTCATACCAAATCCATCATTATATTTTGCAAAATTTAATGAAAATTCAGAAAGAAAACTAGCGATGTTTGCAGAAATATTTTTCAAAGCAGCTTCATCAATCATTGATATTCATTGTCATATCGAAATCTTGTTAGAGAACCTAACATCGAATAAATAATAATTATAATGGAGGAGTTAAAAATTTTAAATCTTCGATGTTTGTCATTTCTTCTAACTCCCGAAGTTATTATTCTCGTTTTATCTCTTCCTCATTATTTCCAACAATCTCTGATCTCCTAATGTTTTTAAATTTGCTTGCATTACATTTTCAAAAAATTAATGAAAATTCAGGAAAGCAGCTGAGGATGTTTTTACAAAAGTTTTTTCAAAGCAGCTCCATTAATCATTTAAATTTACTGTCATTTTTTGTTTGTTTTTCAATTAGTTTCGTTTAATCTTTGCCATAAACATTAAAGTCTAATTCTTATTTAATCCTTAAGATTTAAAATTCAGTATCTCTTCATTCATTTTAAAACTCATCAATCTGTTTTATTTGCACAATGCTTTTAATTAAGTCCTTATATTAGTTTTAATATTACTAAAATTTTTCCAGTTATTAATATCAATTTTTAAAGTAAAATCAATGAAATTATGAATAAATTTATTTGAGAAAAGAAATTCACATGTTTTTGGAAATTTCTAGTAATTTTCTTTCACTTATGAATTGAATTCAAAGTGAGCCAAAAATAAATCTGACAATTGATTAGTGGATTTTCATATCATTCATTATCAATTTCTTATCTGGAATTTTCTCATCAAAATGGATGATAACATTATAATTTGTGGAGATAAGATTGCTAATCACAGCTCCATAAATATTTCCTATTTTGACTTAATATGTACCTATTTGTGTCGTCTTTAAAATCGTAAATAAGCAGTTTGAAGAAATTTAAGAAATAATTTGAAATTATTGATCGCTAGAAAATATTCTCTTGCTTTCATGAGGTATAATGAATATATTAATGTAAGCCTCTAATTTGTACATTCTCTATCGAAATTTTCAATCATACTTTCTATAATGACATAGATTTACAAAACAATTAATGAATTAACTAACTGGATACTAAAAAAAGAAATAATTAAATGATAATTGGAAGTAATCTGTATGTGAATCAAAATATCATCAACTTTACAAGCATTAGCAACTATAATCTTAATCTTAAAATTGAGAAGCAAACGCGATTTTAAAAAATTAAGACTTAAAATTGAATTGTTATAAAGAAATTTTTGTTTTATTTCTTTAAAACCTAGATCTAATTATTCTGGTCTGAATAATTTTGATCTAAAGCCTTTATTTTAAGGATCTGAAGAAATTTTAATGAATTCGAAATTTTAAAAGATGTTTTTAAGTGTTAAGTACAAAATGTTAGAAAATTTCATTTTTCAAATCATCGTTATTTTTCAGTAATACAATCAATGTAATAACATAATCATTTTGTAATGTTCAGATAAAATGAATTTTGATCCAGATCATCCGAAGTGGAATTTCTGTTGCTGTCATGTACGAACTGGCTTAATGATATTGGCCGGATCAGAAATAGTCTTGTCACTGCTTATATCATTGTGTATTATTATTTATGTTGCCACAGCAGATCCTAAAAAGGTTGCTTTTCACAATATTAATAATGATCTTTGATTTTTCTTAAAATAAAAAATTAGCTAATCATCAGAAAAATAGTGTTGAAATAGTATCAGTGTATGAAATTTGACAAAAAATTTGGAATTAAAATGAAACAAAATTGAAATTTTCAATTTTTTAGTATGATAGTATTCCGTGGTTTGTGATGATACTGATTCCGGTTTTCATTACATATTGTATTTCATCCGCATGTTTGTTCTTTGGTGTTTACAAATATAAGGTTATTTGCTCATCCATTTTTTTTTTTTGTTAGTTTGCCAATTTATCAATTTCCTTTTTTAACACACAGTAATTTGCTTGTAGCAATAGTTTGTTAATTTTTTATTTTCTTATCAATTTATTCAATAATTTGTTGAAATTTATCGATATATTCATAATTTTTATCATATAATTATATCAATTAAATCGAATTTCAGAGAAGATTTATGTACCCAACAGTGGTAACTCGAGTAGTACTTGCCTTAGTTGCACATATAACTAGTGGTTCTATTATAGTTCGATCAGCAGGCGGTAACAATGATGTAAATTCGGAAAGTTTGGAAGATCAAAATTTAACTAAAAATGATGTAAAGATTATAATACTAATAAATTTAAACTGGACATAATTTTTTTGTTAAATTTTAACAAATATTCCATTAAAAAAAAAAAAATCCAAATTGAAGAATAAATTTTAATTTAAACTGTTCATATCTTTCAAATTTACAATTTAAACACTTCCAAATCTACTTATTGATATTATTCGCAAATTTTTAGATTGGACCGAATCTTACTGAACTTGTATTGCTACTAATAATTTTTCTGTTTCTATTATTACTGTTTATATTTGATACAGTTCGTTCAACTTTACTTTGCGTACGCTATATCGAAGCATACAAACGACTGCGCAAGAAACGTTCGATGAATATTCAAACAAGTATGTTTTTACTAATAAATTCAAATTTCGAACCATTAATCATTAACTGAGCACTTGAAATTTAGGAATTGATAATTGTAACATGAATAATTATTTTATATCAAAACTGATAAACATGCTAATAAATTACCAAAAAATAAAATAAAAAATAGAATAATGAAAAAATTCAGCATCACTTAAATTAAGTAAGCAGTCAATATAGAATTAAATTTGGATCAAATAAATAAATAATCAAAGAAGTTGTGATTAATGGATTAATTCTATTTCCTGAATATTATTGCAATTATCAATTCTTGCTCTGTATTTAATGCAAATATTAGGACTATTAAATAATTCCTTAAGGATTTGCAAAATCTTATTCTTGTAAACTTGCATAACAACAATTTAGTATTTTCTATCAGCTACATCAAAAGAATTGGTAGAAAAAAATTGAATTTTCATTTTCCAAACTGTTAAGAAGAAATAAAGTGATTTAAATTCGCAATTCAAAAAATAATTCGAGCTAACAAAAAATGAGAAACCAAGAGTTGTAATGTTGTACTGTCAATGATTAAAGTATATGATAAGCGAGAGAATGTTATAGTATTTTATGGCCTCTGCTCGAGAAATTGTCTAATTTTAGAGTCAAATAGAACGAAAACTTCTCCTGTTCAGTCACCGATCATCAACCGTATCGATCAAGGAAGCATTGATGATTGCAATTTGTGTGAAGAGACGAGTTGTTGAATTTATTCCGTCACTTTTCACGACATGTCCCGATGAAGAATATAGTGGTTCGTCCATTATCCCGGCATATGTCAAAACATTTTAGCGAAATTATTATTGACAAATAAAGGATTCGAATTTTTGATGTAACTTTTGCCGATCTTCTTTAACCGTGACAATGATTGAGAGTTCTTGTTTCTTTCGTATTGTTATCCGAAACATTGCGGTATCTCGAATTTGGATAATTAAATCTTTATAATAAATTTGATAACATGATAACGAACATGACAATTACAATACCAATCAAATTAACAAAACAATTCTGGTGACGATGTCATTCAAAAGAAGATAAAGACAACATATCCGACCTTACGGTAGCATTCCTTTCAAATGGTGATCCTGTGCTCAGGACTCTCTTCTTATTCATAGAGGGAGAATTCTGATAGAATTTGAGCAACAGTAAAATGCCTTCAAATCGCTTTGCAACCTTTATTCTATGTTGTAGCTTTGTAATCTTTGTTCTCCACACAACCAAGATGAGATACACTTAAAAAACAAGAAATCACTTATTCTCAGGTATTCCTCGCGATTTCAGCATAACTGCTTATAACGATCATTTTATTGATTCTTCAAAATGATTAATATTAGATGCCAATTGAAATGATTTCTTCCTCTTTTACTTGTAACTTTTTCGCCTTCTTTTTCTTCTTAATTTTTCGCCATAACTTATAGATTTTTAGGGCTTAACTTAACAGGATCTGCCCAGCATGCAGCTTAATGTTTATAATATTATTGTCAAACAGCACATAAATTATATCCGTTATGTTAGGCTTTGTTAATATCCAGCCTAGAAAAGACAATAATAAGCTTAAAAGTATTGAATCCAATCAAAAAAAATATTTCAAAAACTTTCAAAGTTATAGATGACAAGAAGGTATTAGTAGTACAAGGAAGATAAATAAACGAACTTACTGAAAAGAGGAAGAATAAAACTGAATTTTACTCGCGAATTATCATCTTAAATTTCAACACATCCTTTAATTTTGTTTATTGAAATCAATCATATAAATAAATCTTAACTTTTTTGCAATAATAAGGTCGGAATTTGCCTTTATTACTACTAATTTATAACTGCAACAAGTGAATAATGAGTTTAAGAATGCTATAACATAATCTTGTTATAATCATTAAATTTTATGTAACGCTATAATGATTATGTTACATTATATTACGATGATTAGGCGCTATTGCCATAATTATTATAGCATGTCATGATGATAAAATGATATTGATTATATCACATAATGTATGATGAATATATTCTACATTATATTACAATAACTATTATTATAATCATTTCTAAAAATCTCATTTTAATGATTTTCTTCGATTACAACGATGATACATACATTTCAAAACTTAAAAAAAGAAAAAAAATCTCTTTCAGACTACGCTCTGTTTTTGTTTTTTATTTATTATTTTAAAAACACGTCATGCAAGATGAATATCCAACAAAGAAAAAAAAAGAAACGAGAAATTTTTTCAGTAAAAAAATTTGATTAACAAAATTTGTACAATTTTAGTATGCTACAAATCAATATTTAAGACTTGTCTTCATTTTATGAATGAAATTTTGATAGCATCTAGATTTGATGCTTCTTACTTTTCATAAGCATAAATATATTTAAGGTCATATATTTTTGGTTTTTGTTTATATTATATTAGCATATTTGCTTTCAAAATGTGAGGAATATTCGCTAAAAAGATGAACAATGAGTTAGTTTATCTCGAGAATGGAATTTAATGAAACGAAAAAGAAAAGAGAAAAAACTTTTATTATTGTTAATTTTATTGAAATAGCTTAGATTGATGAAATTACTCCGAAAATTTTGGCAAAATATAATATAAATCATAGTAAATTGAATGAAATTAGAACGAAATTCTTGACTTTGAATTATCGTTGAAATTGTGATCATTTGTTGAAATACTGAATCTTTCCGCCTGTTTGACTGATTGATGTTAATCAATATCAAATCAGTCTGATATTACTGAATCAAAAATTTGATGGATCATACTTAGATCACCGATGATGCTCATCTTTTACGACACATGACCGATGAAAAAGAAAAAAAAAAATGAAAAGCGATGATTTCTTAAAATAATAACACTACTGAAATTACATTATAATTATATAATACTGCCAAATGCGAAAAAAGTAATTGTTAGATGATATAATTACTGAATCAATAAAATCTTATGTTCTGATACAGCCAATTTGCAACTTTGTCAACTATCTACTCCATTTCGGAAATATAATGAATATAAATTATAATGAATATGATTATAAGAAATGAATAATGAATGTGAAAATGAAAATGAATATAAAATTAATACAAAAAATATAATGATAAGTTTCAAATTTCAATTCCATGCAACCTTCTTATTAATGTGCTTTTACCGATATCACTCAATTATCTTATCGAAATCGACTTTATTATTTAAAACATTCGATTCGGATTATCCATTATGACCTTCCAACAAAGCTACATTATCCTCCAGACGATAACCATAAAACAATTTCCCGTTACCGCAATAATTCGTTTCTCTAATCCAGAAAGTTGCATTAGAAATACTGTTAAGTACAAATAAATCAAAATTCAGCGATTTAAAGAATTTCAGAAATTGTGAAAAGACAATTAATCTAAAGATAACCGGTACTAGTAAAAATCCCAAATCTTCTCGAATTTTTCATCAACTTGATCCTTTATCATCGATTTGATCTTCTTTCGAATCATTTTAAATCATCGCTTAAAAAAATCATTCAAATCATCGCCAATAATCGTTTCGATACATGCATTCCTGAAATGTCTCGTTGTCTTATGAATTCAGGAAAGAGTCATATCAGATATTCCAATTTCTAATGTAAGTAAAATGTTTCTCTTGGAAATTCACTCTATAAGATTTCAATTTTAAATATATATCTCCAACATTATTATAACAGCGCAAATAGAAATTTTCAGCTTAATTTTTCAAGACTGTTCTATCACGATTGGCCCTTGGGCGATTATGAACTATAAATGAGATCAAGATCCTATTCATCCGTAAGATTTATAATGGAGAAAAATTTTTTGAAACAATTTAAATACCTTCTTATCATTTTTCTTCTCCATCTTTTACAAGATTTTAAAAAATCAAAAATTCAAAATTTTGGAAGGAAGTTTAGAAAACTTAAACTAATTTTGAATGTAACCAATTTTTGATTACCAATACCAATACATCTTTTCAATATTATTCTTTTGTTTATTTATGTTATTTCCGTAATTCAAATAGGCCTCCTAATAAGCTCTATCGATTACTGTAGTTCAAATAAGGTTGTAAATAAGTTCCCTAATAAATGATGAATGTGTTTGGAACGAGGAAGAATATGTTTGAAGACAATCAACAAAGTACCAAATATATGAGAATTTTATTTCCAGACATGCAGTTCCATTACGTGGAATATCCCATGACCATTAGTTGGAGATAGAGCGATGGACCTCGAGGAAATCCAGGCCTGAGTGCGTAAGAGGCCAAAAGAAGCGGAAGAGCCAAAAGGAGCCAACCGGAAAAGCCAAAAGATGCGGAAAGCATGAATGAAAGAAGCGCAAGGAGATAGATGAATGACCAGATGAAATATAAAATCAACAAGAATGAAATTTATTGCAGATGACGATGAAATCTCTCTCAATCACATTCTTTGTCTTATTTAAACTGTCCTTTGTTTGATCAAAGTGTAGTAGATTTGTCCACCCAAATCCGTAGGTTTGAAATCAAAGTTGGTGCTTTAATAGGATTTCTTATGAATGTTGAAATTTGAGATTTGAATTTCATACTTTATTATGGCTCAAATCACAACTTCATCACTGCAAAACAAAATACTTTTCACTTTTTTTGAAAATTTCATGAATATGTTTTGCGTCATTCAATATGTTTTGCGAATTCGCTGAAATTTTCGAAACACTTCAAACACACTGTGCAACATTAGGCTTGCAAATGTTTCGTTTCGAATTTGTTCAATGCCATTTGGTAGCATTATTACATTTACATTCGGATATTAAAAGTTTCGCGACATTTTTTTTAAGAACCTGACTTTTGAAATAAGTAATGAATTATCAGTCATCTTTCATCCTCCAGAAGTCCCGAAATATTCATCAGGAAGCGTACAAACTGATGAATACAAAGATAGCCCAATCGACATCTTCTTCGAAACCATCTGATTCGAATGTTTGGACATTAAGTACTGCTCCTGTCATGAAGCAATTCGCACCATAACTTCTGGCATTACGCAGAATAATAACGTTATAAAGGACTCCTTCATCTTTTCTGGCATTTATTCAAGATCATCTTCGGAAAAGATTCCGATAACATGATGGATTAACAAAGAGCTATGCATTGGCTTTTTAATCTAATAAATTAATTTTAATCTGATGAATTAAATAATTTAATTTTTTCCCGCTTGTTTAATTAATACTTCGTTATGTAGAATATTGATTCTATCAATTTTATCTAATTTGAATAAAAATTGAATATGAAAAGTCTTCCATAATTTTAATCGATAATTTACATGTTTTACTATTTCATGCTTTGTTTTGGAATGGCTCTGGATATTGCAGAAAAAGAGGAGCTGACAGGAGAAAATTTTACACAGCAAGATTATAATCATCAAAAAAAAAAAAAAGGATGAACAATATTCAATGCACAGACACAAAATTCTGATATTATTCAAGATGATGGAACATTCGCTGGGAAAACTCAAGCAGGAGCTGAACTTACACCAAAAAATAGGAGAACGCTGCGAATTAAGCGACCAAAAACTTTTGATTTATGAAAGATGCGATTTGATGAATATTATGAATTATTTCGCAATATTTCACTTTCAAAAGCGTAAATTTAAGAGAAATATAATAGGAAATCATGAAATTCAGTGAAGAATATTTGCAGTATTTTTCAAAATACTCAAATTTGATGAAAATTTTAGTGAAAAGAAAGTAAAATCGAATTCATGGCTCTTTTAAATTATTCTTCTATGAGGGGTGATCATTATCCAACATTTACATTAAAAATTCAAAATTTTTTGCTCATCAATGTCGATTTCGCTTCCGGAAAAATCACAGGACAAATTCATAATGTGGAATGGATAGCAAATGGTATTTGCTTCGAAATTGTTCAACCTGAAGCATCGAATATTCAAAAATTTTATTGCTAATGAGAAGTTTTATTTTATTTTACCATTTATTTTCTCAAATTGTTCAATTTTGCCTTTCGGCAATATTTGAATATACATATAATCATGAAATCATCGATACATTTCATGAAATTATGAACGGTCAAAGTTTTGTGGCTCAAAGATTTGTTTCGGTTTTAAGTATTTGTATTCATTTCACTTTAGTATGTTTCTCACACTCTTAAGATTGATAAATATTTGTTGAGTAACTAAGGCTGCCTTTTTTAGCTAATATATAATTAGCTAAGCCATGTTCTGTATGGTCTTTTAAGAATTTAAAGTTTTTTTGTGAATGGTCGAAGGATTTATGTATAGCTAAGATATCATCTGAATAGTGTAGAGATTGTCGAAGCATTCGAGGAAACTTGGATTAAGTCAATTTTTTGTGTTATTCCGGAATCTTTTCAATATTTCATTTTCTTTGAAAAAAATTTGGCTTCATTCTTTCTTCATCATTCTGTTCGATGTAAGATGTTTCAGATTTTCAGATATCTAGTGAATACGCTGATTATTTTCCTTAAAATTTTTTGTCCAGTGACTCAATCATGATATTCGGATTTCTTTACTCATCAAATTTTATCATACTTTATAGCAACGCTTTTATGATACCAACTATTAACAAAAAGATGAAAATGGCTTGTTTACATCTATATACTTACTATATGAACAAAGATGATCGGATTGCATTATTCGTTTCATCGAAGCAATAAGGGTAAATAATCATACAATGAAATTAAGATTCATTAACAGAATCAATCAATCCCTCAGAGAAATCTACCGTAATCAAATCTCCGTAAGTGAATTTCCGTGATGCTGTAATTACATTCATAGAACCGATATCGAATCGGAATTCCGTATCAACCTGATAGTTTGTTCCAGTGATAGATTCATTAAAGTACTTCCTTGAACATAATGTGATAGAAATTGTGATGGAAGCGCCAAATGCTTGAAAAAAAATGACAAACATTGCTCGATTTAGTAATGTTAAATGAGTAGAAATTCCCTGAAATTCGATTTATTTGGTAAAAAATAAGCAAAGATTGTGAATATATCGATAGATTTCAGCAAATTACTAATTAAAAAGATAAGAAATTAAAAAATTGACAAATTAGTGCCACAAACAAACAAATGTACGTTAAATAAGTAAATTGATAAGCAAATAAATAAATGAGCAAATTACTTTATATCTGTAAACTCCAAGAATCAAAATTGCGGATATTAAAAAATAGATAATGCTTATCAATATCAATAACACCACGTACCATAGAATATCATAATACTGAAAATTTTGAAATTAAATTTTGTTCTATTTTAATTCCGAATTTTTTGTCATCATCAGTGATACCATTCCAGCATTATTTTTTTAATGGTTCGATACTTTCTTTATTTTGAAAACAAATCAAAGATCATTGGACTACGTGTATTTCAATATTTTAGTTAATATTGTAAAAAGCAACTTCTTTGAAATTTTGCAGAGTAATATAAATAATGGAATACGGCAGCATGAACAGTAAAAAAACAATCTTCAAGCTGGCCAACAACATAAAACCGTTCGGCGATTGACAAATGCAAAACCATCTCGAATAATCCAAATCCATTTTTATCTGAACATTATAAAATGATTATGACATACTGATTAAGAAATAACAATGATTTGATAAATGAATTTCCCCTTAAGTTTTGAACTTTCGAACTTTTGAAACTTGAAAACTTCATTTTTCAAATTTCGATTTTATGAAAATTTCTTCAGATTTATAAAAAAAAATTACCTATTATGACTTCCACGAAATGATAAAAATAAAGGCTTTAGATGTAAATTATTCAAACCAGAATTGATGGACTTAGATAAAAAACAAAATATAATTCTTACTTATTATGAATTTGATTTTAAGACTAATTTTTGAAAATTTTATTTACAATAATTCAATTTTAAATCTTAAATTTCTGAAATCTTATTCATTTCAAAATTTCAAAATTAAAATGATGGTTGTTGATGCTCGTAAAGCTGATGATATTTTGATTAACGTACAAATTGCTGCTAACTAACATCTATTTATTTCTTTTTTGAAAATAATTGAAACAATTTTATTGATCTTTATTAATTTCTTTTTTAATTTTATTAATTTTATAAATTTACTTATTTTATTCATCATTATTATAGAAAGTATAATTGGAAAATTTTGATCAAGAATGTAGAAATTATACATGATATATTTATTAGACCTCATAAAAGCAGCAGAATATTTGCTAGCGCTCAATAATTTCAAACTGTTTCTTAAATTTTCCTTAAATTTTTTATTTATGATTTTGAAGAAAATATAAATGAATATATAGTAAGTTAGAAGGTTTGGTGTGGAATTGTAATAAGCAATCTTATCCCATCATGACTACAAAAGAATAAAAGATGAAAGCTATCCGACGACAAGACAATACGATGCTGAAATCTTTTTTGGCAATAAAATATTCCTGTCCGAAACTCATAACTCCTACCATGACCTAGTTTAGTTCGAAAATCGATAAGCGAAACGACCTTAAACGCCCTTTTGATTTAGAACTATGGAAGGTGAAAGATGTCAGTTAGAATCTTTTGATTACATAATACAGGTATACTTTTAAAAAAGAAAACAGAAATGAAACAATCTTCTCAGTTTTTTGAGTAAAGATATTTCAATACGGTAGAACACACACATTCACGATTAATTTTGAAAAATTCGCAATTTCAGCAATATGATAAAATGAATGAAAAAATCTTAAAACAACAGATTCTCATAAATAAAGATAATCGTTATCGAGAGTAAAATTATGCCATTCCTATCTTCTGTAGTGTGGAAGGTTGTTTATATCGCAAATGAATAGAAGTACGGAATATATTGCAAAAAAAAAGGTGAATAAACGATACGAAATTTGAATCCGCTTGATTTATCAAATTTTTTTTTTCCTTTCTTATTTTACAAAAATTGTGAGTTTTTATCACCGATATTCATTATTTGTAAACAATTGAAAATAAGCAGTGACACTATTTCACATCAAGTAGGTCTGGAGAAAGTTATCCGATATCAAAATATCAGGATTTCATTGATTTGCATAGTAATGGATCGTTCAGATTAGAAATCCAAACTGCCACCTAAGTTTATTGCAAAGAAAGATGAACGATACGATATGAAACTTCTGATACCAATTTCAGTTTTGATTTAGAAATGGCATTTTTTTTTTTTTTCAAGGGTCAACAAAAGCATAATTTGTTAAAAGTTTAATAACATTGAACATTCAATATACTAGTAATATCAACAATGAATTTTAAAAAATTTCTGGAAAATTCGCCTAATTATAATGAATTTATTGAAATGAATAAGAATTGTAAGTTAGCGAATAAACTATATTGTTCTAGCTTATTCTAGCCAAGACATGGCAAAATTCCAATGCATTTTTGCACTGATCAGCTGAAAGGCAAATTTAAATGTAAACATAGCAACAATTCAAGGCAAATTAAAATGTAAACATTGTGACAATTTTTGGCTTAATAAATTTGGAAATTGATGAAATTGAAACTTAAAATGATTTGATTGTTGATACCTTTCGTTGACAACAAGTGTTTTACCAAAGAACAAATTTGAATAAATTAATAACGCGCAAAATATAGAAATGATATTGCAAGGAACATTTATTTCATTTAAAAAATGGTCCCACAATTGCTTTTTTTTATATTGTGATGGTGAATTTCATTACCAATCCTTCATTCAAAGCTTCTTGGAATACAGGTTACTTACTTGCAATGCTATAATGGAAAGTCACTTTTTACCATGGAATCCAAGTTTTAATGCATATTTTGCTAATGCGACCGATCGCAGTTGTAAAAAGTTATCGCTACATTGCGAATGAAGGAATATTTTGCATGAAATGTTAAAATGGATCAGTAAATCTGCTTGTATTTCTCATCTAATTATTTCAATTAATTTCATTTCGAATTGAGAAATTTCTTAGCAACATATTTCTCTAAATGGTATAAATAATTTCCAGCAATATGCATGTGTTTGATGAAAAGCATTTTAGTAAAAATATAACTGATCGAATTAATCAAGAATCCGCTTTCTAAGCATGGCAAATTGAAAATAAAAATTCATATTTGATATGCCCTAATAATGTAATATTCGATGTTTGATAATTTTCCGATAATGAGCTGATATTTCAGAGTTGTTTCAACTTTGTTGTACCACTTGCATTGATTCTTTCACCACGAAGATTGTTGATGCATGAATAGGATGAAAGAAATTTGCTGATACTTCAGAATCATTGAATGCAAAGGAATTCATTCTGAAATCGTTTCCAACATATTTCTATAATTTTGTTTCATAAAGCAATGATTTTGCATATAAACATAATTCAATTATCGTAATGCCTGATGAAATAAAATTGCATCTGTATCTTTGTGATTCTGTGCAGCGCTATCGTGAGAATCTGGAACTAGCGAAGAAATAGATGGAACATTTGAAGAAGAATCTTAAATTCCTGCAGGAGACGTATATGTTGCGACTTCTTATTAGAAATGTAATAGTTCTCGTAATATTAATCTTCAGGCGTAAATAAAATGCTTTACGAGAATTATTTAACGACATGATGTAAAAATATGATGATTTATTATCATTATTATAAAAAGTAATAATATTGCAATAACATAATTGATTATGCTGAGTATCTGAAGATAAATTTGTTATGAAATCAGATTGCTAAATTGTGATTTTGTAATAATTTTAAAATAATCTTTCTGTTCAACAATGTATGTCGAAACATTACAGTGGATAAAGATGATAAAAAATAGATATTTAACTCTGAAAGATAAAAAAATATAGGGAACGAATGTTGAGTATTATTAAATGAGCGATGAAGAAAATACATTGACTACTGTAGCATAGAAATTTTTGATTGATATTAAATTTCTTAAAGATATTTCCAAGAATCAGCTGGTATTTTGGAATAGTACACAATGCAGAAACTTACGTCTGGAACTTTACAAATTAGTAGTCAATATTTATTAATGCTTGAAAGAGCAAAATCAACTCAAAGTCGACCTCATAAAAATTGTACTTGAGTATTTCCAGGTGCAGTAATGGCAATCAAAACGTGAAAATATTGAAAATGCAAACCTTTGTGCAAATTTCTTCATACCGTACTTGAATGGTTGTTTTCAATTAATTTTGCTTTATGTCGCATTAATTGTTAGTCATTTCTGAAAGATTTATGTCAGAAAAATAAGAAGTTACAACGCAAATTGAGTTTTTTTTAGAACTGAAGCTAATTCATAAGTTAATAAAGTAAGCTCATAAAAATTATTTTTAGAATTGAAGTTAATTCATAAATTGATAGAGTAAGCTCATAAAGTAGTTAAACATTTCATCCAATGAATGAATGATAGCAATAACGACAGCAATGATTTTGAAATTAGTAGTTTCTGCGACAGTTAAAGTTCTAATTATTACTTCTCCGTGAATATTAATCAATTTCCATCATCCATTTTGCATTCACTATTTCGGGATTCGAACTCACAATCCTCGATAGCTTGCATTTCAGGCCTTCAAACTTCAGAGCAATTGAAATTTTTGCGTTTTTACTGTACTAAAATTTACGAAGCGGTTGACAGAATGGCTATTCGTTCATGCTCTATTATTGTATTATTTTCAATATTATTTGTAATTTGTCATGAAGAAAATGTGACAAATGTGTTTGACATAAGAGATGAGCAGCATATGATTATCAAATATATAGCAGCTCTACTTTTTATCATATCATTGCTGTACGGTATTATCAGTAATGTACTAATGGCTATCTCATTATTATGTGGAGGAAAAGATAATCATTACAAGCGTGCATTTGTTCATATCACATTACATTTGATTATTTCTAATTTGATGGCTTTTCTCCCACAAATAATTGTTATATTACCTGAAATATTGCAGACCACAAGCGATTCATTCGGTAAGTTGTTTTATTTATTTCCATAGATATATTTACTCTAAAACAAAATTCGATCATTCAGCTAAATTGCTTGAATAAATTCTTTCAAAAAGTGATGTATTGTGAAGAACGAATTGATTATTGATAATAAGAAGTAAATATGTTCAATTTTTAAATTTTATTTATATAACTACTTTAATAACATGAAATTATTATTGAAACCAGTAGTTTTCCATATGGAAACTTTTCTCGAGGAAACTTTCCTGTTTAATAATAACAAATGATAAAGTCGGTTTTTATGTACATGATTTATATCAAATACTTTCAGAACGCAAACTTGGAAAGCAACAGTCAATAATTCAAAAATTTACAGTAAAAATTTTAAAATACGCACTGTAAAATGTTGTTAACAAAAGTGTTCACTTTTTTGTGAGGAAATTTCTTGAAGATTGTTAAATTAAAATATTTTCATTGCAATAAATGAAAAAAAATTTTTTAATTAGCTAATTTGCTTCTACTTCAGCTTATGAAACGACATGGATTAATCGCATAACCTCAACTTTCATCATTTTTCCATTTTTTGGCGTTTTTCATTTTTCATTTCTAATGACATTCTATCGCTTTGTGGTATTAGTTTTACCAAAATACAACGCTTGTTTCGAGACAACAAGACTTTATTTTCTAATCACTTTCATATGGTTGTCAATTTCAGGTATGATTCATTGAATTTCTCAAAAAATGATCAAAATGTTTTCTTTCAAATAATGATTATTGTTCTTTAAATAATTTCTGGATAAGCATCCTATCATTTAATGTTTGCCTCAGTCGATATTTCGGAATAATACTTTGTTATCTTTTAACGCTATTTAATTGTGTCATCGTTATACTACAATGACTAAAATCAAGTTTTGGAAATCCTATTTTTATTGACACAGACTGATTCATGCTTAAATTCCTTTAATTTTTATCTATTTTCCTAGCATTTTGTACATTTCAAAATTGCAATTTTTACCATCTTATCAAATTTCTCAGCACTTTGATATTATGAGATTAAATTTGTAGCGGTCACAATTGGCGATTTTTATTATTGTACCAGAAAATTTCTTGCTTGGGAATTGATTTGGGAAGAGAATTGTTTCGAATTAAATGCAGGACTGACTTGGTGGAGGTTAACTTTTAATACTATTTTATTCGAATTTTAGCAATTTTTAAATTAAGTTTCAGGTAATCAAATTCTAAGATTATTTTTGCATTCATATAATTCTAAAGTATCAATAAATCTTAAAAAATGTTTCAAAAAATTTAATGATAAACAGAAATTCTCCACCACAATAGCTAATTGCTTTTCATTTCTTTGCTCTAAGTTTCAATCGGAAAATCGTTAATGATGATTATTTGCTATTATACTTTAGAATTCGTTTTTTTTGGACATTATTCATACCTAATGCAATGTTCGTCTTGTATATTGCAATGTTCTTCAGCATACGTCGCAAACGTCAAGGTTTTTCAATCACTAAATTAAATTATTTCGTTCTTGCATAATAAAATTGTCAAATAAAAAGATTTATTGATTATTTCAAAGTTAGTTTGAAAAGTTGCAGCGAAATTTGTTTAATTCTTAAAGCTTCTCTCCTAGCTTATTCCTCATTGCTAAGTTAAATCATTTTGTTTAGGAATTACGAAAACACGTGCAGTAATTCGCAAGAATGCAAAAAAAACAAATCATTATGAACGATCGATGCTAATTCAAGCTGCATGGAATTGTGGTATAATGGAAATTGGAATTATTAGTTTCAACTTTTTGCCATCAGTTTTGCTTGAAATTTTTGGCGAAAGCATCAATATTCCATCGAGGATTTTCAACAATTGCTGCTTAATTCTCATCTGTGCTGTATTGCCAACTATTCATTTCATCTACAGCAAAGGAGCACGCAGCATCGTAAAACGTCATTTGTATAAATGGTCGTATTTGAAATTGAATAGTATGAATTAAATTGCGACATATTCATTACGATAATTTTATATATTTATTTGTTCTCTGATGTTTAAACTTTTGCTCTTTTCATTTCCATTTCAATTGATTTTGTTTTATGATAAAAGCAAAAACAGGCATGATTCAGTAAATTGTAAACATTTAAGGTTTGATGATTTTAAAGAGATTAGAAAAAAAAAATCAGAGATTAGAAGAAAAAATTGGAATTCAGAAGTTCATTAGTATGGCATGCCATTTCATGTAATTTTTATGTTAAAAAATTGAGGGAATTGAAGTCACAAATTTTTTGGCAGTTTTCATTTTTGACATTTATACTTTATATTAATCGAAATTCTTCTTTTCCCATTTTATCAAGATTATTGAAAAATATTGAAACGACTTTTTTGCTGTCATTTTCAACGAATTTTCATCGTCTTCATCTCTATGATATTCGTCTTCTTTTGTATGACCTCGTCTCCTTTTTCATCATCCTTTTTTTTCAAAAGATCCGCTTTGAAATCAAAAAGCTACTTCCAGTCGTGTAAAATGCAATTCTTGATCGAAAAAATATAACCGAAGAAGTGGCACAACTGACCATCGCATTTTTTCCTCAACTTATATCGCTTATTTTCTTTTCCATGTTACTATATCAGCTTTTGATGCCGATCATTTTCAATTTGTTGTGATTGACAGAACTTTTCAAAATTTTTCAATTTATTAGCTTGAATAACTGAGAATTTGAGAGAGCTGAACCGAAGAAAGCTGCCTTTCTTCATTTGATTCTGTTACGCAAGATGATGTGACAGAAAAAAGTAATTGGCCAAGAGCTTTTAAAAGTTTATTCATTTTTTTCTAGAAAATTCGAATATGCGTTAATTCCTTAAACATAAAGCAATTAAATGATGAATTATCTTGATTTTAAAGCAGAATTAATGGAATGTAAAATACTAATTTTTCTACAATAATAACAAAAAAAAAAATGTGGACGAATAATTTATTTTGCTTATTATTCATAGCATTTCCCTTAGATATTTTCAATTCTTAAGAAGCAACCTTTACGTAAGTCAAATTTATATATTACGTTAATATGCATGAAATTGTTGAAAGGATTTATTAAAAGGGCTTTTTTGGAAAAACAAATAATTCAATTCATTTGAATGAAAAGAAACCTTACTGTTAGCTAAGTGATTAGTTAATCTCGGTTGAAAAGTTAAATGGAAGTGAGAGAGTAAAGAAAAATCTATCTATAATCTATCCATAATCTATTTATACGAAGAATCGATCTATTTGTTTATATATGATATTTGAGTGGACAGTTGAACAAATCGATTTTTTTCTGTTTTTTTTTTTTTCGAGAGAGAATATGTCAACAAAAAGTTTCATTGTTTTAGCCCTAGCATTTTTCATGGAAATATATTAAAATATTATTCCAAATTACAGCTGTGAATTTAACTTTCATTTGTATATTTAGAAAACAATTGAATCGATCGCTTTTCTCAACACTGAAAAAAAAATTATTACCATTCCATCTTCATTTCTTATAAATTTATTTTTTAAATAAAATAATAGAAATTTCAAATCAGAGATTGCTATCTATCAATATTTTCCAACTCTTATTTCCTTTCTTTCAAAATTTGAGAATTCTATTGAGAGTAGTGTTAAAACACTTATCATTTGTACGAATCGAAACCAAAGTGATTATCGCATTATCTCCAATTTGCTAATTATTTATTAATGTATTAATTATCTTTAATTACCTCTGATTACCTTTATATTTATTTATTAATATAAAGTTATTCATGGAAATTCTTGTTATGGTTGCATTTGGTGTGTAATTTTGTGATTTTTTATAGCATTAAATATTAAAAGTCATTCTTTTGCAACGGAAAAGCATTGATTGTATTTCATATTTATTATTCTGATTGCCAACATCTTTTTCTAGCTGTAACTGAACTGCATCCATATATTATCACATTCTTCTGCTTAATGTATCGATAAGCATTTTTGCAAATTTTCTGCAAGACGATCTTCTTTCCAACGTTCCAACAATATTTGCGTCATGCGAATACCGCACTTCGATGCACGAGCACAAGCAAAATGCAAGGCAGTTCGATTGGATATCTGCAACAAAAGAAGCATAAGATGAAGTAATCTAATTTAAACTTTTTCATTAATAACTCCGCTTTCTCTTTCGTTTGTTTTGTCGCAACCTTAATAGATGTCGTATCATTCCTTCCTTCGCAAACATTGCTGCGACATGTAAAATCGTTCGTCCATCCTGTAATGTCCGTTTTGGCAATTTTTTAAATCCATCACATGAAAACAAAATAAAAGAAAATAAGTGTGTAAAAGGATTGAATTGACTAAATATATAAAAAAAAAAATGGTAAAACTTTGAACTATTCATTTTTTAAATTGAATGAAACATCTAACGCTTTTCTTTCTCACTAATATTTTTCTCCCATATTTTAAATTACTTGAAACAATTTCATCCATAAGCAAAAATATTAATTTTTAACTTTTGTAATTTTAATTTCAATTACAAACTTTGTTATTGCACCAAGGAGTACTCCATGATTGAGTAAATTATTGAAAATTCAAATATTACTATTTTCGGTCGCATGGACTAAAACTGTGAAACTACATTTTAAAAATCTGTTCGTTTTCAAATACGAATGTAAAATTCATAATGAATAATAAACAAACTTTAGGAAACATTATAAGGATTATTCATCTTTTCCGAAACTTCCAGGTCAAGAAAAATATGGATGAATTTTTCGTTCCTTTTAATTACTATATTTTCCACTTTACTTTCAAAATTCTTTGATTTATAATGAGTTCGATGGGATTTGCGATTTTTTTTTTTTTTTTTTTTTTTTTTGGAACAATAATAAGGCCAAAAAATGAAATATGCCTTTTTAATTTTTGAATCGAACATTTCGGCAACTTTCAGCTATATTAAACTGACCCTTTCATTTTCTTAGGATAAATGTATATTTCACTACACTTAATAGCGAGATTTCAATGATTTTGCTCATTTAGCAGTTTGCAGGAGTGAATCATAAATTTTAAATCTTAAATAACAAATTGTATAAAATGTATATTTTTGCTAATAATTTCACTAAAAGTTTTGTAAAAAAAAATTAAATTTTTAATTTTCTTTTCACATTATGTACTCAAATTTCACAAAAACAATTTACCGGATCTTTAGTCGTGAAATCAAAAAATTTTATAGTTAATAACTTCATTATCTAATATTTTGTCCATTTATCGCTCATTACGTATAGTGAAAGCTAAAATTCAAAAGTTATTTAGTATAAAATTTGCCAATTAATGAGAAATTTCTATAGAATTAATTTAAAACATTTATAGCACACAAATTATTGGACTGAAATCTAATTTCAGATATTTCCAGTTAAATGCTATGTTCATTTGGCCAAACCAATGCCATATTCTGCAAAATAGCTGCAATTTCGTGTGTTTATTAATGTGCTGATTAAAAGATAAAAGATGTAAAAAAGGAATTAAATTGAGGATTTATTTTTTCTTTTAATATTTAACTTTAAAGTGGCACGTTTTTTTTTCTCCAATAAAGCGAAAAATTGTTTAATATGAAGTAGCAAACTTTATTTTAGATAGATATGCGTTGTATATTATTTACTGATTTCTTCCTAATATATGAAATTCTGAAGAAATTAATTAAATAATTACAAATCGAAAAAAATAAAGACGCTGTAGAATTAAAAATTTCAGACACTATAATAGAATAAATTTATAACAGCATGGTTTAGTTTTTAGCAGAATTGAAAAAGTTAACATAAATTACGATTGTAGAAGTTAAAATTTAAATTGCGTAATTTAAATTAAATTCTGGGGAATAATTTGTGGGTTCTTAAGCGTTTGCTGAAAAAATCAATTAAGAAATTATAAATTAGAGAAAAATAAAGATGCTGCAGAACTAAAAATTTTAAACATTATAACAAAAAGTTAAATAATCATTTAATTTTCAATATAATTAAAATTTTAATTCGAATTACAATTATTAATTCAAATTTTAAATTATAAAATTTAAAGGATCTAAAAGTTCCTAAGAATATTAAAAAAATCAATAAATTTGAAGCACTACAAACCAGTCATAAATCTTTTCTGATCTTTCTCAATCACGCAGGAAGACGGATGTATATGATTGAGAAATCCGGAAAAGATGTGGATAGATGTAATTAGTAGTTTAATTAGTTTAATCGTATATTGTACTAATTATTTCTCTTTTCAAACGGAACGATTGATGAAGGCAAAATTAAATTTGAAATATTCCTCAAATGTGAAATTAAAATGCAATAATGAATGGATAAAGAATTAATTATAATAAGAATTTTATAATTACTTTAATTATAGTAAGAAATGGAAATAAATTTTTTTTTTTGTTCTAGAATTTTTTTTGCAATTTTATAAAAATTTATAAGCAAATATATAATGGATATTTGATAGTAAATATATAATATACAATAGATATTATTTTTACTCATTTATTCAATAATGTTTATTTATTCAAATAAATATTGTTTATTAGCAATTTATATTTAGATAAATTATATATCAAATAAACATAGGGATAAATCAAATGAGATAGATTAACTTAATAACTACACATTCATAAATTTAGTAAACAATCAAAATATGTTTATAAGTTAGAAGGTTAAAATTTGAAAAGATTTTCATTAATAGTAAATAGTAAACATATGATTACAAGCTATTTGACTAAAACTTTTATATAGGTTACTTATTTGTAAGTAAAACTTATTTTTGCATATGCGTAATATTTGATATCATTTACCCAATTTTTACATTTATAGAAAAACAAAAATTTATTTATCAGTGTGACCTCGAGATCAAAATTTAACTCGATGAAACGTTCTGATAATGATATTTTAATTCGTTTCATTCTCTTATTTTTCATGATAAATTTTTATTCTTCCGCTTTTTCTAACTCTTTTTTCCCATTTTCAAATTCATAACTGCAATTTCATAGCTAATCCTTTTTCTTTATAAAAACTTTTAAATTCAGCAAAGTTCTCTTATTATCCATTATTTCTCTTTTGTTGACACAAAGATTATAAACAACTTAAGGATTACATAGTGTGTGCCAAGACTACTCCTGAAATTTTGATTCATATTATTTCAGATTATCTGCTTAGAAATATGAAGTTATCTCTAACAGCATAGATTATTTACGCATAACTACATAGTATAGATGCATAGTAAATATTGCCCAATAATTTTCAACTGATGGCAGGAAATTGAAAAGCCTTCATTTCCTGAAAAACTACTTCACATTCCCATCCTCCTAAACTTCTCGAATTATAAGTAGCAACGAATTTTGCATCGATTATTTATAAAAATTGCCGACCTCATCATCTAAGATTTACCAAAAGTAATTAGTATAGGCAATTTTCGAAATTTTATTTTTCAGAAGTTTATCACATGAAGTAACAAGATAATTTTATTTTTGAGATATTATTAAAGAAATAATCTTGCTAAACGGATTAAATTCAATCTTTTTTTCTGATCCCAAATATTTCGAGTTCCAATCTCTGATATATTCTACCCAAGCTAACTGATATAATTAGTCAAGAAAACCAAAAATTTCAAATAAACTTTGATTTAAAAAAAAAATGATACATTTCATGCCGAATCCATAGTTCCATTTTCAAAATTTAATAAAAATTCAGGAATAAAGTTAGCGATGTTTTGATCTAGCGAAAGCGATGAAAATATCGCTAGCTTTATCTCTTAATTTCCATTAAATTTATTGACATCTCTTCAAAGCAGCTCCATCAATCATTTAAATTCATTGTCATTTCGAAATCTCGTTAAGTTTTCATCGATTAAATTTTTATTGAAATGATGAGTTTAAAAATTTTAATTCTTAGTATTTGTTTTTTCTTTTGATCCCGAAGTTGTTATTCTCCTTTTCATCAATTCCAACAATTTCTGGTTTGTTATTATTTTAAATTTGCTTATATCATATTTTTAAAAATTTAATGAAAATTCAGGATAAAAAGCTTGTGATGTTTTCACAAAAATCTTTTCAAAACAGTTCCATTAATCATTTAAATTCATTTTCATTTCGAAATCTTGCTTTTTTCTTAATTAGTTCTGTTTAATTCTTGCTATACTTCTTAAAAGTTAGTTTGAGGTAAGCAACCTAAGGTGTAATTATTTTTGCTGAATCTTTAAAATTTTAAATTTACTACATTTCCTTTATTTTAAAACTCATCAATCTGTTTTATTTCTTTAATGCTCGTAATAATTTATTTCAGAATTTAGCTGTTTACTGCACCTGCTTGATAATGAAATCCCTCTATTAGTTTTTATCTTATTGAAACTTTCGCACTTACTAATATCAATTTTTTGAATAAAATCAATCAAATTATGGACAATTTTATTTGAGAAAAAGAATTCGAAAATTTCTATATTTCAGAAAATTTCTAAGAATTTATTTTTATTCCATCATATTTTTACCGATAAATCGAACTCAAAGTGAGCCAGAAATAAATTTGACAATTGAGTAGTAGATTTTCATTTCCTTCATTATCAATTTCCTATCTGAAATTGTCAAATTATTTTCTTATCATTGCACTTCCAAGCAATTTTTTCATCAATATGGATGATAACATAATGATTCGTGGGAATAAGACTGCTTATCATAGTTCCACACCAAACCTTCTAACTTATTATATACACATTTATATTTTCTTCAAAATCATAAATAAAAAATTTAAGGAAAATTTAAGAAACAGTTTGAAATTATTGAGCGCTAGCAAATATTCTGCTGCTTTTATGAGGTATAATAAATATATCATGTATAATTTCTACATTCTTGATCAAAATTTTCCAATTATACTTTCTATAATAATGCTGAATAAAATAAGTAAATTTATAAAATTAATAAAATTAAAAAAGAAATTAATAAAGATCAATAAAATTGTTTCAATTATTTTCAAAAAAGAAATAAATAGATGTTAGTTAGCAGCAATTTGTACGTTAATCAAAATATCATCAGCTTTACGAGCATCAACAACCATCATTTTAATTTTGAAATTTTGAAATGAATAAGATTTCAGAAATTTAAGATTTAAAATTGAATTATTGTAAATAAAATTTTCAAAAATTAGTCTTAAAATCAAATTCATAATAAGTAAGAATTATATTTTGTTTTTTATCTAAGTCCATCAATTCTGGTTTGAATAATTTACATCTAAAGCCTTTATTTTTATCATTTCGTGGAAGTCATAATAGGTAATTTTTTTTTATAAATCTGAAGAAATTTTCATAAAATCGAAATTTGAAAAATGAAGTTTTCAAGTTTTCAAAAGTTCGAAAGTTCAAAACTTAAGGGGAAATTCATTTATCAAATCATTGTTATTTCTTAATCAGTATGTCATAATCATTTTATAATGTTCAGATAAAAATGGATTTGGATTATTCGAGATGGTTTTGCATTTGTCAATCGCCGAACGGTTTTATGTTGTTGGCCAGCTTGAAGATTGTTTTTTTACTGTTCATGCTGCCGTATTCCATTATTTATATTACTCTGCAAAATTTCAAAGAAGTTGCTTTTTACAATATTAACTAAAATATTGAAATACACGTAGTCCAATGATCTTTGATTTGTTTTCAAAATAAAGAAAGTATCGAACCATTAAAAAAATAATGCTGGAATGGTATCACTGATGATGACAAAAAATTCGGAATTAAAATAGAACAAAATTTAATTTCAAAATTTTCAGTATTATGATATTCTATGGTACGTGGTGTTATTGATATTGATAAGCATTATCTATTTTTTAATATCCGCAATTTTGATTCTTGGAGTTTACAGATATAAAGTAATTTGCTCATTTATTTATTTGCTTATCAATTTACTTATTTAACGTACATTTGTTTGTTTGTGGCACTAATTTGTCAATTTTTTAATTTCTTATCTTTTTAATTAGTAATTTGCTGAAATCTATCGATATATTCACAATCTTTGCTTATTTTTTACCAAATAAATCGAATTTCAGGGAATTTCTACTCATTTAACATTACTAAATCGAGCAATGTTTGTCATTTTTTTTCAAGCATTTGGCGCTTCCATCACAATTTCTATCACATTATGTTCAAGGAAGTACTTTAATGAATCTATCACTGGAACAAACTATCAGGTTGATACGGAATTCCGATTCGATATCGGTTCTATGAATGTAATTACAGCATCACGGAAATTCACTTACGGAGATTTGATTACGGTAGATTTCTCTGAGGGATTGATTGATTCTGTTAATGAATCTTAATTTCATTGTATGATTATTTACCCTTATTGCTTCGATGAAACGAATAATGCAATCCGATCATCTTTGTTCATATAGTAAGTATATAGATGTAAACAAGCCATTCTCATCTTTTTGTTAATAGTTGGTATCATAAAAGCGTTGCTATAAAGTATGATAAAATTTGATGAGTAAAGAAATCCGAATATCATGATTGAGTCACTGGACAAAAAATTTTAAGGAAAATAATCAGCGTATTCACTAGATATCTGAAAATATGAAACATCTTACATCGAACAGAATGATGAAGAAAGAATGAAGCCAAATTTTTTTCAAAGAAAATGAAATATTGAAAAGATTCCGGAATAACACAAAAAATTGACTTAATCCAAGTTTCCTCGAATTCTTCGACAATCTCTACACTATTCAGATGATATCTTAGCTATACATAAATCCTTCGACCATTCACAAAAAAACTTTAAATTCTTAAAAGACCATACAGAACATGGCTTAGCTAATTATATATTAGCTAAAAAAGGCAGCCTTAGTTACTCAACAAATATTTATCAATCTTAAGAGTGTGAGAAACATACTAAAGTGAAATGAATACAAATACTTAAAACCGAAACAAATCTTTGAGCCACAAAACTTTGACCGTTCATAATTTCATGAAATGTATCGATGATTTCATGATTATATGTATATTCAAATATTGCCGAAAGGCAAATTTGTTAGTTGTTGTTGTTGCTGCAAACAAACAAACAAGCAAACAGGTTGTTTGTTTGTTTTTTTTTTTTTTTTTTTTTTATTATAGGTCTTCTTCACTTTGAAAAAATAAGTGGTGAAATAAAATAAAACTTCTCATCAGCAATAAAATTTTTGAATATTCGATGCTTCAGGTTGAACAATTTCGAAGCAAATACCATTTGCTATCCATTCCACATTATGAATTTGTCCTGTGATTTTTCCGGAAGCGAAATCGACATTGATGAGCAAAAAATTTTGAATTTTTAATGTAAATGTTGGATAACGATCACCCCTCATAGAAGAATAATTTAAAAGAGCCATGAATTCGATTTTACTTTCTTTTCACTAAAATTTTCATCAAATTTGAGTATTTTGAAAAATACTGCAAATATTCTTCACTGAATTTCATGATTTCCTATTATATTTCTCTTAAATTTACGCTTTTGAAAGTGAAATATTGCGAAATAATTCATAATATTCAACAAATCGCATCTTTCATAAATCAAAAGTTTTTGGTCGCTTAATTCGCAGCGTTCTCCTATTTTTTGGTGTAAGTTCAGCTCCTGCTTGAGTTTTCCCAGCGAATGTTCCATCATCTTGAATAATATCAGAATTTTGTGTCTGTGCATTGAATATTGTTCATCCTTTTTTTTTTTTTTGATGATTATAATCTTGCTGTGTAAAATTTTCTCCTGTCAGCTCCTCTTTTTCTGCAATATCCAGAGTCATTCCAAAACAAAGCATGAAATAGTAAAACAAGTAAATTATCGATTAAAATTATGGAAGACTTTTCATATTCAATTTTTATTCAAATTAGATAAAATTGATAGAATCAATATTCTATATAACGAAGTATTAATTAAACAAGCGGGAAAAAATTAAATTATTTAATTCATCAGATTAAAATTAATTTATTAGATTAAAAAGCCAATGCATAGCTCTTTGTTAATCCATCATGTTATCGGAATCTTTTCCGAAGATGATCTTGAATAAATGCCAGAAAAGATGAAGGAGTCCTTTATAACGTTATTATTCTGCGTAATGCCAGAAGTTATGGTGCGAATTGCTTCATGACAGGAGCAGTACTTAATGTCCAAACATTCGAATCAGATGGTTTCGAAGAAGATGTCGATTGGGCTATCTTTGTATTCATCAGTTTGTACGCTTCCTGATGAATATTTCGGGACTTCTGGAGGATGAAAGATGACTGATAATTCATTACTTATTTCAAAAGTCAGGTTCTTAAAAAAAATGTCGCGAAACTTTTAATATCCGAATGTAAATGTAATAAATGCTACCAAATGGCATTGAACAAATTCGAAACGAAACATTTGCAAGCCTAATGTTGCACAGTGTGTTTGAAGTGTTTCGAAAATTTCAGCGAATTCGCAAAACATATTGAATGACGCAAAACATATTCATGAAATTTTCAAAAAAAGTGAAAAGTATTTTGTTTTGCAGTGATGAAGTTGTGATTTGAGCCATAATAAAGTATGAAATTCAAATCTCAAATTTCAACATTCATAAGAAATCCTATTAAAGCACCAACTTTGATTTCAAACCTACGGATTTGGGTGGACAAATCTACTACACTTTGATCAAACAAAGGACAGTTTAAATAAGGCAAAGAATGTGATTGAGAGAGATTTCATCGTCATCTGCGATAAATTTCATTCTTGTTGATTTTATATTTCATCTGGTCATTCATCTATCTCCTTGCGCTTCTTTCATTCATGCTTTCCGCATCTTTTGGCTTTTCCGGTTGGCTCCTTTTGGCTCTTCCGCTTCTTTTGGCCTCTTGCGCACTCAGGCCTGGATTTCCTCGAGGTCCATCGCTCTATCTCCAACTAATGGTCATGGGATATTCCACGTAATGGAACTGCATGTCTGGAAATAAAATTCTCATATATTTGGTACTTTGTTGATTGTCTTCAAACATATTCTTCCTCGTTCCAAACACATTCATCATTTATTAGGGAACTTATTTACAACCTTATTTGAACTACAGTAATCGATAGAGCTTATTAGGAGGCCTATTTGAATTACGGAAATAACATAAATAAACAAAAGAATAATATTGAAAAGATGTATTGGTATTGGTAATCAAAAATTGGTTACATTCAAAATTAGTTTAAGTTTTCTAAACTTCCTTCCAAAATTTTGAATTTTTGATTTTTTAAAATCTTGTAAAAGATGGAGAAGAAAAATGATAAGAAGGTATTTAAATTGTTTCAAAAAATTTTTCTCAATTATAAATCTTACGGATGAATAGGATCTTGATCTCATTTATAGTTCATAATCGCCCAAGGGCCAATCGTGATAGAACAGTCTTGAAAAATTAAGCTGAAAATTTCTATTTGCGCTGTTATAATAATGTTGGAGATATATATTTAAAATTGAAATCTTATAGAGTGAATTTCCAAGAGAAACATTTTACTTACATTAGAAATTGGAATATCTGATATGACTCTTTCCTGAATTCATAAGACAACGAGACATTTCAGGAATGCATGTATCGAAACGATTATTGGCGATGATTTAAATGATTTTTTTAAGCGATGATTTAAAATGATTCGAAAGAAGATCAAATCGATGATAAAGGATCAAGTTGATGAAAAATTCGAGAAGATTTGGGATTTTTACTAGTACCGGTTATCTTTAGATTAATTGTCTTTTCACAATTTCTGAAATTCTTTAAATCGCTGAATTTTGATTTATTTGTACTTAACAGTATTTCTAATGCAACTTTCTGGATTAGAGAAACGAATTATTGCGGTAACGGGAAATTGTTTTATGGTTATCGTCTGGAGGATAATGTAGCTTTGTTGGAAGGTCATAATGGATAATCCGAATCGAATGTTTTAAATAATAAAGTCGATTTTGATAAGATAATTGAGTGATATCGGTAAAAGCACATTAATAAGAAGGTTGCATGGAATTGAAATTTGAAACTTATCATTATATTTTTTGTATTAATTTTATATTCATTTTCATTTTCACATTTATTATTCATTTCTTATAATCATATTCATTATAACTTATATTCATTATATTTCCGAAATGGAGTAGATAGTTGACAAAGTTGCAAATTGGCTGTATCAGAACATAAGATTTTATTGATTCAGTAATTATATCATCTAACAATTACTTTTTTCACATTTGGCAGTATTATATAATTATAATGTAATTTCAGTAGTGTTATTATTTTAAGAAATCATCGCTTTTCATTTTTTTTTTTCTTTTTCATCGGTCATGTGTCGTAAAAGATGAGCATCATCGGTGATCTAAGTATGATCCATCAAATTTTTGATTCAGTAATATCAGACTGATTTGATATTGATTAACATCAATCAGTCAAACAGGCGGAAAGATTCAGTATTTCAACAAATGATCACAATTTCAACGATAATTCAAAGTCAAGAATTTCGTTCTAATTTCATTCAATTTACTATGATTTATATTATATTTTGCCAAAATTTTCGGAGTAATTTCATCAATCTAAGCTATTTCAATAAAATTAACAATAATAAAAGTTTTTTCTCTTTTCTTTTTCGTTTCATTAAATTCCATTCTCGAGATAAACTAACTCATTGTTCATCTTTTTAGCGAATATTCCTCACATTTTGAAAGCAAATATGCTAATATAATATAAACAAAAACCAAAAATATATGACCTTAAATATATTTATGCTTATGAAAAGTAAGAAGCATCAAATCTAGATGCTATCAAAATTTCATTCATAAAATGAAGACAAGTCTTAAATATTGATTTGTAGCATACTAAAATTGTACAAATTTTGTTAATCAAATTTTTTTACTGAAAAAATTTCTCGTTTCTTTTTTTTTCTTTGTTGGATATTCATCTTGCATGACGTGTTTTTAAAATAATAAATAAAAAACAAAAACAGAGCGTAGTCTGAAAGAGATTTTTTTTCTTTTTTTAAGTTTTGAAATGTATGTATCATCGTTGTAATCGAAGAAAATCATTAAAATGAGATTTTTAGAAATGATTATAATAATAGTTATTGTAATATAATGTAGAATATATTCATCATACATTATGTGATATAATCAATATCATTTTATCATCATGACATGCTATAATAATTATGGCAATAGCGCCTAATCATCGTAATATAATGTAACATAATCATTATAGCGTTACATAAAATTTAATGATTATAACAAGATTATGTTATAGCATTCTTAAACTCATTATTCACTTGTTGCAGTTATAAATTAGTAGTAATAAAGGCAAATTCCGACCTTATTATTGCAAAAAAGTTAAGATTTATTTATATGATTGATTTCAATAAACAAAATTAAAGGATGTGTTGAAATTTAAGATGATAATTCGCGAGTAAAATTCAGTTTTATTCTTCCTCTTTTCAGTAAGTTCGTTTATTTATCTTCCTTGTACTACTAATACCTTCTTGTCATTT
>HG738140.1:13286853-13490017 GCA_000499405.2 Onchocerca volvulus | reverse complement strand
ATGCAATTCAGTAATAAATGTAGTTGTTTACTTGGCATTTTTCGATATTTTCAAATATGATTGAGATATTTTGATTCCCATAAAACATTGTTAGTAATATTCATTTCTGCGGTATTTACCGAAACAATAAGAAGAAGGAAAAAAGATTTGAAAAGTATAATTTATCGATTTATTGGCCAAATTTTTATAACGAAAAAAGAAAAAAAAATTTCCTAACTTTGCAGAGAATGACGATAATGCATAAGAAACGCTAAGATTTTAAGCATAAAAAATGAAAAAGCAAAATTTTTAATTGAAAAAAACGTCTTAATTTTTTTCTGGCAGTTACAGTTTTGCTTTCGCATTTTTTTTTTCGCAAGATTAAAAAGTAAATTGAAATAAAATCGATGACACATCAACAAAGTTCGCTTTTTTCTTTTTGTGTTTGATTATCAATTTGATGGATAGTGTAGTTTTAACAAATATATGGTGGATGAAAAACTCATTCCCTTAAATTCAGAAAATGATTGGAATGGATTAGGATAGTTGACAGATGTTTGATATACTTATATCAAAATAGAAGTGAAAATTGTCATGGAAATGAATCTATTATTTAAAAATTTTAGGTTTTGATTTGTCCTTTATAAATAAAAAAAAGAGCTCTAAATTGATCTCTTCGAAATCCCATTTAACCATATTTTAAGAATTTTAAATTATTTAATTTATCATTTTTTGAGATATCTCTTCAAAGTTACTTTTCTAACATGTTATATGTTGCCATGTATCTTTGTGGCAATTCACATATATTTCATTTTTATTTATTTAAATATTTGGACTTAACAAACAATATTCTTTATGGAAATATTAAATGTTGCTAAATTATATTTATTTTCAGTGAATGAATCGCTTTACGAAAAAATAACAATTTCCGGCAGTGGATTAGTACTTGGACCAATAACAAATGCTACCAATTTTGAAAATCGTGGAGAATCGGAAAAAACATAAATATATCGAATCTGAAATCGAAATATGATATTTACTGAAATTATTTAACTCAGGATTCATAAGTGCTTATTTTTTACAGTTATAAATAAATTAAATGTAATCGATATTTTTGTTTTTAAATCACTCGTATTCCGATATTTATACGACTTTGGTATTACCAGTAATTATTATTATATATTTCTTTTTCGTGATAAATTATTATCAGTATTTGAGAATCATTTATTTTCTCGTTATCTTATAATTTTTAGGCTATTAATCAAAAAGTGTATATTGTGATAATTGAAATATGAAATGAGTTTATTTAGCCAAATTCATCCATGATTTAAAAACTTCTATTAAATGATATTTGAAAAATTTTAATAGTTATTATTGAATGAATATATCTGAATAAGCAAACAATAAGTAATTAGGAAATAAGTATAAGCAATTAAGCAATAATATACATCATTTCTTATCATTTACCTGGTCAAATAATTTTTTCTATTGTTATTGTCGTTTCACTTCAACAACTGCGCAAATAAAATTTTATTTTACCATTAGTTGCTGATGCATTAGTAATCAATTCGTTATATCACCGAGATGTCTTCAATTATTCTAAATCTTAATTACTTATTATTCTACAGTTTTAATTTCATTTTTTTTTTTTTTTACTTTAACTCATGATGGATGGATATTCTGTTAGGAGTATATTTACCATACCTACTGGAAATTTTTGTGAAAGTCTATGATGTGTTTGTAAGAGGTTATCTTGATTATCACTTGGCACTCATCAGTTTACTATCATCCTGACGAATATATTCTATAAAGCCTCGAGAATTCTTATAAAATTTCAAAAAAGATTGAAAAATTGTAATAAAATAAAGGAAATAATAATAATAGTAATCTGCCTTCCTTTTTTTTCTCATTCTCCTTCTTCCTCCCATTTCTCTAATAGTAGTAAATAATAGTAAATAATAAATAATAATAAATAGCAGTAAATAATAATAAATAATAGCAAATGATAATAAATAATAAATAATAATAAAAAATGATGAATAACAATAAATAATACCAAATGATAATAATAATAATAACAATTAATAATTATTAACAATAATAATAATTAATAATAACAACAATTAATTAATCTATATAAATAAAAAGGTAAATGCTACCTATTATTTCTCAATGATCTCCACAAGTTCTCCACCGATTCTTTTCAAATCTTGACACAACCTTGCATCCGAATAGGCGCGTGCTCTTATATAAACATACTTACTTTTTTCACGTATCACGTCCGTGACAACTAAGAGTATGTGAGAGCGGGGTCTACTGATTCCGCCTTTCTTTTTTTCTCTTATTCTCCCCTTTTCTCCCAATCTCTTTTTCTCTATTGCTATGCTTATTACATTATGTGGATTTATTTAAGAACGAAAAAAAAAAAAAATTAAATTGCTTTCTGATATGAAATATAAATATAAGAGTTTTGGCATTGCAACGAATCCGAAAAAAAATTTTAAATACTTATTAAAATATGAATTTGAAATTCTTTTTCTTCAATAAAAATTAGCTTAATTGGTTTGAAAAAAGGCATCAATTTAATCTAAAGAAATTTTATTACATTAATTCTAAATATTTCTTAGGATCAATATTTTTGCTCAGTTAATCTTCCCTGACTTAATTTTGATTTAGCTTAATTAGTTTATCTATCTATAACTTGTGCTCAAAAATTGCGAAAAAAGTTCTCAATCAATTTGGAATGCCATCATTATCTCTTTATAAGTTAAGACTATGACAATATCATCTGAAATTCTGTACGAGTTCCTAAAAAGAAGTAATAATTTGAGAAAGGAGAAATCAATTTCGAGAATTTGCGAATTCGCAACGCTTTTCTTAGACAGCTCATATGCTCAAACATTTTTAGCAAAATGAAGTCTAGAATATAGCAGAAATAAGCGTCGTGCCATATGGTGAAAATCAGAATTTTCCGGGTAAACTCTTGACATTAGATATTAAAGATTCGCTAACATTTCCCGGCAATAAACTTTAATTCTCGTAACAAGTGCAAAATTTTATATTGATCATATAGGATAAGAAAAGATATTTTAGTTTAGTTACACTTAAAATAAATGTTGTGTATTTTAATAAGACGATATACCTTTGAGTACTATTTTTTTTTGCGTGTGTGTGTTTAATAATAATAATATTTCTTTTTATATTGATTTAGTGGATTTGTGGTAAAGATCCTTCAAAGAGTACAAATTTTTAATACTTTCATTAGATATAGTAAAACCTAACAAAAAACAGAAAAAAAAACAAAAACAAAAAAACAAATAAAAACTATATGAACAAAAATCCACTAAAAGAAAAAAAAAAAGTTCGCCAGAAAAAAATTGCATACAAAAAAATGTACGCATTGGTCCAAATTCAAAATGAACTAACTTGTCTTTATAAATTTTGGTTAGTAAATTTGTTGTATTTTTAATGTCTACTGTTTAATGAATTCATCAACATAATATACTTTTTTAGATCTACTTCAATATTGTTAGGTACAAATCTACATCTCTGGTAATAAAAGCCCAAGATTCTTGAATGGTCATCGACAATCAAATACCATTGCAACAAATCGTTAATGCTGAACAACAAAATTCGGCAATAAGAATCAAAAAATAAAAGCTTATTTACTTAGTGGCGAAATTTTGGGGATCTTTAATGAAGTCAACAATCGGATACCATTACAGTCAGCCGATACTGCTGAACAACCAAATTCGCAAATGGTATCAAACCGGAAGAATCAAAAACATATTAGAAATTATGGCTCAACAGAAATGATTTCTGCAGAATACTATTTAAAAAAAAGAATATTCTTCTCACTTATAACTCTGTCGACCAATAGTTTCTCACATAACTAATTTTTTTGTTCCGAAATATCATCAAACTACTTATTTTAACGAATTTATTTGTATTTTTTATGTAGAATATATTAAAAACACAAACAAAAATGGAAAAATGATGGAATATTTTTCGAAAAAAGATTACGAATTTCGCTTTATACAGAGAACATTTCGAAGTAAATGGGTAAAACCCAAGACTTCAACATTCGCCAATAAACAATTTCTCAAGATGAAATGTTAAAGCTGTTGTTATTAATAATAAAATTGCTACCCGTTGAAATATAAATGCATAAATGAAAAACATTAAGAAATTATACAAGAAAATGCGCAAAGACTGCGCAGTATATATCGCAGTCTCAACAGCAAAATCCGCATCATTTTCTAAATTTCAAAAATCAAAAAAAGAAAGATCTGATCTTAGTACTTTGAATCTGAATCACAAAATAAGTGGCAATATCACTAAGGATTCGATTTGATCAACTTAATGATAGAATTTTTGTGACTTGAAAATATAACTTCGAAAATGTGGACAAAATCAAAAATTAACAAATGAAAGCAGCTTTTAAAAATCTTATATTTGCTTAGCATCTCAAGCCTCTGATCCCGAAATTCTAGTAAGGGTCACTTTTCATTTCCTTAATATTTCTAATTTTCTCATTCTATAACAAAAATGTGCAACAAACATATGCTTAAGAAGCTAAAAACATAATCGGAGAGAGCTATTATTTCCCCTTTCATCATCCTTTTTCTTCTTTACTAAAGGAGAGATGTATTTGATTATATCTGCTGCCTATGAGATAGTTGAAAATTACATTAAATGAAAATAAAACTAAATAAAACCAAAATAGTTCATAATTTACGTGCAAATAGAATGGAATAAACTAAGCAGAGCAACTATACATCTCAGCTAGAATTTTGTCCCATATAAATTTAGCTCCACGGAAATTCTGGGAATACATTGTATGAAATACAAAATGATTAAGCTACTGAAACCTAACAAACAAACAAACAAACAAACATCTTTCTGTATAAACTAAAAATGACATTTCGAAGAATGATTTTTTTTCATGAAGTCAAAAAAAGATTTAAATTCTCGATAAATATGATCCACAGAATTCATACAAGTGCGAAACAAAAACTGAAGCAGAAAAGCAAAAAGCCAAGTTATTTTAGTTAGCAGTAAGGTCTGGATCATCTCCAGCATAAGAACCTGTTGTTGAGCCTGAATTCGGCTGCAACAAATCGATACTGTCACCACCTAAACTTCGAGCACCACGTCCAAAACTATCTGTTTCACCTATAATAATAATGCAATCAAATCAGATTAAAATGAAAATTCAGCCAAAAAGATTAAGTTTCAAACAAAAAAAAAAAAAAAAAAAATGAAGCTAATGTAATTCATCAGTTACTCAATACAATAGAACTAACAGCACACTTGCATAGCTATACAAAGCCATAAAATCGTTTTATTTATTTATTCTTTTTCAGATGATCATTTGTGGATTTTTCAGCATATGCTCCATATATTATTTCAGCACTGAATAAACAAGTACATTTCAATTTCAGAATACGATAACCAAGCCAAACTTTCTGATATTGCATTTTTTGTCATGATTACAATAAAGTGAACTATATGCGTACTTCCAAAACGTGAAGTACTTGCTCGGTTGAGTCCACCACGTCGTGCAAGTGCTGCTAAGCTTTTTAGTTGCGCATTTTCTCGAGTAAGTGTTTCATTGGTTTCATTTAGATCATCAATACTTCTTTGCAGCTGTCGATACTTCGATCGCTCACGACAGACTTCCTCTTCTAGATCTTCGATTTGTTGACGCATCTGACGATGACGTGCTATCGCACGATCTGCCTAAAATAATCTGTACATTTGCATTAACGAAAAAGCTTGAATTTTAGAAGAAAGATAAATATTCCAAATTCATAACAGATCGAATTTATTAGAATTCTTTAGTAAATAGATTAGGCTTAAGCATACGGTTTCCTTCAACAGCTCAATGTTTCGCTTCTCTTTCTCGCTCGTTATCAATGTATCATTCAATTTCTTTTCCATACGTCGAATCTGTAATGTTTATTATTATCAAAATTTCACGATGAACTCAATGCTAGGATATCCAGAAAACTGCTGTTAGGAATTATCTAATATTCACATTTAATAAATAAGAATTTTACGCAAAACTTCATAAGCAGGAGACAAATATCAATTTTAATGTGCTACTCGCAATATGGTCCATCATTACACCAAGTTTCATTATGGAAAATAAAAATGCTCGGAACTATGACTCGATAAAGATAGAATACTATCCAATTCGGGAATATCGCGATGAAAAAAGGTAACAGCTAGGTTATTACCAAAACATGGCAGAATATTTCCTGACAAACTCTAACAAGTCCTTGATCAGAAGATTCATATATATATATCCTGAATGCAGCAAGCAGCCTTATAAGGAACGAATTATTCTAATAATTGCATGATTCCAATGATAATAGCTGCAGAAAGCTCAAAAATAACCTGTCGGTTAGTCATATTCCGTTCTTGCTCCATTTGAGCACACTGTTCATTCGCTGCTTGAAGTTTCGTTTCCAGCAAAGCAATTTGTCCTCGGTTACGTGTTCGCGTATCACTTTCCATCTCCTCTAACTAAAATTTGAATTTCATAAAACAATTCGAATTTTTGATAACCATTTTCTGCAAAGGCAATCAATAAAGGAATTTACATTTATTCTAAGATTTTTACATCGCCTTTCCAAATTCTGCTTATCCGCTTCTAATTTTTCGCATAATGAACGCTCGGTTGCCAATTCTGTTGTCAATGTTTCTAGCTGCAAACTTTTATTGTAAGCTTAAATTGCAAAACCAATAATGTAATGTTAATTAAAAATACTGCTTAATGAAGAATAGTAGAATTTGAGATAATAACGAAATAAAAAACAACGAAACCATATATTCGGTAAAATCCATTAAAAAAAAAACTAAAATTGTCATATTGATACAGAAAAAAATTGGTATTTAACTCCGCATTCACATTTGAGCAATTTCATAAAATACCTGAATTTGAGCTTTCTTGAGTTTGTCGTTGCCCAATTCGATATTATTCTGTTCTTCTTCAAGCAATTCCTCCAGTTCATAAATTTTCGCCTCCAATCTTTTCTTGTCTTCAGTATTCATCAAATTACTTCTAACATTAAGTTGTTCAACAGCCTCATCCCGTTCTCTCTCTACACGTCGCTTGTCTACGGTTAATTGCATATTTGTTTCTCCTATTCTCGCCAGTTCCTCTTCTAACGATTTCAATCTGAAACAAAAGTTAAGAATTTGTCTATAATCATCATCCACGAACTTAACGGAAAGAAAGAAATGTTTGGAGCTCTTACAAGATACTTTAAAGTCCATAAATCGATGGATGGATGACTTACATGTAATTTCGACACACATATAAATGAAAATAATTCGGAAATTCGAACTTAGCAAATTTTTACAACTTCTAAGCATACAAATGAATATTTTTCTCACCTTTTCTCCATATCGTGCGTCTGCAACAATGCTGCATCTTTTGCGTCTTTCGACTGGTCCATTTCCAATTGCAAATCTTTTAAATGCAAACTACATTTCCGAAGCTGCCGAGAAAATTCTTCTTTTTGGGTAGTAATAGCTTCCACTTGTTCTAATGAGTGTTGCAAATCGACTTCCAGCTTGCGCTTTTGTTGCATCAAAGTCAGTCTAGTGCGACGCTCCGATTCCAGTTCACTTTCCAAATCACCAAGCTAATAGTAACAAATTTTCAATGATCCATATTGAGTAAAAAAATCTGATTGATCTACTGAACCTATATATAGTTTTATCCTTTGTGGATATTAAATATCATAAATCTGAATTGCATTTACCTTGTCATTTACTCATTGATTTTCGTATCTCTTTATTCTAAATCGAATTTCAGATACCTTCCGAAGCATCATTTTATGCCGTTCATCATCATCTCGCTCTTTGTCACCGCGAACTTTTTCCAGTTCAGCATTCATCGCCTGTAACGTCACATCTAACCGTAATTTGGCATCTTCGGTAAACTGCAGATTATCTTCTAATTCAGTGATCGTTTCTTTTGCATTTGCTAATTCGGTCTCTAATTGTCGCTTCATTCGATCAAGCTCCAAAACATTGCGACCATTATCATCTTTCATGGTGACCTAGAATATATGCTTGGTATCGAACAACTGGATGATATTGTTCACTAAAGATATAACTAAATACCGTGTACCGAAAAGTTTAGATCTCTCATAAAATCAATTGTTTAGATATGTGTTATTTACAAATGATGCATATCTTAAAAATTTGCTGCGTATTTCACCTTATTTATTTACATTCGTTGAAATCATTATTAATTTAATAAATCATTACTAATTTCAACGAATGCAAATAAACAAGGTGAAACACACAGAAAATTTTTTATATATGCATTATTTGTAAATGACACATATCTAAAGAAATTTCTGTACCATTTAAGTATATAAGAAAATAAATGAAAATTTACAGCGTTATCAAGGTCCAATTGTAGCGCATTCCGAATGCTTTCTAGTTCGGCAATTCGACTTTTAAGAATACCAGTTTCCTTCGCTATCATTAGTGCATTTGATTCATTATCACGAAGCTTTAAGCATACAAATTTGAATCTTTCTGGCGACAAAAAAATTACAACCAAAAAAGTTATATCAAAGAATCTTTGCTACAACTTGACCAACTCCTTAACATTTGCCTTTATAAATGCAAGTGAAACTTTTTTAGGATCTGATCCTCGACTACTATTTGCATATCTGAATCCAATTGTCTCTCAGTTCTTGTAACCGAGAATGGAATTTAAACTTTTTTATCGGTTAATTTCCAGATTTATGCTACTCTACAAAATAAAACATTGAAACAGAACGATTATCCTGCGGCTGCTTGCCATATAATTTTCTAGAACCACTAAATCTTCAGTAGAAAAGTTTAGGGATGGTACCTCTTGTGCCAATCTATCTCTTTCAACACTAGCTTTTAACACCTTCGACTTTTCTTCTTCAAGCGTTTGATCAAATTTCCGTTGTTTCTTTTCCATTTCACGCACACTGAACCGTAATTTATTCAATTCGTTTAGCATATCCTCATTCTAAAAGAAATCATAGCAAATATTATAATGAGAATTTATAGTTTCAAATAAATATCAAATTTGAATCAGTTTTTCTCCAGATGCAATATTTTACAGAATGATACTAAAGAAGGGAAAAAGACTGTTAGTGAATTTCAAGGACAGTACTATGATGGAAATGTTACCTGTGAATGAAAAATTTTCCGTCGGATTTTAGCTGTCATTCAGTTATGGGAAAAATTAGAAGGGGTGTTCATTTGAAAATTATAAAATGTTACTGTTATAATTCCATAAGAAAAATAAAAATGTTGCTAAACTTTTACTTTGAATATGTTGTAATGTACAATCCAAAGCATCAAATTTATATTTTATTTTCACCTATAGTGTAACTAATCAGTAATCCATGCAAATTATAAATTATCGCTCTAAAGCTCTATGAATTAAAAAAACGGTAAATATCAGAGATTTCATACAACTAATATATTTTTCTTTCAATCACATTTATGATCTTATTCATTAGTACGAAGACAAGAACAAACGTAATGATAAAAAGAGAAGTTTACTTCCGGAGTTCCAAGGACAAACGTAATGATAAAGGAGAAGTTTAATTCCGGAGTTCAAATGTCCAGCAATCTTGAAACTGATTTTAAAAAAATTAAAATTTTCTATTTTTTTTTAGTTTAAAATCTTTTTAAAACAAATTAAAAGCAACAATATAACCCCTGAAAAAGTTAGCTTACTTCCTGCATTAATTTTTCTTTTGCCTTTTCATTCCGAGCACGGATGTATTCACTTTGTTCTAATTCCTTCTTATAAGCTTCCATCTCTTTCATCAGTTTTTTACGCATCTCTTCTACTTGCAAAAGTAGTTTTTCGTCATTCTTCTTTTTTGTATCAGTCAGCTGCTGCTTCAAAGAATTTATCTCCTGCAAAATTTCTTGTCTGTTTAATATTTATCCACTAACAGAAGAAGAGCAAGCTAAAAAAATTTAACTATTCTTCAAATAAACAAAAACCTCCAAAGACAAACATACGATTGTAATATGTAATTTATTTAATTTCCAAATAACATCAAACTTTTTCATATTTCTGAATAGTAAATTCATCAAGCTCTTTGTTTTCTTGCAAAACTTCTAATTTATCATCTTGAGTTCGTAGCTTCTCTCGAAGTACTTCATTCTGAGACTTTTCCAGATCCATCGCATCGCTTAAATCAATGATCTGAAAACTAATTGGGTATTCCACCTCTTTTATTACACTGAACTAATGATATCCAATTATACCGATGTTCTCTTCGAGAGATTTTCATAATTAAAAGAAGAGAGACGAGATGGCCATAATATGAAAAAAATGTTATTCGGATTTTTCATGATAACACTGAAATAAAACAGCAATTATGACATAGAAACTGGCCTGAGCTTCTGCACTTGTCATTTTCTTATGCAAAACCGAAACAACATTTTCACTACTTTCTAGCTCCTGATTAAGTCTTTCAACCTCTGATTGTACCTAAATTTATACAGCAAATGAAAATTTTTATTATTATCCAAATGTCGAAAGCAATAGCATAAAATATGCAACCTTTGAATATTACTGAATACTGCATTACAGACTCAATGAAAAGTGAAGAACTCTAATATTTACATTCATAATCTTATAAATAATTTGTTTTCAGCATTTCCGTCTAACTTGTGAATTTGATATACACTTGAATGAAAAATTTAGTCATATATAATATTCATCAAATTATTATTCGACGAATAATTTATAATGAAATTTTCACTCTTTGTTTTATAAATTCCCAATTCTCATAAAAACTTCAACAAAATAAAAAAAAAAAAAAAAAAAAGAAAAAACGGAAAAATCAATAAATTCATGAATACCATATTATTTCTTGAAAGGAAATCTATAGTCATATGATTGTGTTTTCATTTAATAATCTATAGCATAACTAAATTCCAATTCATGAAAGATTCACTCACTTTTATCAAAGCAGATTTTAAGTCCGTAACATTTTTTTCGGCTTCCTGAGCTTTTGTTTGCCATCCATTCAATAAATTTTCAACGTCCTTCCTTTTGCGTTCATTCTCTAAGTAAACAGACTGATTTCGCTGAATCACGACGATATTCTCTTGTAATTCATTTTCTATGCGATTCTTTGTTTTAGCTATCTAAAATACGCAACACTGAAACAATTTTGCATGTCTTTTATATTGGTATTCTTTACTATAACTGATAATTACGAAATTTCCGCATGAATACAAAATTCATCATGAAATTAGATAAATAAGAACCATTAGGAAAAAAAATGTTATGTTATAATAATATATTTGCAAAGAAAACCTGCTGCATCTGCTTTTTTAATAGCTCATTCTCGGCCCTAACAGTATCCAGTTGCTGTGAATGCTTAGTCTTCAACTCTGCAACATTTTGTTCGTATTGTGCTGCTGTCTCTTCAAACTTCTTCTGCAGATTCGAAAATGATTATGGTATATTACAAGTAATCTTTAAGTTTAATAAATGAAAGTTGCTATCGATGCAGTTTAAATTTTATAAATCCTTATCGCTTAAAACTATAATTTTTTAATCAAGTAAAACTTTCTAATAAAACAACGTACTTTGATCGATAAATACTGCTTCTCACGTTCAGTTCGTAATTCTACGTTGGCTTGTGTTTTATCTTGCGATTCCATCAATTCTTGTTTCAGTGCCTCTAACTCTTCCATAAAATCCCGTTTTCCCTTTTCCAATTTTGTTCTGCGAAAAGTACTAACATAAATTTAAAATTCAATCCATTTCTGAGACCAAAATTTTTCGAACTCATATAGAGATAAATTTCTAACAACTTAAATAATTTCATTTCAACAGACTCAAAAAATTTTTATTAAAACAAATTTCCAAACACTGAAAAATTAATTTTTACCTCGAAGTCTTTTCACTTTCCAAGTCTTCTTTCACTTCTTGCAATTCTAACATTAGTTCCTTTGTTTTCTTCATCAAATTTTGTTTTTCTGATTGTTCTTCATCGCAGCTAAAAACAAATAAATATGGCAAATATAATCATTAAATAACCAAAGCCTAAATTACTTACCAAAACCAGAAATTTCAAATCCAAACAAACTAAGGAACAGGAGAAAGTGAAGTAGATAATAAATCTTGCATTACCGCGATAAGAGAAAAAGAAAATGACAAATAAATCGCCTGAATTTTTTTGATAAGATTTGAATAAAGTGATTACATATATAAATGAATGTGAGATACCGTGTAAGGACTGTATTGAGTTCTTCATCTTTTTTTTGAAGTTGAGCACTTAATTCGTTTAGCCTCCGCGATAATTCCTCATTCTCATTCTGAACACTTCGCATTTCTGCATTAAGTTTCTGATTTGCTGCTTCTGCCACTTCGATGAACTGAATTATCAAAAAATTACATTAAAAAAAAGTTATGTAAAATTTAATTTTTATAGAAATAAAACATTCATTCAGTAATCTTTGAATTAATATTTAAAAATAGGTTAATATACCTGCTATTACTATGTGATTACAAGCAGAGAAGACTATTTGGAGTGAGAGAGATATGATTATTTAAATGAGACAAAACCATCAGATCATGACAAGACATAAAAGGATAGTTCTAGCTACTGTATTTTTTTTGTCGGTATCGTTGTGCTAACCTTCTTAAGCTTTTCATTCTCCTGTTCATAATCTGTTATTTTTGCTTCCAATTTCGTCTTTAATTTGACATTCTGACGATTTTGTTCTTCTTCGACAATTATTTTTTGAGTGGTAGCTGCAAGTCTTCCTTCAAGCAGTGTTTTCTCTTTCGCCATCTGGAAAAAGAAGCAGATAGATGGAATCTGAAAGTCTTTGTAAATTTATAAACTAGAAATTATGTCAACCTTTTCATTTGTTTCAAAAAATCGATCTTTCTCTACAATAACATTTTTTAATTTTTGGTCAATAGAGGTATAAGATAATTGCAATTGTTCGTATTTCCCAGTTTCTTCTCGAAGTTGTTCTCTAAGAGTTGCCACATCATCCTGAAATAGCAGATCTAAAAAATACGAGTCAAATTTACGATTAAGGAATCATTAATTCTCTAAACGAACAAATTGATAGAAACTATAAGATTAAATCATATTTTACCTATTATGAAGTTTTAAAAGCCGATTAATTTTAAAAAATTGGGATAAACAGATAAACACATATATAAAATTGCAGAATTTTAAGCAAAACAAAAAAGGAAAAAAAGGGTAGAGAAAAACGCATGCGAAAAATTCGGATTTCAAAAACAGAAAAATACCTTTAACTTTTTATATTCGGCAGAAATGGAAATACATTCAGCTTCCTTTTCCTCAAATTTTTGTCTGAAACTTTCGACCTGGTTTTCAAGTTGCATTTTCACTGACAACAGTTGATCTTTCATGTCTTCCATTTCCGTTTTCTCTGCGCTTTCCTCTTCCAATAATTTTTGTAATTCAGTACGATCATTTGTTAGCTAAAAATTTTTTGAACCAAAAATAAAAAAAAAATTCAGAGTCAGAAAATTTTATTTGGTAAGCCTTAGAAAATTTTATAAAACTCTTCAATATCTGATCGTGACAAAAGTATTTGAAAATTAAAATGAGTATTCGCAATAAAAAATATCTCGCCCATTATCTTTCTTTCCACATCCAAATAACACAAAACCAAAAAACTAAACCTGTTCAATGCGAATCGTATAATCTGATAAAGCATATTCCTTTTGCAGCAATGTTTCTTGTAGAGCTTTCAATTCCGATTCCTTGGAAGCTATGGCTTTTTCACTTGCAGTAACTTCCAAAAGAGGTTTAACCTTAAAATAATCATCAATTAGACATTTAGAAAGATCATAAATAAAAATTCTGTTTATCAATTGAAAGAATCAATTTTATGCTGGATCTGTTAACTTATGCATCAATCATGCTGAGCGTTTTCAGAAGTTAAGATTTTCCACTGTATTTCTTATCAAATGATAAGCATTGTTACCACAACCAAATGATTGACAAGAAACCTTAACAAACAATCTCCACCACTTCCAATCTTTCAAACGTAACCATGCTAAACCATTTCTCTGGATAATCCGAGTAGCAGAAATTTGCTGCAAAAGTTTCTTAAAAGTATGACGAGCGAGATATCCACGGCAGTAGGTCTGAAACTGAACTATGAACCGTTGCAACTTTTTGTCACGCATTTCTTCTAAATCAGCTATAACACCTGATCGGAAAAATATTTTCGATTGACCGATACGAAAGAGATTTGCATCCATTTCCAGTGCAGCAAGAATTAGTCTAAAAAAAGTCATCCAATTTATAAATCATATGACTTTCAAATATTTCCCATTGTTCTCGAACTTACTCTGTCCTCAGTTTGTAAACTTCTAGAAATGAGGACAAGTAAACGCAGTGACAAAAACTCATACTTAACAGCTTCCTTTCCATCCAAGAAACCAGGGGGAATGATTCCGCGATCAACAAGCAATTCGTATCTTCGACGAAAGTCATGGAACGGCGTTCTATTTGGATAGCCTTGTCGACAAATACGGATGCCTTCCAGAACACCATTACAACGAAGCTGTTCTAATACCGATAATCCATTAATGATGCCAGCCTGGAAAATAAAAGTAAACTTGAAAATAATGTAAAATGCGTTTCACTGAATAAAATCACGTAAAGACTATTTTAGCATTAAAAGATTAAATAAGGCAGTCAGAAGTTCAACTGTTGAATAGTTTTTTAAAATTGTTTTTCAACCAAGCAAAAAACTGATCCAATCATTTTTGAAAGAAACCAGAAAATCACAATTTTTGAATATTTGAGACGGTGTATATCAATTTGCACAGAAATTATAGAGATTTGAATGATATTTTACTTTTTTCTCGTGATTTGGAATAATACATCGAACAAAATGAGGAGAAGTATTTTGCAATATTTTCATCAGCCGTGACAATTGTTCTTTGTACGTTTGCCCAACGGTGCGAAACATTCCTCGCTTGGTTCGTGTACCAAATACATAATCAGTTTGATCAGTCATTCTCAGACTTGCAAATTCCGCTATAAAATAATGTTAAAAAAAGAACGAAAGTTGGATTTTGAAGCTAAATTTACAATGTGAACCGACTCAGGTTCCAGTAAATAAGAAAACAGAATCCGATGTTGACAATACAATTTTTCAAAAAAAAAAAAACATTTATATTCAATGTTCATTCATTACCTATAAATTTTCAAGGCTTTTTCAAATTCGAGGAATCAAAAAGCAACTTGTTTGAAAAGCCCATAAATAACAAACCATTCTTCCACATTTCTGTTACATGTTGATCTGTTGAGTTCTGAAGTAAAAATACAACCGAATCATTCAGTGGATCCATATTTTTCATTAACCATTGGCCTACAAATGCAAATTTTAAATTTACAAAATTGACCAATTTATTACAAGAAATTTATGATACTAAAAAAGATGAAATTCTTTTGACTTAAATTTAGGCTATTGCAAATCATAACGATCCTTTATATAAATTACCTGCAGAATAATCTACGCGGCCTGCATAATGCACAATAGCAAAATCAGATTTCGTTCGGAATTCAGGTACAATAAATTTCGGATGTTTCGACTGATTGGCAATCAATTTTTCCACGTACGATTTATCAGTTGACTTTGGAAATATACACTGTTCGTCCAACAATGACAAAACACCTAATGGCTTTAGAAAAAGATTTAATTATTAGACCTTTTTTCCGCAGTCTATAACACAAAATATATTGTAGTTCGAATTTTCTCTTTCCAAATGATTTCTCTTTTCAGAACATTTTGAAGACTTTACTGCTTTTTTGCATTAGCAGAAATAATCGTTAATATTTTTATACCTATTGCAAGAGATAAAATATATTTTATCTCTACTAAAACTATATTAGCATATTAGAGTTAGTCTATATAAATAAAAATGTAAATGTTCGTCTGTTCAAAATTTTGAACAAACGAAAATTCTTAAAATGCCCATTACCTACATGGAAGTGAGCGCCTATTCGAATGCTAAATTGTATCAAAATTTTAAACCAATCAATGAAAAACTTGAAACGTTGTGTAGAAAGGCACAACAAACATTTACATTTTTATTTATATAGACTATATAGATTAACAATAAATTTTATGACAAAGTTTTCTTTATAAATCGTTTAAAACGATAAAGAAATCCTTGCTTTAGAATTAGACACCGTCCAATAAAATTCCCGTTTTATTGCAAACTTTCTTACAAATGTAGCAATATTTCAGGATACCTTTAAAATATTTACCTTTTCGATAAGATCGATAGTCGGTAGTAAATCAAGACCGAAATCAATAAAATTCCATTCGATTCCTTCCTTTCGGTATAATTCTTGCTCCAAATTAAACATTGTATTATTAAACAACTGTTGCAATTTTTCATTCGTATAATTGATGCATAATTGCTCGAAAGTGTTTAGTTCGAATATTTCAAATCTAAAATTAACAAATAAACATACATACATGTGTACGAGTGCATAATTTATATAGATACAAGTTTGAATAATTTCTTCTTATTTCTTATTTATAAATTAGGGATTTAAAATTAGACTGCAGTGAAATAAGATTTAAAGATTTTATGAAACCCAATAATCCAACAACTCAAACAATAACAATCAACAAATATATCTTCACATTTCTGATCTGAATGCTCTAACTTGCTTTGCTCTTTCTTCCATGACCTTGCTTATTAAATGGATTTTTTTTTTCTTTTTTTTGTAAAAACTTATCAAATCTCAAAATTTACCCAGCAATATCAAGTATTCCAATGAAAGTTGTTCCATTGTTTGCTGAACGCCCCAAAGAACGATTAATTCGCATCACGAGCCATCGGAACATTCGTTCGTAGCTTGCTTTTGCAATGGCTTCTACCGCATATTGAACCTGCTCACGAGTTTGTGCTTTATGTACATAATCACGACCAACCTGAAATTTCCGTCATCTAAATTTTAATTTCTTGCTTGTATGCATATGATATATATATTGCACGTACACCGGATATATACGTATATAACACATTTATGATGGGTATATATGAAAGCAGTGATCCAAAAATTACAATAACCTTTACTCGTGGCTTCAAAAATGCTTTTGCTAAATCCGAAACAGGCAGTCCAAGTAAGCAACATATTTTTTGAGCAACTGAAATTAACAACTAGATTATTTAATTAAAATGAAATTAACTAGAAAAAAAAGAAAAAAAAACGAAATTAAGAGAAATCGAATCACCAAAATTATGATATACTCGACGACGAAATTCCTAAATAGTGAATATCGATTGCAAAAATACATTTGGTATTAAAAATACCAAATGCATTAAAATTTGGAAAACAGAACCTCTATCATCGACAAGTACTGCTTGGTCAGAAGTACGATCTTCAGTAAAGGATAAGTTCCCCAACAGTAAAATTGCACATGTTATTCGCATTACTGCTAAAATAAAATCCAATTATTTTATTCATATTTCGCTTATATGGAATAAATATTACTTCTACATTTACAAATTCAACTTCATGTGTTTGACCATATATTCTATTAGCCGTTCTGAGGAAGATAATATTTCAAAGTTTAGAAAATTGTCCACAGCATAATGAAATATAGCATGAATTCATTACAATCTCGAAAATTTGATATTTATTCCATAACTCATTTCAAATTGAATCATTTGATTTACCATTAATGTCTATGTTCGAAAAATCCATCCCTCTCATCGCATTCAAAGTATTTGACAGTTCAGATGCATCATCAACATTCGGAATGACGAGGTTCCCATTAGTAAGAAAACGATAGTTGTCAATATCATCCATTAAAAATATACCTGCGAGATGGTCAATTTATTTCGTACTAATGATAATTCCCTCTATGATCAATTATCTTTTATTACTATATTTATTCTCAAAATGCATTCTAGCATCATAAGAAATGATCTTATATTAAAATAATATTTTGAAAGGTTTGCTCTTATTTCTGCTACATAATTAGACAAGAGAGTCCAGAGCATTCAAATCTAAATTACTCATTTCTAATATTCATTTCCAATATTTACTTTTCTGGTTAGAAGATGCACCCAGCAATAACTGATAAAAAAAGTGGAATGATCGCTCATTTGCTGCTTGTCGAATAGTACGCGACTTTTCCAACAAATAATGTTCGATATTTGCACCCGATATGCAACCACTCTGATCGAAATTTATCCTGATAAATTTACCCTATAATGAATCTTCACTAACTTCTAGCAGTTAAATTTATGACTAGTAGTAAATTTAGCAAGCAAGAATCTCAAAATTATCCGATCTTTAATTGATAAAAATGAATTTTTCTGCAGATGGAAAATCTAAAATCCATAGTTTTTTTAGCTGCTATTCAACAGTAAACAATCAACTGATTTATTCTCCCTTTTGAATTATACAAAGTTAGTAAACTAAAGAAAAGAAGGTGGTAAGACGATATCGAAGTAAAATGATGTAAGAAATGAAAATCATGAAGATTAGTACTCTTCTAAGAAAAATGAACTCCCTGTCAGCAGTTAACTAGAACCACTGATTATAAAAAGAAATATAACTTGCAAATCTCGATGAATTGTCATTCTTAACTGTTTTACTGTTACCAAAAGCTTCGAGAATCGGATTCGCTAATAGCAACTGATCCTCCAATTGACCCTACATCACATTTTTAATCAAATAATTTCATCAATGAAATTCTTAAATTATTCTCCCTTCGTCACCAGCAGTCTCTAATATTCGCTAATTTTATAAAAGAATAATATTTGCTTTTTTCAAAACTAACAATTTAAAAAGAAAGAAAAAAAACTTACGACAGATGACATGCTTTCCGAAAAAGGTGACAATAACTTTGATGTCTGCAAAAGATTTTGAATGGAGAAGAATTAGATACGAACAAATAATTTGAAATAAGGATAAACAAGTCTTATTTCAATCACTAATTGAAGTCTAGAAATCTTACTGTTTTGAAACATAAATCGGAACATAAATCTCATTTAAAACCAGGGCAATACAGCAGTTGCTAAAGTTTTAAGTTCACATGAAGGTCAATGTAACATTTTGACTGATTTGAAATTTTGAAAGAAAATGGACATTCGATGACTATTAAGAATATAAAAATAACGCACTGTTGAGAAGTAGAATTAAAAACTTAGTGAAGAGAAACGAAATCTGCTTTGTGAATAACTTAACAAAAAATTTTTACCATCGCATTCCAAGTCTATATCTTCCCAGAATTTTTCATTTAATTTATTTTAGAAAAATAATAGAAGACAGCAAAAACATGATTAATTTTCAATAAAATATAAATTTCACGGAAAATTCAACCTTTCCAGGGTTCCTAGCAACTGATGATCGCATATTCCGTCCCGCAATATCCACCAAATACTGGACTATTTTCTTCGTATTTTCTGTTTTTCCTGCACCTGATTCCCCCGTACAAAGGATAGATTGATCCTCTCGCTCTAAAATTTCCAAAAATTTCTATTCATTCTAATATTATATTTTTAAACAAAGTCTTGACTTCTATAACTTTTCCCAATATAAAAATTTACAAAAACGAACGATGCAACATTTCGTGATACGCATAATCAGTCACAGCGAATATATGAGGAGGTACTTCATGTCGCTTTCGTCCACGATAATTTCTCATCACTGCTGTTGAATAGATGTGAGGCATCCATTTGTATGGATTGATAACGATACAAAATAAACCAGAATATGTCTGTAAGCAGAAACTATATAAGTAATGTGGATTATAAGAAAATTCTTGATCTTTCAATATATCAATCGACATGTCAACAATGTTAATCTAATAAATTCACTTCTACTAAAGCTAATATGTTCGACTATCTTTCACAAATAACTACAGAAAATGCTGAAAACTTACGTATATAAGTGATGAATAATATCGTTGCCGAAGGTTGTGGAGAATACAAGCTTCGTTTAAGTATGAAAGTGACGACATATCTTCTATTTTGTCTAATTTAGCTGGATTTACAGACTGTAACTCTTCTCGGCATATGGTTATTTGACGATCTGTACCTTCAATCCTCAGTAATACACGATCATCTGCTACATTCTAAAACATAATAACTCATATTAGCCACCTAAAAAGCATTTGTTGATTTTCATGATAATATCACTTCTTCAAGATATAATCACAAACATCAACTATATTTATGTCATATCTCTCATGAAGACTAAATTGATAATAGCCGAAACATAAAAATTGAAGTCCATATAAGCGTCACTTGCAGTCAGTTTTACAGCCTATTTTATTTTTCTTTTCTTGAACAAAATAATAAATAATGACAATTTTCCGAACCTCCCACCACAACTGCTCCATTGCTTCATTTTTACATGATCTGATTTTTCTATACATGAATGGAATAATTTTTTACGGAAATCTCATTTATTCGAAAAAATTATAAAATTATTGCGAATATGAATAATTTAGTTGCGAAAGTTGTGTGTTTACTTATAAAAATAGAGTTTACTTAGTAATATAAATGTTAGCTTATTGTAACCTTACAGAAATTGTAATTTAATTTATGTCTGTGGAAATTATACAGAAACAATTGCAAATTTTGCCATGAGAACCAACTGTCTAATGAAAATTTTATTTCAGAACTTACCCGAATTACAACACCCATAACATATCCTTCAGTAGCATCTGGTATCCAAACACGATCATCCATTTTTGGACTGGTCGCATTCAAAGTTCCCAATTTCTTCATGTTAAAGTTAAAATTGGAATCCAGGAACTCACGTATCTTAAAATGATAGGCTAAATTTAACGAAAAGAGATTAGATGAAGTAATAATTATAAATACAGTTTAATACTAGTATTAGTGATAGTTCAATATTAGTTCAATCCTAATAGTTCATTCCGAATGATGCTTATAAACCAAGATTAACTGCATAAAAGCTTTCAAAGCAGAATTGAGACAAACTTCATAAGTAAATGCAAAATATCCGTTATTTGAAAAATCCCACATATATCATGATGATATTAGATTAATCGATCAACCTACTGGATTAACCATCCTTCATATATTTGATGTTCATTTCAGTTATACATAAGCTAATTTTACAAATTTAAAGTTTTCATAATTTGCAAATTCCGAAGTGAAATTCCAATAGGTTATTAACTAAAAGTCAAAACTTCACAATTTTTGTTAGTTTGAATCATATTATCTTAGTCGAATTTTAATACATCACTGAGATCAAAATGTGACATAACTTCATTTATTTCTGTTCTGCCATATAATTGTCTTCGGGAAACAAAATCAAAAGAAATACTCGATTGCGTAAGAAATGAAACGAACAAATCTCGCAAAGACAAGAAAAAAAAAAAAAAAAACGGAAGAAGCGTTTAAATTCAACAGACTGTTTGAAAATGGCGCGCCGACTCGATATGAAATTCTAGTTCGAAAATCTTTTTCTTTTGCTTGGTTTTTCTTTTGTTGAACCGCGATCGACATATTCAGTGGAATTTTAGATTTATTAGCGAAATATGTCTCATTTAATTCCAAAATTATTATGATTTCTCATATTTTGCGTTTGGATATTTGTTTTTTCGGGAAATAGTCGAAATACTCACGAAATCCTAAGCTTATTACATATATTTGACACAATTTTAAATTTAGTCATGTTTTGTTTTTTTGCACGTTTGTTTTTTTTTTTTCTCGGGATACAATCAAAATATTTCACGAAAGACATTGTGAAGATATATTTCACTCAATTCTAGGCTCAATACGAAACACGTTTGCAATAAAAATGCTCCAATTTTATACTGAATAATTTCTTTCTGCAATTTCTTCCATTTTTTATTTAATTTTCAATTGCAAATATAATTTTTTGAATTTACAAAAAAAGAAATTTCATTTTTTGCAATCACAATAAATATACGTAACACAGTATTTCATATATAATATCGAAAATCGTTAGTTTTTTTTTTGGATCGAAATTATCATATACAATTTTATATGACAATTTATTCGTATCTCACGCAAGCATTACAATATATAATTCACGTTAAGCCCTAAGATTGATAAGAGCAAATGGATTTGGAACTATTAGTCCAAGCGAATAATGTAATCTATTTTTTTTTTTTTTTTTAAACAAAACATTTAAAATATTTCACAATGAAACTCTCCAAGTTTTGTCATTCTCCTAGTTCTAAATGTATAGTTATTAATAATTTTCCTAGTTATTAGAAATAAATTTTCTTTTTTTGCAAATAGTAAATTGCGCATATTCTGTCATTTATAAGTTTGATAGTATAATATGATGTAGAATTTCAGCAGTTAAGCGAATTAAACAAGAGAAATAAATTTGGATAATGATATTAAAAACTGATTAAATTGGAATATGAATAGAGAAATGTGGTATAAAAAGGAGTTATAACAAATAGCTTACGGTTCAATCAATATTGACAATTACTTGTCACTGTCGATTAGTGATCATTGTTATGAACGAAATGCGTCATCGATTGAATGAGTACCGAAAGTCGATGAAGCAGTGGAACAGGAATTCAATTAAATTGATGGAATAATAACAAGACAGAGAGCTATTGCTCAGCGAATGATGGATTGATCAATTAGAGTTGAGGAAGCTCAATAGTGGGATGAACTAATTCACGAGAATAGTAAAGGGTAACTTTTCTTTTATTTTGTAATGTAGATATTAATGTTTTTATGTAATGAAAAATTGATATTTTCCGACAAGAGCTACCATGTCGAAAGATTTTAGTCTTGTAAAGTTCCAATTAACGCGAAGTTTCTATAATTTTGAATATGTAAACACAATTGCTATCAATATATTATAAAATAATACCGATAAATCTCTGTCTTTCCTTTATCTTTCTCCATCCTTTTTTTTTTTTTTTTCTACATTAATTTGCTTTATGCCACTCATCTGTTATATTGAAACTACATCGGAATTTATTGATACAAGAATTTTTATTTATCAGTGATTCGCATTTGGTCCAATCGGATTTCATATTTAATAATATGATATTCGGCGTCTCAAATAAAATTTTTATCCAAATTTTCGAATTACATCATTGGAAATCACCATGTAAAGAATTTCTACTTATGTAACTTAGATACTTTGCTTAAATTATCAATAAAAGTGACAAGTACGCATGTATTTAGATATATTTTAATACATGTTGTTCAGATTTATTGTTCAGTTATATTCGATCAATGTCAAGTATTCGAGACAAAAATAGTAATGCTTGAAAAAAAAAAAAAAACAAACAAATAATATACTATAGATGTCGGGAAAATCGAAATATTTTTTGGAATATAGATGTGACGAAATAATTGAAAATCTTTGTATCATAGAAATATCTTGGTATAAGCAAACTTTTGACTTTACGCTATATTTAACTTATTATAAAATGTGTTGTACTATAGTGGCATGGAGCAAACTTCCTTCGCTTGCAATGCTAATGTGTTGTAAATCATCTCTCTTTGTGCTATAAGTTAATATGTTGTAAACTGTATCAGGATTCATATGTAGTAAACAACTTCACTATATGAAGAGTTCTTATCTGAACTGATTGATTGATTGATTCAATCATTCATTCATATAATCCTTTATTTGATCGGTTTCCGGTGAGGACATTTCCAAACTTCATCAACCTTGTCAGTCCGTAATATCTTCCCTGCTATATATTATAACTTCCCTATTATCAAAAAGAACGCCAAATTATCAGTTGTATTATCAATTTATTGTGTACCATAGTTGCGATAAATGGAATTGTCATATCAAAGACTTCATTACGCAACAAAATCATCTGTACCAAATTCTAATCTCTAAAAGAAAACCTTTCACAAATTATTTTTACAACAATAGAAGAAATTGATGATCACATTTACTATTTACGTTACGTCAAATACACCAATTATGTAAATCTGCTTCCTCATTTACCAAAATTTCGCAATGTTAATCTTTCTGCTGGAAATAAGATCAATTTTCTATTGCATGATCTTCATCCGGAAAAAGGATCCAAGCTTAAGCTTAATTTGATTTATTTGAGATTATACTTAAAATTTTCTATTCTAGGTTTTAAATATCTCACCAGATAATGCCATTACAATAGATTTACATTTAAAAAATTAAATTACTATAACTAGCAGAATATTTAAAAAAAAAAAAAAGATAGGAAAGCACTCTAAACTTGACAGCCATTAGAACAAAATATCACTTATAGAATGATATGAACTGTTTTAAATATTAAAGCAACACTAAGGAGCATGAATGTAACAATTCAAGTAAAAGCAGGGAAAGAGAAGAAAATAATCCTTAATCCTGAAATGCTACATCAAGGATTTCTAATATTTCATCCTTTATTCTTCAAAATCCCGAAATCACTGAATTCCAAGCATAATGTTATTTCTAGAGAAGTAAAACACACCAATATATAAGCTCCTATGAGTAGCAGAAATATTACATTTTTCTTTTTGTAGCTGTATATCTGTTTTGATACTCGTCATAACCAGGCAAATTCTGGAAATCTTTCTCCTGGAAAAGATTTCCTGCATATGCAATTAGACTAACATTCGAATTAATCAGAAAATCACTTATGAAATCCGTCTTGTTTAGGCAATTTTCTTCCACTCGAAGTGTTCTCAAAGCCTCGCAATGCACCAAGTTTGCTGCATTAAGCGAATTTATTCTGTTTTGATTCAAATTAAGTTCCGAAGTCTTCAAAAATTTTACCTGAAATTATAGAAAAAAATGAAAGAAGAAAGTGAACGATGAACTCTTCTTGAAATTTTGATTTACCTGGCACTTTTCAATGATATGGCTTTCCTAGAGAAGCTTCTTATCTTTAGAGTTATTCAAAATAAACCTTTTCACTGCCTTGACTTATAAGCGCTAGTGCATTAAAATGAAGAATAAAAAATGAAGCATTTCAAATTAACTCAATCTTCATTGAACAATATTAGAAAAATGCACTGAAATCCAAGTTTTTTTGAATTTCGATTGGAATTCCGAATTGATTTATTTGCTAAAATAAAAATGTAGAATTTCTAGCACTAATGAATAGACAGAAATTTGACTCAAACTCAACTGAAATAATTCAAAACTGACCTCATCGGGAAGAAACTCGATAAAATTGGACGATATGTCAAGAATGTTAAGTGCTGACAGATGGCATAAACATACAGGTAAGTGTGTGAACCTATTTTTTGACAAATTCAGTGTTTTCAGCGAACATAAACCAGCCAACGATTGCGGAAGGCAACTAAGACGGTTGCATGACAGATCCAAAATCTCCAGCTTTTTCAGAACACCTATTTCATCCGGTAAACTTTCCAATTCATTATTGGAAAGATGAAGCTGTTTTAGATTATTAAACAAACTGATAAATGTTGGCAGGGTTCGGATTTTGTTGTGTGAAACATCCAAATTGCGAAGAATTTCACAAACCTATATATGGTTATAAATTAGTTTATTTATAAAAAAATTTAATGTAAAAATTGCTCCTGACACCGATAAAATATTGATAACACCGAAGAATATTGCTAGAATCAAATTATGACTGAAAACAAAAAATCTCTTCCCACACTTCTTTTTTTTCAATCCAAATATAGACATGTTGCTAATAAAATCTGTCCTTAGCACTCCATGGTGTGAGATGATAAAAGTTAAATAATGTCACAAATCACGATTACTTCGTACCACGAGTTTCTCTCAATAACTTATATGTGAACGCAATACTACAATTACTAAAAAAAATAGCGATATCGAATGATCGGTCATCATCAAGAAAAAGTATTAACATTAACTACTGCAAATGCTGTTAGTCCTAAATGACTGAGTATTACCCAGGAAGTATATTAATATTGAATGGTCGGATAAAATCAGCAACTTATATTAAAAATAAAAAAGAAAGGGGGAAAAATGTTTACTTCTTGCAATTGTTCAGGCAATATTTTCAAGCCATTATTTCTTAGCTGCAAAACTCGACTTTTTTGCGCCGTTTCCAGATGATGATGTAAGACTGATGAGGAAAGACGATGTTTCATTCCCAAATTTATCTTTTTTTTTCCCGAAGATCCATGTGCTTCTGCATTTGATAATTCCAGTTTCGAAGAATCGTTTCCCATCGTTCATTTTAACAGTTGTAAAACATTGAATTTAGTCTAAAATTTACAACCAGTATTGTAATAAACACAATATATTAATCTTTTCTAAAAGTTGCACGTTATTACAAGATTATTCTGAAATGAACACGCTCAAGTCAAATGACAATAGCAAAAAATCTAAAATAAATCTTACTCTGTTATCGGGCCATTGAAAATTATTTTAAAAAACGCCGAATTTAAGGGAATGTCAAGATTCATATATTATTTTGACCAATTTAACTAGCCGGCACAATAACAATACTTTGTAATAAAATCAAGAGATGATAACCGATGAATATTATCATTACTAATCACTCGTAAAAAAATTACGGAATCAAAGAAAGTTTATTAATGTCTTACAATTACAATAAAAGAAATAACAAAAGTATATCAAAGTGAGCAAATACAAATCACGATATTAAGCATGCGAAGTAATATCAAACAATTAAGACGTTATTTACTAACTTGCTTCTTATTGTGCAGACATAACACACAAAGGAGGGGCAGGTGTTTATCGTGACCAATAAATAAATAACATAGTAAATGTGCATAACTGCAAATCTTATCATATTTTCAATATGAAATACAAAACGGGACATTTCCAAATATATATTAAGAAAAAAGTATACTATATCTTTTGAACTTTTAAACAAAGAATGAACAAACAATAACATCACTGCTTGCTGTATGTATTTAATGAATTATCTATATTCGAAATTATCTGAAACTTCTTTGATATATGTATGCTAATTATTGGACTTCATATATAGAATTAAATTTGACTTTATATAGATCGCACATAACATAGCTTTACTGCTCATCAAATCACCAGATATTACTTCTACCACTCATCCCACCTTTAAACAAGTCTTCTAGCTGACTTACATTGAGTAAATCAATTTCAAAATTCTAATCTGCATGATTGAGTACCAGATGTAAACGTACTTTCTTACCTGACATGAGGATTAGCTCAAAGTCTTTGATTTTCTGCTGCTAATTTCCCTGCCTACCTTACACCTTATAAAATCCATGTTTTGCTTTAAATATTAAGAATACTATCCCTCTTAATCATTAATTCATTATTTTCTACCATTCCCTACATCTAGAAATTTACCTTCTATGTCTATCCTTATAAACGAAATTTTCTTTCCTTAACTCCTTCCACTTAACACTACTCTCAGCCTCCTTATTTCATGAGATGGGATCAAAATCAGTACTTGTAGCAATAACAAAAAGCTTTATTCCACACTGAATTTTTCAGTACTCTTGTTTTTTCAAACAAGTAATAAAATCTTTTTATTAAGTTAAACCTATCATTTTTTTTAAAAAATAAGCTACTTATAAGATTCTTCCATTTCTATTTTGCGCATATTTGATTTGTATAAATCACCATATTGTTTCTTTGTCTACCCTATTTAACTTGTTTCTTCTACACTGTAAAACAACATCATCAAAAACTTTAATTGGTTCAAATTCTATGTTAGCAAGCAAGGATGTTTTTTACCTACAATACTTTTTTACCCATTTAGTTTGTTATACTTTCTGCAGAGAAATAACTTAGCCACACTTCCTGATAGGTAATACCAAGATAATGATGTTTTCTTTCCATTTTTCTTTTTTTTTTGAAAAAAAATAACTAAATATATTTGTTAGAAACAAAAAATAAATCTTTTTTCTGAAAATACAACTAACTATATTTCTTATTTATGGGAAAAAATCATGCTTACTGTTACCAGTGCTTATCAATTATATATCAGTAATATTGATAGCTTTCATCAGAAATTTTCATAAAAAAGATCAAGATTGAAATTTTATAATTTTTAGAAATCTGACCTATCATTTTCTAATAATGATTTCAAAAGTAATCCAGGATCAAGAACTAATCAATTTTAATTAAAAAAATAAGTTAATTAATCCATCATATTTCTATTACTTTTTCTTCCGCTGTTGCGTGACTTGTTGCGTAACCATCGTTGTATACCTCGTTTGACTGATTCCAGTCAATAAAAACAATAAAAATGCAGAGAATAGTAGACAGACCTGGAAATACAAATAAGGAGAATGGGAAAGGTACAAAATACAATTTGAAACTTATTACCATTTCGCCATTATTTGAAACAGCCTTACTTTGTTAAGAAACAGTCACTAAGTCTTAACTGTTCTTTAATTTCTTCTACCAACAACTCTATTCCAACGATGCATCTTGTATAACCGGACAAGGATAAGCATTAACATTCCAGGAAGGATTACAGTACTTTAACTATTCCATTACTTCCTTGTTTGTCGATCCATCTGAATGATAGAGTTCTGCTCCTTACTACCCACCAAAAGTATTGAGACTTTTATTGTCTGAGCATTGATAACGGAGTTACATTTTTCTCGTCGTATTTTTCTTGCAGATTGCAAATGAGAACTTTTCATTGCTTTGAAACTTAATTTTACAAAAAATTAAGTAGAATCTGGTACTTTCATCTACATTATTCTTTATTCAGTACTACTAATTTTAATTATTTAGACGACTTTCTGCTACATTTAGAAAGTCTCAAGAAATTGCATATAGGAATCATAAATTTAAACATTTTCTGTCTCTCTTTTTTAGCACCAATTTCCTTCGGAATCTCGCAAAATTTAGTGACGGAAATTTAATTTCAAAACGTTTCGAGATAAACTATAACTTCAAGAAAAAAAGAACTATTAATCATCTAACCGTAATGGCGACTCGATGAATAGTCGCAGAAGAAATGACAGCGACCAACAGACATACGAAGACGTCGGTAAGTCCGGCCTTCACTTGTTTACCAATTGAAAACATTTGAAAATTCGATAAAGCTGTGAGCAGAAATACAAAAACTAAAGAACCCAAACCACCAGCAATTAACGTTCCCACTTTGGAAGCCGCTAAATCATTCTGAAAAAAAAAAGAAAAACAAGGATTATTTGAATCGACAACATAAAATGAATCAAAATATCAATAAGATTATTAAAAAGAAAAAACTAAAATATCCCTTTCAACCCTTGTTGACACAATTTAATCCTGTAAGAAATTGGCCTTAAAGAAAAGTTGCGATGATTAATCAGAATTTATCATATCATAACAACTATAGGACATTTTACCGTAGCTTCTCTTCGTCTAACGATAACATGGTAACACGCTAAAGTAGTAGGAAAAAATTCTTATCACAGTCTACAAGCAGAAGCCATATCTAAATACAATTACTTACTTTCATAATTTGGCCAGTCGCAATAATAATAACGGCAATAAGAAAAGAGACCAAAGCACTGGCTGAATGATTTGCCATCTAATCTAAAAATATCCGCAAGTGAAATTGGACAGCTTCACAGTAATTTCCAGTAATTTTATACAAACAAATTTTTGCACTATTCTTTATAATAACTTTCTATAATCAATGCATAACAATTATATTATTTAAAATATTTAACAGTTCTATAACAACATAAAAATAACTCAAGAAAAAATGTGAAGAAAAAATAGCAATTAAAATATGTGGAAACATAAATAATATAATAAATAATAAAAGTTTCCTTTTTTATGACTCGATTAATCCGCTCAATCATACTATAGATTAGTTCAAAAATCAGCACAATTTTAAAATCTCTCCTCATTTACAACTTTTGTTACAAATAATAAAAGTTGACATTTGTGCAAAATCTTTTCAATCCCTAATAATTGCTATCTCAAAATACCATCAGTCTTTACACCCTCCTCACCAACGTTTATCTCTCATCTATCCCCAACAACACCTTCCTGTTTTATCTAACATATTATCCACCGTCTCTGTACTACGTCATCGGTCTCTTCACTTGTCAGTCTCGATAGATAACTACGACACTCCGATTGATTCGTACCAATGAAAATCGACATCCCATCCCAAGTGTTCATCATTTCACCTTCTGAAATGTCTTGTTTAGAGTCATTATCATCTTCAAAACATGTGCCATTCCTTGATGTATGATATCATTTTATTTATTGATCAGTCATTAAAATTAACATACGTGGAATCTGTGAACTCAACTAAAATAACGTTATATTCATTTATAGGATTTTATCAACATTTTGTTAGCTAAAATTTCATTATAATATACATCGCAGTTTTTAAGATTTTTTCTAGACATAAAGATATACATAAGTATTATTGTATCAGGTATTTATACACACACATGGATACCATGAACTTATCAGCCAATTGTTATCTACGGCAATTATTATTATTTTATTGTAATTGCCAGTATTATCATTGTTATTGTCATTGTTACTCTTATCATTTCTGTTTCTGCTATTATTGTTGTTATTACCAATCAAAATTATCATTATTATAATCATCAGTCATTGCTAATGTTGTTGTCATTGTCTTTATTACAAATTATCATCATCATCATCATCATCATCATTGGTGGCAATGAAAATTCAACGAATGTTTGATTATTTTTAGAGAAAGAAAAAGATAGCAATTTTAGGTGGAATTTTGCAACAGGATCGTTTTGAGGAATTCTTTGCTCTTTCCATTCATCCAGTAATGAACTGACAGACACATACAAATGATAAATCTTCCACACTAATCGATTATAAATACTTCTTCAAATCATTCACTAGGGAATGTAATGCATATGAAAAAGTGGTGCACACACACACACAGACACGCACACACACACACACACACACACACACACACACACACACACACACATACACACATAACACACAATATGATATAATAAAACTCTTCAAACTTTGTAAAAGGTTTTGCAAAAAATATCCATGGGAATACTTTTTTGGACATAAACAACTTAATATGATGCAAATAATTTGATATTCAAATTTAACTCGATTATTTGATTTATTTCGAATAATTAATGTGAATATTTAATGTATTCCTATTCTGATATAAATGATCGTTAAAAAAGAAAAAGATGCACAGAAAGATGAATGATTCAGGGTGCAAAATTATACAATATAGTTAAGGTAATATAAAAAGGATAAATTAGAAGATAGAAAATAATACTATAGAAAGATGAAAAAAAAAAAAAACTTATCATTTTTATGATTAAATCTGACATTTTAAGAGTTAAGATATTAACATGATATCAAGTTACAATGGATGAAAAGCATCGTAATACTAAAAATAAAAAAAAAAGGCAGTATATAGTACTTTGATAATCTAATAAATGCCGCGAAAATTGTGACATTTATCATTTCTGAATATTTTGACATGAAATTGACGATGGCAGATCAGATTATAGATAAACTGTAATTAAATTTTAATACAAATTATTGCAGAAATACTATAAAATTTATATTAAGATATTTTGTATTAATTTCTATTAAAATATAATTTCACGCTTCTTTTAATGTTCTGAAAAATTTTTCCTTTTTTTTTGGATGCTTAGTAATGGTTGAGTACCCATGTTTCTTATTTAATTATTCAAGTTCTCAATAATTTCATTATTACTCAAATTAATGTATTTAAACAGTTGGGCATCGTCTACTTTCATTTTCAGTATTGTTGTGATACAATAATAATTTATTTCAAATGCTTGCAATTGTTAATAATTTATGGATTATGATGACTAAATTAAATTTGAATAATACTTTTTTTCGATTTGACTAAAACTTTGATAATCGTAGTCTGAAACTTTGATAATCGTAGTCTTCAATTAATTGAAATTTCCTTTATTAGTATTAAATTTCAGAAAGAAATTGTTCAATTTTAATTAACTTATTTATAAAATAAGTGAGCAGATATGATGATCACTTTATTCTTGTAAAAATATTTCGTTATTTAAATTTAAATGAAAGAGTAAAATCAAATTTAGTAATGAATTGTCATCGCAAAAAATAATTTTTTTTTTTCATTAATATGGTAAGAAACTAATGGTGCTAGTAATATTATCGTATAATAATATATATTTTAATCATCTATATTATCATATAATTCTAATATTATTGAAAATTAGAATGAAAGTTATAATAATTAGAAAATTGCTTCCAAAATTTTCCTCAAAAATACGATAATTTATGGAAGCAAATTTTCAGGATGAAACAAACAGACCTTAATGTCCTATGGGATTTGATATGTAGATAAATCACCCCGAGATGAACAATAATAGTTTTGATAAGTTTTAAACGGTTTCTTCGTCCGAAGGGAGAAAAGAAGAGAATCTATCAATTATAATATGTGGAAACAAATAATACATCTATCGTTTAGCCAAAGTCAAATAACATTTCCCGTGGGAAGGCCAAGAAGTTGATTATTTCATAATAAGGATGGATGAAAGAAAAGTCTTAAAAGGCCTGTGAAATGCCATTGCACAAGATTGACTTTGCATCCAATGGATAAAGTATAGTTTGGGGAGATAACTTACGAAGAGCTGAATTGAATGAAATTTAAAAATGCATAAAAAAAGAAAAAAAAAAGATGGATCTATGTTTTAGGATATTTTCAAAAAAAAAAAAGACTTGAAAGCAGTAGAGAAGAAGGGAATAAATGAAAAAGTGAGAGATTCTATGTCTCGAAATTTTTGACAAGAATTAAAATGGTGTGAAAAGGAAATGATATTAAAAGCACATAGTCAAAAAATTTGGGAAAAAAAACGTAAAACTTTCTAATTCCATTCTTATTCAAATATTGCTGTCTTGGGAATTGAATAATTGAAACTGCATCAATATATAGCTGCTAATAGATATATATTTAAATAACTTTGTCTTTCTCAATGTTTACTGTAATCATTTTAAATTTTGAATATTTTAAATTTCAAAGAATGAAACTTTATCACAAAAAAAAAAGAAAAAAAATTGAAAAATTGAAAAATTTTTCTAAAAATTTTCCAAGAAAAATTGCTTTCATTTACCGTAATTCCATAATATTAAGATGATTTTGCTGTATCACGATATAAGTATAAACTATCATTTGCAGCAAAAAAATTTGACCATAATATATCATTATTCATTGTGATGATTTAATGCAATCAGCACAGTGACAAAATTATTTAAAAATATTAAATACAAAGTCGGTTTGTTGTCGGATTGTTATCCACAAATAATACCCAAAAAGTATTAACTTATCAAAGAAGCCTATCATAAATATTATCAAAGATAATCCAGGACATCAATCTCACTCATGATTTATGTTAAAATATTGATGAAAGAGCATAATGAAGTTTAAAATCCCGAGCCATGTTCTATTATCATAAGGATAAAGAGCTTTAAAATCTATAATATTTAATATATAGTTTATCCACAAAAATGAGTGAAATAATTCTTAACTTATCATTACGGATAAATTAATGCAATTATTATTCAAAGTTATGATTACTTTTCTTTTTCTTTTTATCTTTTCCTTTTAAAATATGAAAGAAAAAGAAAGTTTTCTTTTCACCCGAAATAACTAAATAATTCAATACAGTAATCATTCTTAATAAAACAAACCAGTTTAAAGATTCTTATATATGTACATTCTTGAGTGAGTAGGAAATTTTTTTGTACAAATGATAAACTTCATGATTTTTATTCACGTGAAAAAAGAAAAAAAAGAGGTGAAAAAGATATTCATCTCCAAACATACGGTAGAAAAACTACAAAAATAGCACATATGGTAGCAAGGTACAGTAATAATCTAATTTATAATCATCATATACATATATTATATATATATATATATATATATATATATAAACAGATATATTTATATGTGCATAGACATTCAATAATTGGAACTGTAAATTTTTTTTTTTTTTTTTTTAAAGAAAATCAGATTTGACTGTTTTATTAATTTTATACAATTCTTTTCACATTTATTAATTAAAATTTCTGATAGTTGGAAATATTTAAAATATTAAAACATTTAACCATTATGTGTCATCTATTATTTACACGCTAAATCTTTTGTATAGTTTAAAATATAATAACCATAATATTGTATGATATCGATCATGACGAAAATAATTGAAAAAAAAGAAAAGAGAAATAAACAAAAATATGGTTATTCTACAATCTAAAAAAGAAAAATAAAAATAAAAAATTACAAAACGAAGTCACAAATTATTGATGCACGATTTGTTTTTCAACCAATTCTTCCGATGATAATGATAATGATGATGGTGATGAAAATGGTAATAAAGGTGGCGTATTTTCACGTATTGTTATACCAGCAGGTTGCGTAATTGGAAATAATGGAAGCATAAATGGTGACATGCTTTTACAAGCCTAAAAAAAAATATTTCATTTTTTATAATTCTAAATGCGTGATTTACACTTCAAAGAAAATACAATATTTAATTTTAATAATTAATTTGCATAATTTTTGAAATTCGAATAATTTTGAATAGTGTGAAATAAGTGTAAATTTTGTTACCTGTACACGAGGATATTTCGCATTTGGTCGCCTTCCACGTGGAACTCTTGAAGCAGTTAGTAGACTATCGATAAAAAATGTCTTATTTTTTGGCAATGTAATGTTTTCGCTATTTTTTGCCTAAATTTATAATCTTTTATTGATTGAAAAAAATAATAGTATTTAAATTATGAGATTTCAGCAAATAAAAAAAAAAAAAAAAATTAAAAACTTAAAAGAATGAAAACAAAAAAAAATAAAATTAATTTTATAATTTTAATTTTACCTCATTTTCACTAGCAGTACTAGATTTTGCATTTCCACTAGTATCAGATATGAAATTTTGTGTTCGTTGTTGAGCAGCCTTTCTCAATTGCTCTCTTTTATGCCATTTAGCTCGTCGATTTTGAAACCAAACCTTTAAAATAACAAATTTTGAATTTTTTACTCATAAACTTTCTCAATGCTTGATTATGCATAAAAACAGGAACTTAACATCGCTGTGATATGAATGTATTTTTCTTTTGCTTTTCAATATTTCGTAATTTTCATATTTTTTTCATTTAATGTTTACCGCAATTTTTCAAAAAAAAAAAATCGGAATTGATATAAATATCGCTATAATTGTAATAATTTAAGAAAGAAAAAAAGGAGAAAAGAAACGAAAATGAAGTATAAGAGAATGAAAATAATTGTAGAAATCTCATATTATTTTTATAGTAAAATTAACGCTGAAAAAGAGAAAAAAAAAGAAAAAATGAATGAAAGAAAGAAAGAAAAAGAAAAAAAAAAGGAAAAAGCAATAAAATAAATTTAAATTGCTTTATTGATTTAGTTAAACAACATTAAATGGATGTAATCAAATTAGTTGCAATTTTTTTCTTTTTTTTTTTTTCTGAAATTTAATGGTTTGTTCTTTTTTTTTTTCTCTCTCTCTATCAATCTTTTTAAAATAATGATTTTTTTCTCAAATCTTTTTCTCATTTCTTCTTTTTTCTCTTATCTTTTCATTTTTTTTTCTCGCTTTCTTAATCCAATTCTTCCAACTTGGATTTTTTTTTTATCTTCGCAACAATCTATTTTTCTTTTCCTTCTTTTTCTTTTTTCGATTATATCCGATAATTTTAGAATATGAAATTTCAGGAAAAAAAAAGAATAAATTGAGCATGGAGTAATTAGTAAATAAATTGACTGGAATTGATATAATGCATGATATATTTTGATTATATCATTTTGCTCTTTTTTTTATTTTTTGAATTTTTTTTTCATGAAGAAATTAAGGAAAAAAATATTTTCTTAATAAAATGAAAAAGAAATGGTACAGGAGGAAACTAGCCAATTACCGTAATTTCCTCATATAAGAAAAGTTTTCCGTATGAGATGTTTGGGATTACGGTAGATTGATTCAATTGCATTATAATAAAAAGCAGTATTTTATTCTAAATTGAATAGCAATAAGATTAATATTAAGTTGAAAATAAAACGAAATTTTCGAAATAGAGAAATTGTGCAACAACAATTGAGCATTTTCTTATTCATTTCATTTGAATCATCATAAACAACAACATTAATCTTGAGTTATTGAAGAGTTGTGATCATTTAACGAAGTTTGGAAAAAAAAAGAAAACAACAATTCTGGCAAACATGATTGATGATTGTGATAAACGCGATTGATAACCATAATAATCATGATTTTATGATAAATTATGAAATTCGACTTGTATGATATTTAATTTTGAAAGGATTAGTAATAATTAGATATTATAAAACATCCTATGTAATCCTAATTATTTCAATTGAACGCCAACAAAATAAATTCATAATTTATAGTAATTTGATTATATTATTTTTCTTTTGAATAATCAATTTTTCAATTCTTTTACAAAATTTTCATATTCTTTTTCCTTTGTATTGTTGAGAGAACTGATTATTTGTTCGTTTTTAATTAGGTTTACGAAAAAAGGAAATAATAAGTACAGTAATTAATAACTGATTGAATTTAACACTTAATTTATGCTAGCAACGCGTTTGCATAAACTTAATATTGCATAAAATGATAAAGTGAATGAAGCTATGAATGAGAATTTTTGAAAATGGAAAAATATATTACTTGAACTTGGAATGTTCTCAGTTTTCTAAATTTATTTGAAATTTCATTTTTTTTTTAATTTTAAAGATTGATTGTTTGAAATTAATGTTCAAAAAATCTTTACACATTCTCCTACTTTCCATTTTATATGGAAATGAAAAATAAAAATAAAAAAAGTGAAAAATATTTGAAATTTATTAAAACATACAAATTTTAATTCATTTAAATTGTTATTGGAAAAGAAGCAAAAAAAAAATTAATATTTTCAAACTCATTTTAGAATCAGCAATTTTTACACGTCAACCTACCTGAACACGTGATTCGAGAAGATCTAAGCGCAACGCTAATGCTTCACGCATAAATACATCCGGATAATGGCTAGTTTCGAATGTATTTTCCAATTCTTCCAATTGCCAACTCGTAAAATTTGTCCTTACACGTCGTTTTTTACAATCTAATTTATCGCTATCTGGGAAAAAATTTTTCATTAATTACTAACTTTCAACCAAATTTTATCGTAACTTAAAAAGTTGTTAAGCTATAAATTATCATGATTAAGCATAAATATCAATTATTAAAAAAAAAGATTTTTCTTTTAAATAAATTGAATACTTCAAAATATAATGATCTATTTCCATATATTATAATTTGACTAATTGAGGTAACATTTCCGTATCAAACCGGTTTCTATCATAATGTAAATTAATACAGTTATCTATCATGTATATGTGTAATTATCAAACCGGATCCGGTTTTCTCAACAATCCTTACACAATAATATCATCAACGAATATCGCTGCTATTTCTATCTCTACGTAAGTGTCGTTTGGGATGAAATTATTCAAAATTATCACTTTTTTTAGAATTCTTACAATCGACATCAGGCAAAGCGCTAAATTGTAATTGTTGCGAATGATTTTGCGGTAATTTTTCATGAGAATCTTGATCCGTCATCGAATGATTATCATTTCGGGTAGTATCCGGTGTCAGTGAATGTGATGATGCTACTTCTGACTCATTGGATGATGTTGATTGCTGAGTCGTTGATAAATCTGTTTAAATTAGTATAATAGATTATCATTTCAAAAATGTGAAAATTTGTTAAAAGCTGATGATATCATTGATAAAATAACAAAAGATGATGTTATTTCATCAATCATATTCAACGTAAACACACAAATTTATTGCTATTATAATGATGCATTGCCGTATTAATGTTTTAGATCGACTATAAAACACGAATTTGTAAAAAAAAAATAAACGTATGACTGTAAATAATACTTTTGCTATTAAAAAAATTAGTCAAAAAAAGGAAAAAATAATTTATTTTTTTCAATTTCTCAAATTCAATTAACAATCAAATTAATTTAATAATAAATTGGCAGCATACATAATTTGAAAATTTAAATGAAAAATTCCTTTAAAAGAAAAAAATAAATGATTAATCAAACATACTTCCTTGACTAAGTTGCTGTTGCATTTTCCAACATTCCTTCCAAAATTGTTGCATGTCAATGGGAGCCAACATTCAGAAATTTTCTAAATTAAAAAAATTTTTTAAATTTTTTCATTTCCTTTTTTTTTCTGCCACGTTAAATTTTTTTGTTTTAATTCCAAATTTTCGAACGATTTTTTTAAAGGAATAAAAATTTAATTTAACATATTTATCATGAAACAATTGTTATCGTGATATCCTTTGCCATTTTCGATAAATATTATTCCTAATAGATGAAAGTTATGATAACCTGATAAAGAATACAGTAGTAGAAAGGACAAATCTGCAAATATGAATCGTTGATGAGGATTGGCTTAGGCCGAAAAAAGATAATCTAATTTTTCTAGAGCAATTTTTATCGACTATTAGTATTTCAGAAAAATAAGATTAACTGGATAATCTCAAACAAATCGAAATTTATCAGTTTGACATCGACGAAAGGATAAAAGAACATGTCGTCGAAAAATAAATTTCCGAATTAAGATAAGGTATGTATTACCACAAAATCAAAAATTGAAAAAATATTTTCTGAAAATGGGTAAGCTAAAGGCTTTTAAAAAAATTTTCTTAATTGAAATTAAATTGGATAAGAATTTGTCTTCGAGTTCATATTATAGTTTTATTCAAACATTCCCATTTAAACAACAATTATAGAGCAGAAATTTTCTTGCAATCAGATGCAACATGCAAAGTTTATGATTTAATTAATGGATTTGTAAAAAATAAGAATTATTTCTAAAAAGTTAAAAAAGAAATTTAGGTTTTGCAGTAAGATGTTAAGCATTCAAAAATTGACAGTTCTATTTAAATTAGCGAATAGCATTATATATCACATTGAAATCAAATTAAATTAAATCGTTTGTTGTAACAAGAAAAAAAGGAGGCACTAAATTTTAACCAAAACTTAAGATAAGTTTAAACCAATGAAAAATTAAAATTCAAATAAATACGAATTAATTGGAAAAATTAATCCGAATCAAGAACTTAAATAAAAATAAACTTAAAAAGATAAAAAAAAATAAAATTAATAATTTCCTATTCTATCCATAGAATAGCATGTATTTTTAGCACTATTCTAATACTTGGCTTAGTTTAGTCTTAGCCTAGACTAAACTATCTTCCAATGAAATATGCTAAAAGATTTTTAAACTTTAAAAGTTAGCTTCAAGAGAGAAAGACAAATTTATCCAATCAGCAGAAGGAATGAATGAAATTGGAGGCGGTCGTATCTTACTGCAACACCAATCCCAAGCAAACAATTGATTAAGCTTTTTTTCTCTTTCCATCCAAATTAATCAAAAGAATTGATAAAGAAAAAAATATATTCCAAAAATTGATAACCAATTTTCGAATTCTTTTTTTAGTTATTAAAGATTAGAATAAAAACAATTTTGCCAAAATTTACAATGAATTAATTGCAATAATATTATGGTGCGAAAGAAATTAGCAAATATGAATGAGAAAAGAAGTAATAATTATTAATTTAATTAAAAGGCAAAAATTTAAATAAATATTTCTATTGAATAAAATAATGATGAATGATAAAAGCAATGCGAATACATTTAGTATGATAATAGTAATGATTATCTTCACGTAATCATTACTATTATTTGAATTAATTTGTTTTTTGTTTTTATTTTTTAAGTGTTTTACTGGAAAGAAAACATTTAAAATTAATGAAATTAACGAATTGAAATTTATTGAAAAGGCTGAATTTAAAAAAAAGTGTTAATCAAGAGTTTTTTCACTATTGTTATAAAGCAAATGCTTTGATACTTGTATTTTGATATTCGAAAATTTTAAATCTTATAAAATTTTCAATCTGAAATGATTAGATGAAAAATATCAAAATAAACTTGCTGAATTTTTCTCCTGTTTTTGTCAAATTTTTGCCGTAATTTATAATTGAATATTACTTGGTATTAAAATGTTTTCTTTCAGAAAAAAAAATTTATTCAGTAATAATTAATTTCAATTTCAATTTTAACATGGTAATATATCGATAATAGTGAAATAATGTATTTTTTCTTATATAAAATTAATTTCAAGATCTAAAAAAAAAAAATGAAATGTAAAATCAATTTAAGGATTTCAGCCATTGAATACTGCTTGTAAATCAAGTGTTTACCGTAAAAATATTCCAAAAAAAAAAAAAAAAAAAAAAAAAAAAAAAAAAAAAGAAAAGAAAAAAACTTACTGAATAGAAGTGCAGATAAATTTGAAAAGAAACTGACATTTAAAAAATAAAAAAGAGCAAAAGAAAGAAAAAATATAAAAAATAGGAAGAACAGAAAATAAAGTTGCAAATTAAAAAAATATTTGAAAAAGATTGATTCGCATAAAAAGAAAAAAAGGAACAAATTCAGGAATATTATCAAGAAAAGGAAGGATTTGAAGGAAAATGATGGAGGAAGAAGAGGAAGAAAAGGAAAAAGTGGAATGAAGAGGTTAAAATGCTAATTCATGCATATATATTTATACGACAAATAGATTGTTTTTTTTTCCTCATATTTTCTCCTCCTCCAGAAAGTAAAGAAAAAAGTATTTTATTGGAATTGTTTTTTTTTCGTTTTTTTTTTTTTTTTTACTGCCTAAACTTGAAATCACTTCGCATAATACAAAAGAAAGATAAAAAGAACAAAGGATAAAGTTTCAAATTAAAAAATGTTTCCAATAATTTTCAAAAATTGATTTAAAATAGTTAAAATAATTGGGAAATTTCGAGGAATCAAAAGAATAATGGAAATTAATTTGTTTCTTTTCCTTCTCTTTAATTTTTGTTTTACTTATCTTTTTTGATGAAAAATAATGTATGATTTGTGGGGGGAAAAAAGAAAGAAAGTTCATATTTCAAGTTTTAATTTAAAATGGAGAATCGAACAAAATAGAAAAACCTCGTCATACGTTTTGTTATACGGTAGAAAAAGAAAAAAAAAAAGATTGATTATTTATTGGGAGATGAGAAGATACGATAAGAATTGTAAACTTAATAAAACTTATGCTTGAATGTAATTTTATCTTAATTTCTTCCTTTTTTCTTTTTTCCTCCAACATTTCTTTAGCAACTTAGCGATTTCGTATTATTAATTATGAAAAAGTGTCATTGATTAAGTAAAATAATATGCAAGTGAAAAAGAACTGAAAAGAAAAATAATAATAAAGATAACAATAATAGCACTGGTAATAAAAAATACTAACACTAATGATAAAAATAATAATAAAAATAAAAATGAAAATAAAAGTAAAAATAAAAATAAAAATAATAATAATAATAATAATAATAATAATAATAATAATAATAATAATAATAATAATAATAATAAAAGTCAGGGAAAAAAGTTAAGTATATAGAAAAGGACAAAAAAGGGTGCAAAAGTAAAAAGCAATATGTCTTCGCATATATCATTTAAATTTTTCTTTTGATCAGTAATAGTTCACAATAAATTTCTTTTGGCTTCAATTAAGGTTTTAATCGTTTTATTCATCTTAATTATTTAAAAAATGAAAAATTTTATTTTATCCCAAAGATTTAAGTTAGGGAAACAAAGAATTAAAACTAATCTAGGGGAAGAAATAAGCAATATAAATGTTATTGAATTAATAAAACGATTAAAATTTAATCATGCAAAATTATTTCATCGATTATTGCTCACGAAAATAACAGAAGGGATAATCTTTCGCTGGAATAAGATTTATGACAGATCATTTAATGATATGCAAATAATATTCTTCTACCCATTTTTGATTGACTTAATTAATGGATGAACCTGTCGCAGGGGAGGTTGAAGATGAAGATTGAATGAGGGATTGTTAGTAAATGATAATTGATCATCAATAAGGCATGACATACTTATGGATTTACGGTAATCTGATCATGAATTCATTTCATTTCATATACTTTTGCCTATTCATCACAAATAAAACTGACTGTGTGTTCCGTCTGTCTATTTATCGACAAAAATAAGAATTTTAGTGGTGTAAATTTGACAGATCTTCAATTACTAATTAATTAATACCATCTGAAGCAAACACATACACTGCTCAATCTCTTGCCTTTCCTTTCCCAATTTCCATCTTCAATTCTCTCCAAAAATATGCAAATGAAACGGATTTTGTAGATTTTGCTTTTTTTTATTTTCATCATTTTTTTCTTTTTTTTTTTTTTTTTTTTTTTTTTTTTTTTTTTTTTTTTTTTTTTTTTTGTTTCTTCATCAATTTTCTGGTGATGAAGAGAGAAATGAAGCTAAGATGAAGAATGAAGAAGAAGTGATAAAACGATTATTTGTAAATAAACAAAAGAAAAAGATGAAGTGATGAACTACTTATTTATAAATAAAGTACAAAAATTACTTAGTAATAATAAAAAAAATTTTTTTTTTCCAAATATAAAGACAAATTTAAGCTCAAATTCAAGTTTTTTATTTCAGTTACTAATTTGTGATCAATAAGAATGAATCAAATCGTGTCATGAGATTTTGTCATTTCACTCAATCGTTAAGCAAAAGTAATTAAGCTTTTATAAAATTAATGAATTATTTAAATGATGTAACAAAGAAAATGATAAAAAATAATAAGCGATTGAAATAGAATATATCTTACAAGTTATTGTATTCATTACTTTTAATGCACAATAAGTATTCAGAACTTTGACCTTTAACTCTTTTGCCATCCTTTAATATCAAAATTAGATTTTCCTTTTTTTGTTGTTAGCATCTTCAAATATCCTTGAAAATATCATCCGTTAACAAATGTAATCATGATTTTGCATTCTTTTTCTTTCCAATCTTTATTTTCATTTTCTCGAAAAAAAAAAAAAAAGGAAAGAGAGAGAGAAAGAGGGAGAGAGGAAGAAATCAGGAAGAAAAAAAGATAAGGAGAATTTGCATGAATCATTTAACCCTAACAAATGATGCCATCCAATTATTTATATATATTTGAGCTTTATTGGAGGATTTGAAAGACAAGGGTCGAAATTACATTTCAAGATTGAATTTGATGAGATAAGCCGTTCCATTCCTTTTTTTTCTTCTTTATACCTTCACTGATGCAGAAAATACATTGTTCATGATTATCATTATTATCGTATTTGTCATTTTCGTTTATGATAATGACATAATTTCTTGAAAAAATTTAATTTTTTTTCACGGGTTAAAAGTTTTTTATTCAAAGAAAAAGAAAACAACATAAATTCTAGTTTAAAATAACGCAAAAATAAGTACATTGATCGGTAAGGTTTGTTTGAAGTATCATCTTTGTTATTTATCATTAAAATTGATAAATGGCCTAAACAAAATCATTAGCTGATCAGAAATTTAACGATATATTAAAATATCACTATGATGATTTCAGTGATTATCTGGTAATCAATATCATTAGTGACTACCGTTATCACTATCTATCATTGATAATAGGAAAGATTTATGTGGTTAAACAATTTTTCAACCTCTTTCAAATTTCATAAATGATGAGTGCTTGTTTTTTGATTAATCAATTCAAATTTTTCAAATCAATCAATTTATACTCAATTCAACTCAGTTTGAATATTTTCAATTCATATTTTGTTCATCAAAGCATCTAAAAGATTGCAATAACAACAGAAAAAAAAAATTTTTGAATGAAATTTAAAAATTTAATGAAAAAAAATGATGATTAATAAATTTATTTGCATATATCCGAAAAATATAATATGATAAAAAAGAAAGTTAATTTCCATTTTTTATCAATCAGTGAAAAGGAGAAATGAAAAAAGAGAGAGAGAGAGAGGAAAAATGAAGAAAATATTTCATATTTTATATTATTTCTCTTACCTAAAAAACATGTGTAGTCATTTAGATCATTCTATCCTTTTTTCTTTTTCTCTCTCTCTCTCTCTCACCCTCTCTCCCCTCTCCTTCTCATTCATTTTGTCAATTTGTGTATTAATTCCTTTAAATAAAAGCAGTAGGTCTTTTTTTTTTCCCACATGAAAAAAAGAATAAAAGGTCATCATTTCTTAATTTCATTTCAATTTTTACCAGCAATATAACATTTTACCGCGGAGCCAATAGGCTACTATGAGATAATATATGAAAAGAGCCTGGAAGAGAAATTGGGACAAGGAAGATGAGAATGAATATGACTTTGGTTGCCAATTAAATATGGTAGATGAAATTGAATCAATTTGTTTTCGCAAAATCCTAAGCAATTTTTGAGAAAATTTGATTCCAGATGAATGATGATCAGTGTATGGTTAGATGGTTTAAGGCTCGAGGCAAGGAGACAAGAAAAGAATGAAAATTAACTATGGGGACTATCAATCGAAAATTAATTCGGATAGAAGGATGAAAGGAAAATGAAAATCAAAAGCTTGTCTTAATTAATTGTCTATTTCCTTTATCATTATTTTCTTTATGTTTTTCCTGTTTTTTTTTTTCTGTTCCGATTGTTTTTCTAGATGAAAAAAATATGTTTATAATGCTATATCAAACGGAAGTTAATATTTAAAAAAAAAATGGATTATTTTAGAGATAACAATAACAAAAATGAAAACGTGCTGTTTCAAAAGAAAAAAAGAAATGAAAAAAAAGAAAAAAAAGAAAAGAAAAATTCCCAATAGGCTTTAAGCAGTTATTTGCGTAAACAACTTGACAAATCGTTTGGGTAATTGTAATTTATATAAGCAAACATACAAAGTTAACGTATGAAATTTGTCATATCGATGGCGTAGACAAACAATTTTGTTGCTTGCATGAAATGGTCTTTGATGCACGCTTTGGTATTCAATTTTTGCAAAATTACCATATAAACTAATCTTGCTGATGCGGTAAAATCCTCACGGGATATTTTAGGAAGTTGATTTATTGAGTTAGTACACAGGCAAACAACACTGTTGCCAATTAACACATATAATGAAGAATTAATGTCATCTGGGAATTATATTCCGAAAATTGATGTAGAATTCTACGACTGCTTTCCCTTCCGTCATTTTGATAAATTATGAAATGGATGAAGCCTTTTGATAAATCATTGCGAATAAAAATTTGATAGTTTGAAGTGAAACGATTGGAATTGAACATCACATTACTTGCAGAATCAAAATGCTTAAAGTGCATTACACAAATGCTAAATCTGCTTGGAAACGACGCGGAAAAAGTGAAAACGAAATTTGAATTGAAAAAATTGGCAATCAATGAATTATAAATGGCTTAATGACAAATACTGCTATTTATTTATTGGCAAAAAAGTTTGACCTATGCTTACTTCTATTATGCTTTACGGGAATTCTTAAATTTCTTTCCAATGACCTCAAATTGAAAGGTCATGATTTCAAGAAACGAGCGACATTTCATCTCAGTTTAGAGATGATCTTAAACAATCCTAAAGTATATCAATCAAATAGATTAAAGGAATAGTACATTCTCGAAATAATCAATGATCTTTGATCACTTTTCTCTCTCATAATCATCATCATTTTTTGAATTTTTTTGGAATTTCGAAATGCATGCCAGCTGGATTATTGAAATAAATAACTACAAAAAAAATGGATTGATTAAGGCTGAACGATTTCATTTTCTTAATTCAATAAATTATAATTAATCACTTCTAAAGAAAGCAGTAATGTTAGGATAAAGCAAGATCATTACATAGATTAATTACTACAAATACTTAAGTGATAGATATGATGAAATAAATTTGGTTTTCTTTAAAACAAATAAAAATTTACACATTCACATGCAATTTTATGAAATAACTAGCTGGACGGGCTACTCGGCCATACGAAATGTAAATGTTCGTTTGTTCAAAATCTTAAATCTCCGAGCGATCAATAAATTCAGTTCGTTCACTTACTTTTAATTGTTACAGGTGTAACAGATTAAAAAAAAAAAAATAGATATATCTATACAGAAACACGCGCTCATTTGAATGCAACACTGAGTCAAAATTTCAAAATAATTCGATGAAGAACTTCCGGAGATTTAACATCTTGAACAACGAACATTTACATTTTTATTTATATAGAATATAAATAACGGTAAATATAATAGTAAACACTATGACAACTTAGTTATTTTACAAAAATAAGATAAATTCATAATCTGTTTAGGTTTTTATGAAAATTGATGCATTAGCATTATTTCATTACGAGTCTCAATCTATAGTCATAACTATATATATATTGTTTTAATCACTACATAATTGTAGTTACATTGTAGTTATAATTATTTGCAATCAAGTAACCAAAATTATTTACAATACTAAGCAAAATTTTTGTCTCATGCAATATAAAGAATTTATCAAACGCTGAAAAAAGGATACGCACAGCAATAAACAAGAAAAAAAAAAAATTGCAAAAAAAGTAAACAGGAAAATATTTATTTATATAAATATTGCATAAAATGAAATATAAAATAATGCATATTGATTCGATATTTCATATTAAATATAAATGCTTTATGTATTGAGTACATCGAGTTATTAGAGAAAAAATAATTTATTTCACAAAACAAAACATAACTAATATTTCAACTTCATTGCAAAATATTAAAGTTTTGCATTAATTTGATCTTTTTCTGTATCGCTAAATATGCGAATAACCGATGAATTTATTAGAAATGTTCGAAAATATATACATATATATATATATATATATATATATATATATATATATATATATTCATATTATCACATTGTCAAGTCTATAAGTCTGATATGATGTTTGGATGTAATTAGCATATGCATATGTTTTATTCTCTTTTTTTTCTGACATTTTGTAGGAGATTTAAACTGAACATCAGCAATTTGAAATTGTTTGCATTCACCAGATTTGAATCATTCAAATTCAATATTTGATTGTTTGAAATTCTTTTGTATTTAATAATCTTAGGTTTGCTATATTTGATTATTTTATTTTCCTCGCCCTTAACTTTAAATTCATCTATATTTAAATATTTTAAACACTTTTATGATTTAACTGCCTTGATATTTTCTCCCTGATATATATATATATGTCAACTGATTTTTGATAAGAAATTTGGAAAATTAAAAAAAAAATTCATCTTCCTTTTTTCTTTTGTTTTCCCACTATCCAAAGATGACGAAATAATCTTTACATTATTCAGCCAAAGCTTTTTCTCGGAAGTGAAAAACGTTCCAAAGATATTCCCCACCAACAAATCGAAGAAATTACTTAAAATTCACACATAAGGAAGTTGTATAGTGAGACATCAGCGTGATATAAATCAATGTGGCTCTACGATCAGAGTGATACAAATCAACATGGTTTTATGGTTTGCCATGGTCAGAAGTACGCGAAAGTATGTCGGGTTAATGTCTGGGATAGGGATTGGTTAGGTTGGAAATGGTGTGTTGGAGAGTCGTAGTTATGTAATAGTGCTTAAATTTGAGAGGTGGAAGGAGTTGCTAAAATTGGTGAAGTATGGTGTAATAGAAGAGATAGAAGAATGAGACAGTTATACATTGTCACTATTTATAAATAGGTAATTGTTGTTGTACTGTCTCTAGTGTTCGTATTGTTAGTAGTAATTATTGAATTAATCGAGATTTCCTACTTATGATAAATGATATATGAAATTTTATCGGATTGTCAAAAATTATTGAAAGATGACTTTCAATAGTTCATTACTAAGGTTAATTAGTGGTAATATGATATGATTTAGTTTCGAAAAATCCACATAATTTAATAATAATAATAATAATGGTAATGTTGGTTTTTTTCTAATATTGCAGTTTTATATCCTTGATGTTTGTTTTTTTAGCAATTATTGGATTATTCGAGTTTTTCGAAAGCTTGTTTAATTTAAGATTTCATTGTGGATGCTAATGTTGGTACCATCACTTATACTGCTGATAATTCAAATTATAATAGTAATACTAATATAGCAGTACTTTTTTATTGTTAGAATGTTCAATTTCTTGTCGACAATGAATAATTGGTAATGTTGCAATTTTCCTTGATTGTTTTTTTTTTCAGGTAAAATGTTTGGTTCAAAGCTGTCATCATTGTGTTGGGGAATCACTGCCATTGAACAGCGTCGTGGTTTTGCAACTCTAAAAGATATCTCAATTCGTTTGAAATCTGTTCGGAATATTCAGAAAATCACGAAAAGTATGAAGATGGTATCTGCTGCGAAGTATAACAAGGCGGAGCGTGAACTACGGGTAATTTTTATTCTTATTAATATCTTTGAAAATGCGCTATATTCTACTGATCTGTCTCAGTGTTTTCTCATTATTTTATGTTTTGGCGATAAATATTGATAAAAATGATTTTTTTGTAAATATGTCTTCAGAATATTTTTGCAATTTATATATTAATTGGATAATTACTGGGTTCTTTTTTTGTTCAGGGTGCTCGAGTATATGGTGTTGGTGCTTTACAATTTTACAACAATATTGGTGCTGCAGAACCAACAGATAAACCACAGGAAGAAACTGTAACATCAAAAGAAAAGGAGAAACGTTTACTAGTATTGATTACATCAGATCGAGGACTTTGTGGCTCTGTACATACAGCTGTTGCAAAGGTTAGCTATTGCTAGTTCTTCATTGGAGGTATTTAAGTGTAAGATTATTTAAATGAGTGTTATGAATCACTCGAGCGTAGATTTAAGTTTGATAAACTTTGTCTTTGCTTCAATCTGTGCGATTCAAAATCTCAAAATTCTAAAAAAAAAATTTTGTGGTTAACTCTTATTGTAAACTTTTGCAAGCATGAAATATATCCACACTTTGTTTTCATATTTAAATCATTCATGTCGCTTCTTGGAGCTTTATTGCAGTTTCAGCACTCATGTTGTGATCGCGTTAGGTGAAAAAAAAGACAATTTTGATCCAGCATATTTTGCTTTACAGGAAGCAAAACGATTGCTGACAGAAAAGGCATCAGAAGCAGATTATAAATTGGTACTTATTGGTGATAAAGCTAAAGCTTCTATGCAAATTCTTCATGCAAATCATGTGCTATTCTCATGCAATGAAATCGGCCGATTACCGCCAACCTTTGAGGATGCATCAATTATCGCTGCCAAAATTCTTTCATCGGATTTCAAATTTGATAAGGTAACTTGAACGATCCAATTTTTTTTGTACGAAAGCTTGTAGAAAAAGTGCTGAACAACAAGTGCTGAACAATTGCAAGAGTCTCAGTTGTTTTCAGAATTTTCTTAGCACTGAATGATTCAATTGTTATTCAATAACGATGACCGTCGATAGATTCAGATTCAAAATTCACTTAATTACTGTCTTTAGATACAAATACACCGAAAGTTTCAGATTTCTTTCCAAAAATGAGAAAAATTTTTTCCGGAACATATGAGAACGATGTATGACTTCAACATATCCCTGAAAATTCTAATCAATTAGCTTTTGTTTTTATTCATTATAAGATCGATATTATGCTATAGAAAGAATATGCAATATCTTTTGGAAAGATTTTTATGTTTACAGGGATTTATACTGTACAATAAATTCAGATCTGTCGTTTCATACAAAACATCTATAATACCAATGTTCACTTTGGATGCTATTGTGGTTCGTTTTTGAAAATGTTTTACGGTTTTCATTTCTTGATTCATTCTGCGAATGACTTTAGTTCTATTATTAATGAAATATAAACTTTTGCTTATTTTTTAAGTATGCTAATTTTCGAAATGAATAATATTTTAAGAATATCTTCATTATCTGACATAAAAAAATTAATGACATTTTCCTGTTTGTATGTTCAAGACTGTTTTCGTAATCTTTCAAGGATATTGTGTAAGGATTTTGAAGAGATTCAAAAATCTTTTAACAGTTTCTTTTTCTTATGAAAAATACATTATATAGAAGCAACCAACGATGTCACTGTATGATTCAATCGATGAAAATGTGCTAGTGGATTATGCCAATTTTTCGTTAGCTCAATTGCTATATTATGCTCTAAAAGAATCTGCTGCGTCTGAGCAAAGTTCCCGAATGACTGCCATGGATTCAGCAAGCAAGAATGCTGGTATGTTGGAATAAGTTTTAGATTTTGCAAAATATGTTGAGGAAAAGTGGTTAAAACTTACAATTTAACCTTTGCATCTTCTAGAATTTGAGCATTTTCTTTGATAGTCTTTTATTTTTCCCTTCTTCATCCATAAATTCGAGTCAGGCTTTACTAAATACCATATAATGGTTATTATGAGATTATCATTATATAAAAGGAAGGTGTTATTTCCATTTCCAATTATCAGTTTTCTGTGCAACTATGTTAACTTGTAGCTGCTAAATAGGTTTCGTTACTTATTATTTCGTGTATATATATAATTATATTATATAATTGCGATTAAGAATCAGCAAAAATGAAATATGTGGTTCGTCAATTAATAAGGCAAAGTTATACATTGCTACACGAAGCATTTTATAGAAAACTCGAAATTACAACCTATCAAACTTTATTTTGTTTGATCCATTAATGCTTTCATACTATATAAACATTATTATCATATAAATGATATTTCGGGAAACTCAATAAAGTGGAAATTATAGGTGAAATGATTGATAAGCTGACAATGTCGTTCAATCGAACACGACAATCAGTTATTACACGCGAATTGATCGAAATTATATCTGGAGCTGCATGCGTTTGAAATTCATATATAAGATTATATCCTAGGATTTAAGCTCGATAATGTTGATTAAGAATTCCAATATGTATGAGCGTGTTTGGATAGAATGCTGTTGTATAAAATTTAATCTGATATAATTATTGGCACTTTTTCTGTGGCATAACCACTATTATGTGGATTTTGTAACTCCTGATATTATTTATTACTAAACATATGTCGTAGTTTTTAAGAAATTTTCGTGCTGATATTGTTAGGAGTAGATCTGGATAGACGAATAAAAAAACAAAAATGGAATGGGTAATAAAAAGAGCAAAAGTATATTGCAATTAAAAATGTAATTTTTCTATGGGAACTTGGTAAAATGTTTCAACGTTCATTTGACAGTTCCGGCTGAACTTGTTATCTAGAAATCGCTTCAACCATCGGAAAAGCTATCAGTTTAATAAACATGATATATAGATAAAATTAAGGATTATGTCTATTCTGTGATGTAGAACATATCTGGATGGGAAGTATGATACAAATTCTGAAATAATTAGGAAATTCTTTTTGAAATACATGGCTATTTTGCTTAAAGTTTCTGAGGAAATAACTGTTTTGCAACAACTTTTTTATTTCTTTAAAGAAGCTTAGATCAGTCTAAAACATCGTTTTCGATTTTCCCTGGACTATACATGAATTCGTATTGCCACTAACAAGTGTAGGACATGGAGGAAACAAATAATAATCGGACTGGTTTCGATCCGAGCCATGTGACACAAATGGAAGAGGCGGCGAATATACTCATGGTTTGTTCACAATTTTTGAATTAATCATCAACTAAAGGGAAGAAGACAGTTCAACCCCTCAATCGACATTTGGAGAGCTTTGCTTAATGGTAAAGTAACGGTTGAAACTGAAAGCCTGTTAAATTCAGGTAGTCTTGAAGTATCTGTCTGCTTTATTAAATTTGATTGAACTGCATGTAGATTCTGTTTGAGATCATTGGATTTTAAATTAAAGTTTCACGAAGATTGTACATTATAATGCTAGATTTAATTACTTCGAAATTCTCGTCACCTTCTTGGTTTTTTTAAAAAGTATTTGAAACTTAGAAATTTCCAGTCACCAAATGTTTCGCATGATGCTCGAAAAGCTGCCGAAGAATTCTTCCTCAATATTCGTAATGAGAAATTTTCTCCAGAATACTGTCGTCTAATTATTGGTTAATATTTCCTAACTTCATTTAACGCCGACTTTTTGTTGTTATAATTTTGTTTCATTTTCAGCTGTTGGGTATTCCGTAGTTTCCTACCTATAAGATGTTAAGGATTTATATTTGCTCAAGTTCTTTCTTATTCCAAAAAATCATGTTTATTTGTTTTTAACTTAAATATAGTTTCGTGAAGGTTTTTAACTGAATTATCATTATTTTCAGAAGCAACATCCAATGAATTTGTTATTTTTGAAATGGTACAACTTATAGTTATGAATCTTTTCAAACAGTGGTCTATTTTGGAACCACAAATTTTTCGTCAATGCTTCGAATATCTTCTGGAAAATGCTATCAAGAAATTTCGGTAAAATTTTTTTAAAAATTGACTAAGCCAAGTGGTACTTTCGTTGCTATGTTTTCAATTCAATGAACTAAAATTTTCAAAAATTACTTACTACTTCAAATTATTATTTAGATATTCAGTTAACATATATAAACATTATTTAAATATCTGTTTCGCTTGAAAACTTGATGGAATAAAATTTCATTGTCAATAGGGTGTCAAAGTTGATTCGAACCGAAATGTTAAGAGCGTGTGCGAAGCTGCTAAAACGGTCCATTTTTGATGATAGAGCTTGTGATGCAAATACACTGGATCAGACTGTTCATTACCTGTTGACCAATGAAGATCCGCAACTTGTAAATATGTTTGTTCTTTTAATTTAAGGGCTCATTGTTTATGATGTTTGGATATACTTACGAATAAATATTCTTGACTTTTCATACATCATTGACCTATCCTGTGACACTGGTTTTTTCTACAAATTCAGTTCAAATTGAATTTAAGATGACACAGAGTTTGACACAATGCACTAATTCCTATTTTTCCAGCAAGCGATAGCATGTGAGTTCATCGAAGCAATTGCCAGTGAATTTGCAACATCATGGAGGACATCTAATCTCGGCATCAGTTTTGATTTTCATTTAAGAGCTAGGCGTTCATTTGAGGTATTATTTCTCTTTATTTATTTGCGTCAAAAAATTTTTTTTCAAGTACAAATTTTTCTTCGAATTTTTTCAAGTTATGTTTTGAAATTTTCTGATTTTGTCAAGGATACCAGAAATTCGACTTTTTTTTTATTTTTTATTGCATTATAATATAAATGTTAGGAAACGGGAAATTTTTCTTATATGTAGTCTATTTACTATATATATATTCACATATCCTTACTAGTTCTGCCCGGCCACATAGAGCATGGCCGATCCAACTAGTCTATGGGAACCGGCCATGCTTCAGTATCCCGCTCCAGCTAATCTATATGAATAAAAATGTCAACGTTCGTTTGCTCAAAATCTTAAACCTCCGAAAGTTCTTAAACATACGCCTCATCTACATTAATTCAAAATCTTAGATATCGAAAAGTCCTTACCTATTGCTTTGAAATTTTGACATAACGTTGCATTCGAATAAGCGCATGTTTTTATCCATGCTTGCTATAGCTCAGTCTAGTTATGTGGAAAAAAGAAAAAAGAAAGCGCTTGTTTCTGGTGTTAAGAGAAAAAAGCTGATACTTTGTAATTTAATTTGTTTGGATTGGAGATTAATTCTTGCTGTTATGATTCGGCTGAGTCAGCAAGAGGTATGAGGGGGTTTTTTGTGTCTTGTGTGACAGAGGTGAATGCTGTTGAGAAAGGTTTTATTGATTGATGAAGAGTGATTTTTTGTAACAAACACTTATCAGAAAGCATCCAGGCAAATTGGTCACTGGTTACTCTTTACTTTGTCGATAATAGAGAATATATTTCAAATGAATTGTCCGATTATTGCTACTGTCGTGTCGCTTTGAACTGTCGAGCTAGAACCCTTGGAACTCTGATTTGTTGCTGTTGCTGTTGCTGCGTCGATCTTTGTCGTTTATCTATGAATTGGAGCGTTTTGATAGTAAACATGTTTGTCGTCACTTTGAAACTATTTCGCGCCACTTCACCTTTAGTATTTCTTGAGCAGCGTCAAACATGACTCAGCAGTCACACAATTGTAATCGCCCTGTATTCAGGTACAGTCCAACTGATGATTATAGTTTGAGCCCGCACATTCTCATCGACACGATGACTGAAATGTGTTCTTATTGCAAGGCTCTGAAATTCAGTGGAGAAACGAAAAGAATGTGTTGTGCCGCGGAAAAATTAAATTACTCCAACTTGAAGAACCAGCAGAGCCATTAGAAACTTTACTTGCTGGATATACTGCCGAATCAAAGCGTTTCCTATCTAAAATCAGACAATACAACTCCTGCTTCCAAATGTCATCGTTCGGCGCAGAAATTATAATAACAAATTCATGCCAACTTTCAAAGTGAAAGGGCAAATTTATCATAAAGCTGGCTCCCTGCTTCCGTTGCCAGATGGTCAGCATAAATTCCTATAAATGTAATTCATCGCGATAGCAATGATGAATTGAATGCACGCTGTGAATTCATACCGACATAGAAAGATCCATCGTTTTCCAACTGCAATAGCTTCAGGAAAAAAAATTTAGTGCGTTTGTTCAAAACAGCCATTGCCATGATGCCATCTGATACACACAAGATTGTTATTCATGCTGACAAAACGTCTGCTGGAGAACACGTGCGAAGATTTAATGTTCCAACCATAGACGAAGTGGCAGTTGCTATAGTCGGAAATCAATTCCAATCTAGAGGTATTGTTCTTCACCGGAGAAACAATCATTAACAAAAATAGCGGAAACTCATCGATGCTCTTCAATATCCAACCGTTTTTTGAGATGTTGCCGATGGATATCACTTCAGCATTAAGATGATAAATCCAATCAGTAACGAAGAAACAAATAAGAAATGCAGCACAGTGAACTATTATTCACACCAATGATTCGAGAGAATGAAAACAATCACATTTTGAAATTCCGTCAGTTGTTTCACCAATATATCGTAGATATATATGCAAAAATCGAAATAGAACATTTGATATTCATCCGTTTGAATCCGACCAAGTCTCGCTCTGAAGAATACATTCATTTGCGAGAAGCAATTGTAAATAACAGTAATACAACTAAGATTTTGCCATCGTTTATGCAGGCAGTCCATGTCATATGCATAAACACGCTCAAGATTCAATTACATATGTTCGCCAAATTGCGTCAAATTGACAAATCGCGAACAAAGTTCTCAATCAGCTGAGAATGCCATCATCGAATCAATCTTTTTCTGCTTCGTCCGATGTAGAATTGCGTCGCAAACAAAATTACAACACGACTGATCTTTTGTCATATGTGCAATCAAATATTCCTACGCTAATGCTTGAGCAAAAAGGTATTTACGATCAAACAATGCAAACTGTCAATAAGGGAGTTTGAAAAGTCTTTTTTTTAAGATGCGCTGATAGGAACTGGTAAAACGTTCCTAATTAGATTGATTCTGGCAACAATTCGATTCCAGAATGACATAGCCTTATCTCTTGGATCGTCCAAACTACAGCATCGCTACCAGATAGAAGAACTGCTCATTCTGCTTTGAAATTGCCAGTGAGCATGCAATTCATTGAAACTCCGATTGCAACATTTCGAAAACATATCGAGCATGGGAAAAGTATTACAAAATGCAAACTTATTGTTTGGGGTGAATGTGCGATGACATACAAAAATCGGTTGGCTCTTGATCGATCATTGCAAGATTTGCGTGAAAATATCAGAACGCATCAATATTACTTACGAGAGATTTCAGACAAATATCATCTGTAATTCTCAATCGACATCAGTGGAAAAATAAATGCTTGCCTGAAATACTTTACTTTGTGGCGACACGTAAAAACGCTAAAATCAACTACATATGCGCGTCCAGTTGCAAAACGATCGATCAGTTAGGATCTTCTCACATCAAATGCTGGAAATTAGAAACGGAAAGGTGACAGTTGATCTGACCGCTGGACGAATTTCATTGTCTCATAACTTCTGCAATTTAGTAACATCAAAAGAAGAGTTGTTTGAAAAGATTTTTCCGGATATTCAAACTAGTAAAGATCACGACTGGCTGACTGAACGAACCATTCTTGTCGGCCAAGAGCAAAGGCTTTCAACGAACTTCACAATATTATTCAGTCACATAGAGGTCCGTCGATGCTGTTGTGGAAGCACGAAGTGGTTAATTATCCAACGGAATTTTTGAATTTACTCGATCTGCCACGGATGAAACCGCACATACTGCAATTGAAAATTAGCATGCTAATTATTATGTTACGAAATGTCAAACAGTCAAAACTTTTGCAACGGCACGCGGCTTGCTGTAAAAAAATTAATGAGCAGTATCATAAAGCAAAAATCTTGACATAACCTTTAAAAGGTGAAGATATCCTTATTCCTGGCATTCCTATGATTCCAACGGATATGCCATTTCAGTTTAAGAGATTGCAATTCCTAATTCGATTGGCGCTTGCATGCACCATCAAGAAAGCTCAGAGTCAGTCTATGGAATTGTGCGGTTTAAATCTACAGACCGATTGCTTTTCACATGGACAATTATATGTTGTGTGTTCTAAAACTGTCTACCAAACAATCTCTATATCTACACAGAATAACAAAAAAATATTGTATATTGTGCATAAGTGTGAACGAAAAATATTTCATTTCACTATTATGACTCGACATTTGTTCGATGCAACTACATTCCCCACAAATCAAAAAATAATCGAATTGTTCCCTCCAAAGCAAAAAACAGGCGAAAAGCTTAAATTATTAAGCCTTATTCATTTAAAAACACGCGCCTATTCGAATGCAATATGATACGAAAATTTCAAATCAGTCGATGAAGAACTTGAAACGTTGGAGGACGTAGTCGCAGTTAATGCAGAAAATAGGCATGGTGAATAGATTCTGTCCATTCATGATGGCGCGGTTCGGGGCGGGATCAAAAAATTCAGTCCGTTCATGATGGCTTGAGGCTGGGCAGAGTCAAAAAATTCAGTCCCCTCACTTACTTTTAGTTATCACGGACCTGGCACTTGAAAATTGCACCTATACTTTTCAAAGTATGATTAGGAGAAAAAGGATGAAATATTTGGGCATAAGGTTTCTGAATTGACATAAGTATTAATTAATGTTATTGATTTTATTTCTCTTTCTTATTAATTCATAAATTATTAAACTATAAGCATCAAATGCTTCAGAATGGAGGTCTGCAACGACTTTTCGAGAAGTGTATACGTACTTTTTCCGAACTTCTCTTCAATACCGATCTCTCGTTACCGTTTTATGTACGTATTTCACTTTTTTAAGTTAATTTTTTTTAAATATGGGATTCAGCAACCATCAAGAATAGTTCAGGTTATTTTTGTTCTCTTTCCTTACTACAAGAGGAAATATCGAGAGAATAATCATGAACGCTTGACCAACTTTTGAAAAGTAGAAAAACAATTAATCATCTGTAGATTAGATTAAAAGCTGTGATATCTCAATAATTTCTACAGTTTTTGCTTAGATGGGACGAATTTTATTGGTTTTTGAGAGTTGCATTTGCCAAAAATTTCTAGATTTTTTCATGCTTACAAAGATCTTTATCGTCGTTATTTTTTGTCAGTCCATGTGAATAAGCCGACAAATCAGAAGATCTCAAATTTTGATTGTTCTGCTAGACATTTGCGACCTTTAAGAGTTGAGTGTTCCTTATTCTTTGAAAAAAGAAAAAATATCCTTATTTGAAAAATATTTTTATTGTTTTTATTTAAATCTGCTCTTCAGGTGAGTATATGTGAAAATTTTCTTCGGGTAGCCGATTTAGTTCTTTCTTGGAATTTCGAAATTCATCGTTTTCCGGTTCGAATCACTTTTGCAAATGAAGGAGCACCCGCTGCAGCATTACGTCCACCCGAATCATGGAAAGCAATTTTTCAGACGGACGAATTTTTGCGTCTTTTCTTTGAAGTTATTATTATAATGTATTACATATATACATAATATATTTTATTGCATATGATACTATATATTTATAAAGCGGTAGTAAATACCAAGTTCTCAGATAACTGAAAAAGCTCGCTAAATAATATTTCGAAGAATATATTTATAATTTTATTCTGTTAAAAATTCCGCAGTTATTACTTCAAAAATAAATTCAGTAGAGGTGGCCGTTTGATTGCAGTGAACAATTTTTCAGCTACACAAGCGAGTTCGGCATAGTGAAATACTTTCTATACACTCAATGAATTGCCTTATTCAGTTATCTTCATTAATGGGACCTGTTCTGACTGATAATAAATCAGTTGTTGGCCAGAAATTATCTACATCCAGTACTTCAGACTTTGTTAGTGCTCATGATCGATATGTGTCAAATTTTATCGGTGGCTTTGTAGACATTTTTGGGAGGTAATTTTTTGCTCAGAGTAAAACTTTTTTTTTATCTGAATAGAACATTTTTTTTAAATATAAATTTAAGTTTAAGTATACATAGATTAGGATGAAATAAGCAAAATATCATTACTTTTCATCTTTTACTGAAAAATATTATTTCAAGCGTTGCAAGAAGTAGGCAAGCTTTATTCGCTCTTACCAGTCTATATTTGATTTACCTAATAGTTGTTAAGTGACACCAAAATTGAATTTCTTTTTTGTCTCTTGCATATACCTTTTCTAAATCAGACAACGCAAGAAAGGTTGAGAAAAGGATGAGAATAGTTGAGACAGATTATAAAACCTCTTTTTTTTCTCTCTCTCTTCTCTCTATATATTTATAATCGGTTTTCATGTTTGAATAAAATCTCCAACTTTAAAAAGATTTTAATTTTCAGCGGCCCATTAGAAGGAGAAATACTTGGATTTTGCATAATTGTACAGAAATTACTGACGTATCATCAAATTCTTTCGTTTCCCCGAGCTAAAATGTCATTTGTAACATTTGTATCCATTATTGTGCAGTGTGTTGAACATCTGACTCCTATTGCTATGCAGAAAGCTTTGGTGAGATGCTTTGATTTTTTGATTATAAAATTTGGAAAACTTCATACGATCCAATTTTCATTTCTTAACTTCTCATGTTATATCTGAGATTTAATAAAGAATATTACGGAAAAATAAAAGCCTTTTATTTTGAAACAAATTCTTAAATTTTAGTTTTAAAATTCGAAGAAATTTTTGTTCGAGTACGTCGATTAGTTTTTGCTCGATTAGATATTTCATTATTAGTCATAGCTTATCATTTTAGTTGTTATCAATTACTAATCATTTACTCATAATCGATATAGTCAAATAGTTCGATCAAAAACTCACAGTAATTTATTTTTCAAGGAAGAAGACGATTGCATCTATATTGAGAGTTTACGAAACTTATATAATGGTTGGTGGGTGATGCTTCGGAACAACGATATAATCGAAAGTACTTCCTGTTGTCCTGTTAATTTTGAAGATTCAACTTTAAAGATCATTTCGGCATTTATGAGAGCCGTTCTATCGGAACCATATGGTTGCCGCGTAAAGGTAGTTATTATTTGCAGTTTTCCGGTTTGGCATTTTCTCTTTTACGTCTTCCACTTTCCATTTTCATTTGAACTATTCAAAACAAACAATGTTGAATGGGTTCAATTCGATATCGATATCAGTAAGCATTTGATGATGAATTATATATTGGTCTAAAACTGCGAATTATTTCACGTTTCATCACATTTCAACATAATTTTTAGTTTCTTTTAAAGCTGCATTGACAAGGAAAGTGCTGAACAAATGAACTACTATTGAAAATGAAGTCATCAGTTTGTTCAGATTAAATAGATTTCAGTTTAATTGCTTTCTAGGTTCCAATCCAAGAATGTGATGAAGAAATTGATGATGATCGTGAAATATTCAAGGAATTGTTGAATGATATTGGACGCTTTTTTGCCTTTTATTGTGCTCAAATGTTACCTCGTATGTTTACGTAAGTTGATTTGTTTTCTTTTTTAAAATTCAGTTTGGAATTTATAATGTCTTTTCCAAATTATTGTTTTTTGCAGCGTTCTTTTTGACAAGGTAAAGCAGTTTTTATCTTTTATGGAAAGAGGTGTAAATGATGAAACATTGAACACATGGCGAGAAGATATGCATTGGACTCTACTGCTAATTGGTGAGCTTATGTTGATCTTGGCTTAAAACTTTTTCGTTGATTATCGAAATAAAGTTATTTTTTTTCTTTTTTTTTTTTTGTGGAAATTGTAAGACTTTCATAAATTGAAGGGGGACATTTCATTAGATTACATTAAAAGTGCATTTTAGCAGGTGATGGGATGAATCTTATAACTAAGTTCACTGTCTCTTATTATGCACTTTTCTTTCAATTAGTTGACATAAAGAAGCCTAAAATTGCTTTAGTTTTTTTTTTTTTTTCTTTAATTTATTGAATGAAGACTTGTCTTTACAATAATCATTTAGAGAAATAGAAGTTAAATATGTTTGAAGATTTTTGCAGGCTCTATGTTAACATCGAGTGATGACGATGGTAGCTCACATTTGCAAAATGATCTCATAGATTATTTTGAACGCGTATCATATGATGGAATTATAGATATTGATTCTTCTGTGCCGTATATTAAAGCTTGTATTGATTCACCAAATACAATTACCGATCCTACACGAGTAGATCCTCTAATAAAGTAAGTATTAGTTTACGTAAATATTAGTATTAGCTATCAAAATTCAAGATATAATCTTCCAGAAATTTCACGGAAGCAAGTTCTATAATTGCTATTATTTCATACTAGCTGGAGCCAGACACGCAAGTGTGGCCGGGTCCAGCTAGTCTATGTAAAAAAATCGTTTGTTCAAAATCTTAATGTCCAAAGTTCATAAAAACGCGCCTTATCTACATTAGTTCAAAATCTTGGATATCGGAAAGTTCTTACTTATTGCTTTGAAATTCTGACACAACGTTGCATTCGAATACGCGCATGTTTTTATTTACATTCGTCGCTGTAGCTCAGTCTGGAAATGGAAAAAAAGAAAAAAGAAGGTCCATTTTTCTAGTGTTGGGGAAAAGAACTGATGGTTTTTAATTTGATTTCTAATTTGGTTGGATTAGACACTGATTCTTGCCGTTGTGATTAGACTAGGTCAGCAATAAGTGTGAATAGGTTTTTGTGTCTTGTGTGACAGAGATGAATGCTGTTCAGAAAGGTTTTATTGATTGATGAAGAATGATTCTTTGTAACAAACAGTTAGTTATCAGAGAACATCCAGGCTAAATGATCACTGAGTTATTCTTTCCTTTGTCGCTGAGAGAGAAGAGTGCTATTAAAGTGAATTGTCGGATTTTTGCTACTATTGTGTCGCTTTGAACTGTCGAACTGGAACCCTTGGAACACCAAACTATTGCTGTTGCTGCATCGATCTTTGTTGTTTATCTGTAAATTGGAGCGTTTTGGTGTTTGTACAAACAAACATGTTTGTCGTTCCTTTGAAACTGTGTCGCCCACTTGACCTTTAGTATTTCTTGTTTACAGTTATTGTCATGGCGTTATTTGACACCTTTCAGTTTTCGCTCACATCTAATATGTTTAGTTTCACAATACTTGTGAGTATGAGATATTTTTTGTTGTTCCATTATCTGTATAGATTTAGAGATTGTTTGGTTTGCCGACTCTAAAACACGCAACATATACTTGTCCATGTGAGAAGATCAGTCTCTAAATCTAAACCGCACAATTCGAAAAATTGACCGTGAGATTTGTTGATGGTGAATACAAACGCCAGTCGATTTGGGAATTGCAATGTTTTAAACGATATATCCGAAATGGCATATCCGTTGGTACCATAGGAATGCAAGGAATAAGGACATCTTTACATTTGAAAGGTTCTGTCAAGATTGTTGGCTCTGCGACATTGCTCATTAATTTTTTTACTGCAAGCCGCTTGTCGTCGTAAAGTTTTGGTTGGTTGATATTTCGTACATGATAATTGGCATGCCGATTTTCAATTGCAGTACGTACAATTGCATTCCTGGAGAATTCAACAATTCTTTTGGATAATTAACCGCTATTTGCTTACAGAACAGTATCGACGGACGTCTGTATGACTGCCAGACTGAATAATATTGTGAAGTTCATCGAATACCTTTGCTCTTGGCCGCAAGAATAGTTCGTTCAGTCAGCCAATCGTGATCCTTATAATTGGTTTGAATATCGGGAAATATCTTTTCAACCAACTCTTCTTTTGATGTTACTAAATTGCAGAAGTTATGAGGCAATGAAATTCATCCTGAGGCCAGATCAGCGGCAGCTTTTCGTTCGCAATTTCCAGCATTTGATATGAGAAGATCCCAATTGATCATTTTACAGCTGGACACCCTTGTTGTAGTTAATTTTAACGTTTTTACGTGTCGCCACAAAGTAAAGTATTTCAGGCAAGCATTTATTTTTCCATTGATGTCGATTGAGAATTACAGGTGATATTTGTCTGAAATGTCTTGCAAGTAATATTGATGCGTTCCCAAATGTCTGATATTTCCACGCAAATCTTGCAATGATCGATCAAGAGCCACGACCGACTTTATGTCATTGCACATTCATCCCAAACAATAAGTTTGCATTTTGTAATACTTTTCCCATACCTGATGTTTTGGAAATGTTGCATGTGGGAATTTCAATGGATTGTATGATCAGTGGCAATTTCAAAGCGGAATGAGCAGTTCTTGCACCTGGTGGCAATATTGTTGTCCAGACGTGCAAGAGATAAGGTTATGTCATTTGCTGCCAGAATCAAACTAATTAGGAACGTTTTACCAGTTCCTCCTGGCGCATCTAAAAAGAAGATTTCTCCAACTCCCTTATTGACAGTTTGCATATGATTGCACATATGACATTGTTTGCTACGCAATTCTACATCGAACGAAACAGCGGCAGATCGATTCGGTGATGGCATTCTCAATTGATTGAGAACTTTGTTCGCGATTTGTAAACACAAGTCTTCAATCATTATCACGCTTTGTTGTGGATTTCAAACGAATCATTTGAATGAAAAAATTATGTATGGTATTGAAAGCGTAAATATTCGTAGGTTCAAAATCTTAAATCTCCGAAAGTTTTTAACTATTGCTTTGATCTGAGTGTTGCATACTTAAGGCAAAATCTAATTCGCAGAAAGTAAGCGTGATGAATAGATTCAGTCCGCTTCCTTAATTTTATTTGTCACAGATGTGATAGCTAAAAAAGAAGTAGATATATTTATACAAAAATTACGCGCCTATAATATAACTTTGTGTCTAAATTTCAAATCAATGGGTAAAAACTTGAAAAATTGTGTCAGAATGAACATTGAACATTTAAGATAAAAAGACGTCCAAGACACGACCTAATATAAGAATATTAATCCAATATTAGAAAAGGTAATCCATAAATTGCTTGAGGGAAACATTTCATAACACACTACATGACCTCGACATTTCTGCGACTCAACTACATCCCTCACAAATTAAAAATAAACGAGAAGCTTAAATTACATTCTGCTCCAAAATCTGAACTTTTTAGATCCTTTCGGGGCTTTTCCTCCTCTTCTGATCTCCAGTATGTCGCTTTATGATTAGTTGATCTCATTCTGTTAATCGGAGCGTTTTAGCAGGAAACATTTTTTGTCATTTGTTTGTTAATCGGAGCGTTTTAGGGAAAACATGTTTATCCTTACGGAGATATAACAAAAAAAAGAGAACAAAAAATTGAAACCTGCGCCTGTATGAATTCAACGTTGTTTAAAATTTCAAATTAAGGGGTAAAAACTTGAAATGTTGAGTCAAAATGAACAACGAAATTTACGACAAAGAGGCAATCTAAGACACGACTTAATATTAGAAGTCAGCAAGATAATCCATAGTTTGCTTGAAAAAATTTCGAAAATATTTCGTTATACACTATTATGATCTCACATTTCTGCGACGCAACCACATACCCCACAAATCAAAAAATAAACAAACATATTCCTCAAAAAGCAAAAAAAACAAACGAAAAAAGCTTAAATTACGTGCTCATCTACTTAAAAACACGCTCCTGTTGAATGCTCATTGTATGAAATTTTCAAATCAATCGGTGAAGAATTTAAAACGTTGCAGGGAAAAACTGCAGTCAGTGCAAAAAGTAGGCGTGGTGAAACATTTTTATTTATATAGATTAGCAGGAAATTTATTGATTAACCTGTTTACAGGACAATTTAAAAAACAATTATATATCTGAGAGATTAAAGAGTTTGAAACTGTTAAACCTTATGATTTTTGAATTAATACTGATGACAAATCTCATTTCCTTTAGAAATCTTTGAAATCTTCGCTAAATTGTTCAGTTTAGGTTATACGAATAACACTGAAATTGCAGTTGCTTTCAGAATAGTAGGTGCTGTCTTAGCTTGGTGTTCAATCGAACATAAACTACTGGTAGATCGTGGTGCAGAAGCAGTTAGTCCAGAACTAGTACGTTCATCAATATGGTGTGCAGGACGTTTAATATGCTCCTTCGGTTTTCACATTTACCATCAAGAGGACAGTAAGCGTTTGGCAATCGTAATGCAAAGTGTTTTGCAAACTATGGTCGATTTTACAATGCAAAAATCTTTTGGTATATTGAATAATCTGTCAGGAGAACGCAAGTTTGTTTTCATTTCTCTTTTTTTTTTTTTTTGCTTTTATTAAGATCATTCAGCTATCACACTATCAGGGTAGTACCGCTAGGTATTGTCGACATGGCGTATTTTCATAAATTTCAAGAAAACTGAGGGGATATTTAATTTAGTTATCCTTCAACCTCAGGCTCGGAGTCAAACATTCAGAACTTAATGAAAAATAAATTAACGGAAATATTGTTCTATTTCGTCGCTATTACCATAAATTAACTACGCAAATAATACCAAGAGTTTATGTTTTTGTTGAAATTTATGTAATGTTAAATGATTTTTTCTGTTGTTATTCATGCTGTGTTGTGTGATTTTTCAATTAATTATAGATTGTGTAAGGATGCTGTGGAAGTATTTGTTGGTTTGGTACATGCTGATTGTGATGAAGTAGCAAAAAGTCCTTTCCTTTTTCCATGTCTTTCAACCGTACAGATCGAACGATTACCAGATCGTCATTCCTTCATCAAAGTATTAATGCAAATCGGTGCCATGATCGATGATGAAAATGTGAAGAAAATTTTGAATGAAATGGTTAGTTTAAAAATCTGTTGTGCTGTGTTTTTCATAGAATATGAATTATTTGACTAAATTTACAAATGCAGCAGCATTTATTCCATTGTATGCAAATATGTGTATTCTTTTATATCTTTTAATTCATTAATTAAATTTTGATCTCCACATTATCCTTAGCATTTACTTTATTCTTTGCAGCTGCGTGTGATATTGAAAAGTTTTGATAATGTTGTATGAGAAGAGATTACATGGAACTAGGATTTCAAATTGCTAGCTTAGATTAACATCAGTTTTCTTGATTTTCATAGATAACTTAATCTTAAATATTATGTATTCATTGCTGGTATGATCCTACATTAGTTTTATAAAGTCGAATTAATCATTTTTATTTGAATTTGCTTGAATTCCAAAAATTATTTAGAACTGTATAAATTGAATGCAAGGATTTCAATAATAATTTTTAAATATTCAAAAATTTATTTTGCTTTTTTAATAGAAGGACGAATTAAATTTGAAACTAATCGAATGAAATTCTGGAAATCTATTTATTCAAAGTAATCGTTTTGTTTCAATTGCTTTTCATGATTGTATTGTAGGTTTTGCAACCACTTCGTGAAAGATTCATATTGTTGTATAAGGAACAAGCAAGCTTAGAAACTGATATCGTTGATTTAATGGATTGTTTTGGTGGTATAGCTGAAGCTGCTTGTAATTACAACACACATTTCCTATTTGGTATATTTTAGATTTAAATTTGTGCATTTGCATATATTTGTGAATTCTTCGGGGATTCGAAAGTTTAAAAAACAGAATTTGGTAGCAATAGTCCTGAAATGCTTTTTTCCAGAATATTTATCACCAATTCTGACATGTTCAATTGGTTTATTGTTGTCACACAAAGAATCTCAGCTTATTACCAATGCAGTTTTAAATCTGTTCAGTGATGTCACAAGGCGTATGGGTATCTATAGTGAAGATCGTAATGATATGATTTTCCTTTATGAGGTATAGTTGTGAATTTTCATCAATCAGGGCAGAAAATCTTCTGATAATAATTGAAACTGTTACCAGTTGCATATTGGCTTTCCGAAAGAGACTTATAATTGACTGATAGATTATTTCGTTTGATCTAATTAGTTAATTAAACTTTCATCGGATCGAATTATTAGATTTCAACGAGCCATCCCGCCGCATAATTTCGTGATTTCCTTAAAATTTTCGAATCATATTTATTCTGGAACTTCTTTTATAATTATTGTTATTTCATGAGCTTGTTGAGGATTTTGAAGTATACAAAATTTAATTTTTCTCGTAGGCATTGCTAGAACTTGTTAGAGTCTATCGAGATGGACAGTTTACACGGTACAAAGTGATTGTTGTTGACGTTGAAGAGAAAGCATCTGATCTGATCATACTGTTGGATATTCTTGCCAATGTTTTGAATAAGGAAATCTTATCCATCGTTCCTTCATCTTCATCGGGTTAATTCTCTTTCTTTTTGTTATGCTTAAATTCAGGAAAAAAAAAATTTCACTTTTTCTTTAGTTCCTAATTTGTTATCAATATTAGTCGTTAGCTTCTTTGAAGTCCGAGCTTAATTTTAATATTGAAAGAAGTTTCATCTTTAATAGAACTGCTTTTCAAATTAATTCATTCTTTGATTTAGTTAAACTATGATTTAAAAAAAATGAGTAACTAAGTAATTTCTGTTTGCAATCCTTTATTGCCGTTTCGATAATTCAGATACAACAGAATTTGCAAAAAGCGGTTCTCGCGTTGCATTAATTGCTTTGGAGATGTTACTACCTATTATGGAAGATGATCTGCTCAAATTACCTTTGCTATGCCGGAAGTAAATTTTGTTTAAATTTGAAGTCATTCTCCAGCTATGATAGTTTCATAAAAATTTAATCGCAGTTATGATAAGTAAAGGTTGTAATACTAATTTTCAGGTTTTGATCTAGCATTTATTTCAGATTTTATCGTTTTATTTTATATTTTACTGAAATGACGCCACAGTCTCTTGAAAGTTTACCGGAAACATTGTTTATATCAATTATTGAGTGTCTTCGGCATGGTTTAAAATCAGATTTCGGACAAGAGGTAACAAAAAGCACCTTTTTTTTTTTCTCCAAGCAAAAGAGTTATGGATTTTATTCCGAAAAAATAAATAGTAATAATGCAGATTGAATTTTTATGTCCTTCCTTAAGAGGCAAAACTTATAAATATTTTATACATTACCCACTAAGTAAATATTTTACTCTCAGCCTTATTTAAAAATAAAACGAACGTACAAAATGGCCATAATTACTCCGTGTCTCGTTTTGTTGTTACTCAAGTTTCATTTTAACTCTTTAATTTTACGCTGCTAATTTGTTGTTTAATTTGACTTCCACTAAGCTGACTTTCTCTGTTTTGAACTTGATAAACTTTTTTTTAATGTTGCCACATTTCTGTAATATATGAATTTCAGATTTCGTTGATTTCTGCTGAAACAGTAACCGAAATAGCCTCATATTTTGCGCGACAAACATCAAAGAATGAAACAGCAATTGCACATCTTGCTGTTCTTCTTGAAGTGAGTTTTGTATTGATTTGCATATATTTCTCAAAACGAGATATTTTTCTGTTTATTACGTTATGTCCTGTAAAGTATTTATATCAGATAATTATAGATTCGAATTAATTTCATTTTTTTTTTCTTTTGTCAGATATTAGATTTCTGAACTTAGCCAGTTTTTTCCCATACAAATTATTTCTTTTTATGTTATTTTTTCCCATAAAAATTTTTGAGTAACTTTATTCGAAGTGAATTTTCAGCGCATTTCCTTGGATATTGTTCAATAGCTAACTTTTTTCGGACACAGTTAGTTTAGAGTCCCAGTCCGATTCAAGATACTACTGAGAAAAATAGAAATTCATTTATCATACGTTTCTTTCTTTTTCCGTCTTGCTCATCCGTTGAATAAGTATTGGAAATTATTTTAATTTTTAGCCAACATTTGGAATGTGTCTAAATTGTTCTTGGCAACTAGATTTGCAAACTGCTTCCGTGACAGCTCTATTCTCCTTGATATGTTGCAGTCAGGTATGTGTTATTATTATTTTTTTTTTCAGGGAAATTTTTTCTTTTTTTTGCATTCTAGAAATTTACAGAAACTGTGATTCAAGAAATTCAATCAGATTTCATCATTTAATATAGAATTTAATATAAAAATATAAAATATGGAATGAGAGATATTTTGATCAAGCAATTTGCTGATGTTGCTAATCCGTCAAGTTTTTGAAAAAATCTTTGTCATTAACATTTCAAATGTGATCACATTAATATTTGGTTTCATCATTCTCTTCTAACTTGCTCTAATCTGTATTCTTTGTTTACAATGAGATTTTAACAGTCTAATGCTTTTAATGTTTTATGATACAAGATCACTTCATATTTAGTAATTCTTAAATAAAAAATTACTGCGATTTGTATCTTAATTTTAATCAAGAAGATAACATTGACCTAATATATACCATTAAATTCCAAAATTTTAGGTTACTTTTGAAGAATACATCAAACATCTGCTTTCCCGTAACGAAAATCGTCCTTATCAGACGGCTCTGCAGTCAGCATTTCAGGCTTTATTGCCACCGAATTTAGAGTTTCATTTAGGTCGACGTGAGAAGCGTGATTTTCGTGATCGTTTTGAGCAATTTCTGAACCAATCACAGGGTTTGCTTGTTGTTGAATAAAACTGATGAATAAATACATCAAAATTTTTGTTAATTTTCTGAAAATTAACTGTCATGAGATGGGTGCTGTGTAGAAATTAGTTGTAGCAATTCTATCATGTATAGATTTCGATTCTCTACTTATAGCCTCTGTACTGGGTTACCTGCCTATTATCTGGTTGTCAAAAAAGAAAAAGAAGGAACTTTCGGTATCTGAAAATATGATTTTGATTTTTTCTAGAAATTATAATAAATGAATGATATTGGGTTTATTTATGCTATATCAAATGAAAGATAACATCGAAAATTAATCCTTTTACTGATAACAATAAAAACTGAAAACGAGCAGTTTAAAAGGAAAAAGATTTTCAACTTATTCGCGTAAACAACTTGACAAATGGTTTGGATAATTGCAGTTTTTACAAGCAAACATTAGGTAACTTAGGTGAAGAGAAACAAACAATTTTGCTACATGCATAAAATCGTCCTTTGATATTCAATTTTTGCAGTATATATAATCAGAAATTATTTAAAAAATTAATTTTTATAGGTAATAAAACTAATCTTGCATAAACGGTAAATCCTCACGGGATATTTATGGAAGTTGATTTATTGAGTTAATATATACGCAACAACATTGTTGCCAATTAACACATATAATGAAGAATTAATGTCATCTGGGAATTATATTCTGAGAATTAAAGCAATTCTACAACTAGTTTTCCTTCATGAAGCCTTTTGACAAATCATTGCAAGTAAAAATTTAATAGTATAAAGTGAAACAATTGAAATTGAAATGCCTTCGTAGAACATTGCATTATCTGCAGAATAAAAACGCTTAAAAAAGCAACACAAATGCCAAATCGTTTCCAAGCAAATTAAGCGAAAAAAAAAAGCGAAAATAAAGGGAAATTTGAACTGAAATAGTTATTACTAATATTGGCAATAACAGAAAGAAAGGAATAAATCATTGGATGTAAATGATTTAATAGTAAACAGCACACTTATTTGCTGGCAAGGAAGTGAAGAATATTGGTCGGCCTTGCTTCTGTTATGTTTTATGAGGATTCTTAAGTTTCTTTTCAGTTATTCTAAGTTCATAGACAACAATTTCAAAAAGCAAATAACATTTCATCGTCAGTTTAGAGAGTACTCCACGCAATTCTAAAGCATTTCAATTGAATAAATTAGAGAAAAGATTTCGAAAGTGTTTTCTCGGGATGATCATTGGTTCGTAGATTTGATTGTTTTCTCTCCCATTAATTGTCTTCATTTTGATGAATTTTGAAATACCTCTTAGCTTCTTCATTATTGAATTTTTTAATTTTAAGAAAATTAAAACAAGCGAAACAGTGTTGTCGTATTCGATTGAACCACATCGTCAGTTTATTACTTATTTCATCTATAATTTTCATTTCATTAAATTTTCCGAAATATGATTTATACGGTAATAACTTTAACATAATGTGATAATATCGGATAGATCAAAACAAAACAGGTCTGAGAGATTATAATTTCGAATCTATTAAATACATAATGTATCAGTCGAATCTATTAAATACATAATGTATCAGTGAATAACTTCGTCTTATTGATTAATCAAATATTTCTTTTTTGTTGATCCTTAATCGCTAATTATATGATGTAATCGAATAATAAAATAAAATCGACATAGCGTTTACGAGTTACTAAAATAAAAATCAGAAAAATTGATGTTGGAAATGCAAACAGCTAAGTTTTCGTATTTTTATCTAACAACAATCTCACGATAACTACTGAACAATATTCAGTAAAATTTGACTAGAATTTTACTATCAAGATAAAGTATGCATTCAATTTTTGAAAAGAGCCAAGATTAAATTTCAAAACTTTAATCCACTTTTCGCGGACATAATTTTTTAAAATAAGTTTGGGTAAAGTTTAAAATTTATACCAACATACCGCTATTATTGCTTGCTGAATCCGTGGCAGTCATTCGAAAACTTTGTTTAGATGTAACAGATTTTTTTAAAGCATTATATAGCAGTTCAACTATCGAATAATTGGCATAATCCATTATCGAATTGTTATCGATTGAATCATAGAATGACATCATCGTTGGTTGCTTCTGTATAATATATTTTTCATAAGAAAAAGACATTTGACCTTGGCACTCATTGTCTGACCTTTGACATTCATTTCATCTGCAGAATCTTATATATATATATATATATATATCTATTCCGTTAGAAAGCTCGAATGTATAATTTCATAAATTATCCGAAATCAAAATTTTATTGAAGGCATAAATCATAGAATAAATATATTAAAAATACGAAAATGAAAACTTTCATATCGTATCATTTACCGATAAACGTTATTAAAATCATATATGAACTTTGAATTTTTATATTAAATAGATGTATCGAATATTCTGCATAATATATTTTTCATAAATATAATTCAATTTCATTGAACTATAATTCAATTTCAAATGATTTATCTTACAGCATAACTTTGAGTTGCCTTCAACAAATAATCAGCAAAAGTTTTACAAAGTCGCTCAAGTTTTGATTTTTTGACATTTATAATAATAAATTGCTTATTGATTTTAGTAGAATAGTCGGAAAATATTCCATTCCTTTTTTTTCTTTTGTTAAAAAACTCACCATGTTCATTTTTAATACTCATGTAGTAGATTTTTTTTTGAATTCAAATGCAATTTGACTTTTTCTTTTTTTTTATTGTTTAAAATTTCAAAATTTTTATTCGATTTTTTTCTTTCTTGAATCTGATTGATTACACCAATGTACAATTAATTATCTATTTATTTTGTCAATGCTTCATAATTTGCTTGTTATTTTAATTTAAGTCTCATTACTATCATCTAATTCCATCATATTTTACAAGAAATTATCGATTATATGGTTGATCTGAAATCGGATCAAATCTTCTCGAATAAATTCGAATAAAATTTCTTTAGATCAAATGTTCTAGAATAAATTTGTATTCTTTGAATCAAACTATGTTCAACTTAGATCATTTCAATGTCATTATATATAATTGATATTTGTAATAGGCGCCAAATAATAATAATTTTTACGATATTTTTACGATATTACTTCATCCTACAAAGATTATCATCTATCAGACAAACGGTTCGATCTATTTTCCTACATAATTATCATCTCTTAATCGAACTTTTTGTTGAGAATTAAGCTTCTTTTCTATCCGTCTTGCTGTTACTTACATTTGATTTATTTTGTCAAGCAATGCTTACTAGATTTGGATATTCGAAATTGAAATTAAGATAAAATGCCAAGTTCGAAAGGGAAAAAAGCGGCAACATCCACTAAAAATGAATTTGATGAACAAGATATTAAGGAAATTGAAGAAATGGCTGAAATACTTGAGGTTTGTTCATTTACACACTCATGTTGTTTGATATTTGAGACATAAACATATTTATGTAATTTAATATTTAGTTAATACTATATATGTATATATCTATATAATTTGACATGCAACTGAATGCAATTCATACTGCACAAAATAAAATTTATTCTAAATTTGTGTCAAATACAAAAAAGAAAAAAAAATTTATCCGACAAACGAATTTAATTTAATAAATTAATATCATAGCTTCTTTGAAAGAAAAGACTTATTAGAAGGTTTAATTTAAATGTTCATTTAAATGATATATAGTTTATCAAAAGATAAATTACAATAATTGAAATAAATTTCTAGACATTATAGATAACCTTTTTTCAAAATTATTGTTAATTAAGAAAAGAAAAAAAAAACTAGATGATATTATTCAAACAGTGAAAAGGTATTCTGTTAGAGAAGAATTTTAAGTTTATTTGAATGTTTATTTAAATAATGCAAATACTACCAGAAGATTTAATTTGAATGTTTATTTAAATATCATGAATATTATTAGGAAATAAATTATACTAATTAAAAAATAAATATTTTAGAAACCATCTGCATTTACACCAGAGAAACATATTGCTGCATTACTTTATTTTCGTAATCTAAGTAATAGAATAAATTTGGATCAATGTCGCAAAATCCTTGGTCAGTGATATTTTTCATATTTTTGCAACTTTAGAGTGCCATGCCATATTCTTAAGTATTTAAATTAAAATACTAAAAAAGATTATAACCCTAAATGGCATCCAATTAATTCATTTACTTAAGCAATAAAAAGTCTGGATAATAATGGAAATGATAATATTTCCTATTTGCTCTTTTCAGTTGGCATACGTGAAATGGATAAGTTAATTTTTTATTTAACGATTAAATAAATTATCTTCGTGTGATAAATTATCAGAATTGTTTAACTATGAAAGAAATTTTTGGCTGATTAAGAAATTTTTATTAAAATATTTAAAGTCCATTTTAAAACTTTAATTTGAAAAATTTCAAGTTCATTTATTTTTTTTTTAAAGAACTTCCGTTTTTTTGTTTTTTTTTCTTTTCAGATACAGCTTCTAATCAATTTATCATATGTACTGTGATTGACACCATTCTTTTGGTCATGTTCAAACAATGGACAACTTTGAAACCTGTATTTAAGAAAGAATTTTTCGATTACTTCTTTCAAAATGCTTTGCTAAAATACAGGTTAACAATTTTACTATTGCATAATCAATATCGCATAACTTTCAAAAAAAAAAGTAAAAAAATCAAATATAATTAGACAAAAAATTAGGCATCTATGGCAAAATAGGTTGATAAATAAGAGTAAAAGTGTTGCATTTTGTTTCAATCACATTTCAAAATTTCTAAAAATTTAGCATTTTGCGAATCAAATATAGTAATAGCAAAGAAATGTTAGCAATAATTTAATTAAATTTTATGGCATTCAACGAATTCTCTAGTACTTTTCATATAATTGATTAGATTAATTCGTAATTTTATCAAAATTATTATTAACTTGTAGTAGTCCTTTTTTCGACAATTGCTGATTACATTAATTTGTAATTTAATACTGTTAATAGTGAGTAATATTTATTATTAAGCATTGGGTGATTACATGGAATAATATATTCCAAGATATAATGTATATTTTCTATTATTGATTGAAGATCGATGAACATCCGCAGCATAATGCTAATTGATTATATTTCATTAGCTTATAATAACTTCTTATATAATTAATTAAATTAATAACGAATAATAATAACATTAATTACATTATATGATTGCTTAAAACAGGATATAATTTATATTTTTTCAATTTTTAACAGAGAATCGATGAAAATCCGAGGCGAATTGCTAAAAGCTTGCGCAAAATTAGTGAAACGATCTGTTTTTGACAATCATGCATGTGATATCGATTTATTGGCATCGAGACTTTATGCCCTATTGACGGATCAGGAGCCTGAATTTGTAATTATTTTTCTCATTCATTTATTTTTATAAAGAAAGTTCACGATGAATTTTGAACTTTTGAACTTTTTTGAACTTTTTTTTTTAAAAAAAGAAAAGGATATGAAGTTAATTTTTATTGAATTTTTATCAATTGAAGCGGATTAATTGATTTTTTTAAATTATTAGTGATAATGATAACAGTTAACTGATAATGCAAGTTAATGATGTATTGAATTTATTACTTCTTACCTAATGCTTAGTTGGTAAGCAAGTAGGTTTTTCACTGTATAATAGTGATATAGCAAATCATATTTAATAAAAAATGATCAAAAATTAGCATAATGTTCCATTTATGATTAAACATGAATGAATTGTATTTCTGATTAATTATTATATTCAGATTTGAACTTTATGTCGATAATGAGGTTAATTTTTCGTGAATTATGTAATGCTAGAAAGATTAAAAATGGCTAAATTAATTTTGTAAAAATTAATTTGCATGCCAGTAATTTTCTAATTTATTAAAATAAAAAATTTGATATATTTATATTATATTAATTTGTATATTTTTAGCATGGAATTGTATATGAATTTTTCGTCAGAATTTTGGATGAATTTGATAGTTACTGGAGAATGAGTGAATTTGGCCTCTCTTATGATTTTCAGTACAATGCAAAGATCTCTTTTGAAGTATTATTTATTAATTTTTCTATTTGTGGAAAATTTTATAAATTTTGAAATTTTCAATTCGTATAATGAATAAGTTTATTGTTTTTACTATAATAAAAGAGTAAGAATAGAGGAGAAGAAGTTGAAATGATAAAGACAATGTTTAATCCCTTAAGAAATATTTTTAAATTAATATAATTTCCTTATTTAGATAAATATTTCTCAGTTATATTCCCAAAATAGTACATCGAATGTTATAAAAATGTTATGTCAATTATGTGAAATGAAATATATTTAGTATTTCATTACAAACTAAAATGAAATTCATAAATATTGATTGATTTAGCAGCAAGTAGCATAGGCAAATGAATGAATAAAGCAAATATTGTTAATTAATTTGGAATAAAATTGTAATTTATGATTAATTTTCAATTCCTTTTTTTTTAGAACAACGGTTTACTGAAAATTTACAGCAAATACTTGCATATTGTTTCCCGCTATTGTATCTTTATAAGCAATATCGAAATACCTTCTAATGTATATTTTCTAATTACTTTTAATAATTTATCGATTTTTTGTTAAGTTCGATTAATTTCTATCACTAATTAATTCAGTTAATTAGGTATAAATGAAATGAAAATTTATTGCAAAGTTTTTAGAAAGATACTTAAATAAGATACAAATTTTTTTTTTTTTTTTTTTTTTTGTGAAATTCTTATATGATTATAACCATAAAAACAAATCGAACAAATGATAAAAAAAAGTTTATCATTTAAAATTAATATTTATAGACTGAATTATTCATTCATCATCTTTGTAAGTTTCAACAATTTACTAACTTTCTTTTTTTTTTTCTTTTAGAGCAATTTAATTTTCAAATAAAATTAGTTTTATCTTTTTTTTTTTCTTCAATTCTCTTCATGTAGTATATTTAAAAGTAATTTTAGTTAAGTATGACGGAAATTTTCCTACGAATATCAAGCATAATTTTTGAACGAAATTTTGGAATTCATCATCTTTCAAGCAAAAATGAGGCAATAACACGAGGTCCACCAAAAGCATGGAAAATGGTATTCTTCTGGAGCGAATTCTTGCCACTTTTCTTTAATGTTTGTTTATTTGTTTATTTATTTATTTATTTGTTTGTTTTTGTTTATTTGTAAAGATGATATGCATAAATAAATCGTTGAATTGCATGAAACGATAATAATATATTTTCAATTATAGCAATTACAATGAAATGATATTTGTAGTTCTAAAAAGTTGAAAATGTTAGCAAATATTTTAATCAATTTATAATATTGTCTATGAATAGTTTATAATTTACAACATAATTATCCATTAATTAATTAAATGAGACATTCTAATTAGCAATTAATTATTAATATATGATATTAAAATATTGTATATTGGCATACACTATGAAATAATACAATATTTTTTCAGTTACATAGATTTCTTCGTAATGATAGCAAACTTTCATTGCTTACAATAGGCTGTTTAACTCAGTTGACAACAATACGTGACGTCATTCTACCTGATGAATTACCTTCGATGGATTCTGGAGCAACATCTTTACCTGATATTCCTTTCTCGACAGCATATGATAAGTATATATCAAACTTTCTCGCATGTTTCGTTACTACTTTCAACAGGTAAATTTAACTTTAATATAATACTCAAATAAGATTTATTAGTTATTAGATTAAAGATTATATGGTATACTTTAATGAGTTATCTATTACCTATTATTAGGCATCGCGGAATGTTAAATTTGTCAAACAGTGTGGTATAACACGTTAGATTATTTGGAAACAATCTAATTAAATATCGGGAAGAGATCGGTTTTTAATCAAACTTTGATTGAATTTGTTGATTTTTGAATTAATTAATATGTATATTTAAAAATTGATTAGAGTTTTAAATTCGAAGAATTAAAATTATCATAAATTTTAGTCAAGCAACAATGCCGGAAGTGTATAGTTATTGCTTGATAATTGCTAATTTACTAACTATTCATCCAATTCAATCAGTTGCACGAGCTGAAGCATCATTTCCGGTTTTTATATCATTCATTCCGGAATTAACGGAAAATTTTGCAGTTAGATTATTATTCCTTAAGGTACGCACATGCGATTTTTTTTTTTGTTAATGTGAGAAATTGAATATTTTTGATGATTGTTGCCTTCAAAATTCGCCAATTTTTATATTTATATAATTATATATAAGTATAAATAAATTATATAAATGTTAAAATTAGCAAAATCATTAAAAAGCATAAAATTATTATATAAATGTAAAATGCGCTAATTAAAATCTTTTAATTTATCGTTAAATTCAATGTTCAACATTTAATACTCTTTAAATCTTAACTGTTATTACAAAAAATCTTATAAATCTTATTTTTATAATAATTACGATTCATCTGTCACCATTCATCCTCCATTCAATTGATTGACATGAATCAATTAGACAATTAATTAATTAAATGATCAAACTAATTTTTTAATCAGTTGAATGATAAGCAATCAAACATTAATACGGTTTATCAGTTCAACAATAAACAATTAAATATCATCAATTTATTAATCAGTTAAACAATTTAATTATATAAATTCTATTTTTATAATAATTATGTTTCATTCGTTACATTCATTCTCTATTCAATTGATTAACACGATTCATTCCAATAGTTAATTAAATGATAATTCAATCGTTTTGTCAATTGAAATGACCAATAAAATATCAATTTTATCATTCAGTTCAACAGTAAACAATAAAATATTACCGGTTAACATTTTTTTAAGTAATCTATTAATCAAGTATTCTTTTTCTTTTTTGATTTCAAAATTTTCCCGCTTTTTTTGCAGAAAAAAAAGAATGAAAAAGAGGAAGGAAATGTTGATGTGAAAATTAATGAGAAGGAATCATTAACGGATTGTAGTATAGGCCTGAAATGGGCCTATATTAGTGCCATACAGCATTTATTCAAAGGCTGGTTGATTGTCTTGCAAAATTCGGTATTTCTCGAAGGAGTGTGCGGTTATGCGATCGATTTTGCGAAAATAACACTCATAATGATCTCGTCGTTTATGCAAACGATGTTTTCCGCTCCATTTGGTGATCGTGAAGAGGTATGCATCGTTTATTTTTCTTTTTTTCGAATAAATTTTTAGATTAAAATTTTTTCTTTATTTTTTTCTTTTTTTTTTTTTTTTTTTGTTTATTTTGTGGATTTTATTGATTTTCCTTTTTAAATTATCATTTCAAATTTATTTCAAGTAATTTATTTGTTTGTTTATTTTTTTTTGAATTTTTAATTTATTATGTAATTTTAATTTACGATGAAATTTTATTATATGTTTTAATTTGTGTGATTTTTTACTCTCAAAGTATGGATAGTGTAATTTGTAAATAATATAACTATTCGTTACATTACGTGATATGAAAGTGTTGCATGAATTTTATACCGTGTAATTTATTCGTGAAAAGATTTCTTCATTCCTATCGAATTTTTTCATTCTAGTAATGCTATAGTAAAATTATTAGGACTGTAATTAATTAAGTTTCAGGTTTCAGTAACGTTACCTGATCGTGAAATTTTCAAAGAAATAATGATAAAAATTGGATCTTTCTCATCGTATTTTCTTGATCAAATGTTACCTAAAATATACATGTATGTTTAACAAATATTTTAATTTATTTCACTTTTTGTTTCAAAAGTTAATTAAAGTCTTAATTCAATTTTAACGAATGATATCTTCACGAATATAATCAAAATTTAATTGATATCTTATAGAATACTTGCTGAAATACTGGGAGAATTTTTAATTACAATGGAAACGGGAATGAACGAAGAAAGCTTGAATATGTGGCGAGAAAATATGCATTGGATTTTACTTGCTGTTGGTAAATCTATATGTATTTATTTTTATCATATCAAGTAAACTTTCATTTTCTTTTTAATCCTATTTTAGATAGAATTCAATTTGAATTATTAGAGTTAAGAATGGATTAAATTGGAATTGAAATCGAATTGTGCAATCTTAAGTTTTCTTTAAAAAAAAAAAATGGAAATTCATTCGATTTATTCGAATTTTTCGACGAAAATATTCTGTAAATAAGTAATTTATTACCTTCATTTAAGGTCATACATTAGTGGAGGAAGACAAAAATCGTAATTGTGTATGGCAACGCAAATTATTAGATTACTACGATGAAATATCAGAAGAAGGACATGCTAATATTAATATTTGTGCATCTTATATTGATGCATGTATCGATACACCTCAAATATTAACCGATTCATCAGATATTAATCTCATAATAAAGTTTGTCGAATGAACTTAAATTTCGGAATATATATTTCAAAAAAATTTGTTTATTTTTTAATTTTGTATTTTTTAATTTATTTTTTAAAAGAAATCTTAAAGTGTTAAAGTTTAAATTAGTGTTTAGCAAACATTAGTAATTCCGGTATAATTAACAATTGGTTAATACAGGAATTTCATGCAGTTTCATGATTCCGGTAAAATTAACAAATTGATAATACGGAAATTTTATACACATATAGAATAAACCAAATATGAGGGAAAATTTTTCAAATTTCTTAATCCTTAAAAATTCTTGTATTAATTGTTCTAGAGATTACTAATTAATTGTCGGATCGATTAATTTAACAACGAAGCTAATGAGCAAAAAATCTATTTCAGAATCATTGGTACTGTATTTGCTTGGTGTTCCATTGAAGATGAACTATTAAAAGAAAATGGTATTACAGCAATAAATCCGGAATTATGCAGTACATCGTTATGGTGTGCAAAACGCTTAATATCAGCGGTTGGATTACATATTCAAACATCCGACAGTAATGATCGATTTGCTGAAGTATCACGAAGTTTTACTCAAACATTGGTTGATTTTGCTTTGCAAAAATCATTTCGAATATTCGAACTTATGCCAGATGAAAGAAAGTTAGAATTTTTAGATAAACGAAAAATTCATCATATAATTATGATTACGTAATATTTTAATAAAAATGATAGTAATTATTAATCATACTAGCAATGTTTGATAATTGGAATCATATGATAAATATAATTTCAATAAAAATTCAAGTATGCTAATAGTATGTAATAAAATGATTTAAGATATTGCTGGAAATATTTCAAAAAATTAAATTCGCATGATTGATACATTCATTCATTCACTTAATCATGATAAAATAAAATACTAATTTTGGAAACTTATATGATAAAAATAACGAAGCGGATAAAAAATAAATGATGAGATGAAATAAAAATGATATAATATTCACTTATTGTTTTAGTCAAATCCATTTATTGAAGTTTCAAAAAAAAAAAAAATGCCTATATTAATAATATTTGAATTGAATATAATTGAAAATTATTCCAATGTTTTATTTAACTTTTTTTTGCCGTTTCTTCTTTTTTGTTTGCCATCAAATATTTTCAATATTTGATGAGTTTTACTAATAATTAACTTATTGCAAATGTTTATGTTCGAGAATTATACCATAATCGTCACTTTTTTATTCGCAAATACAAGAATTAAATAATAACCAAGTATTATAATTTATATAATATAATAAATAGAAGTTAATGAATTAAGAAATAAAAATTGAAGTATAAATATAATTTAAGACGAAATGATAATACACACTACTAAATATAATGATCTTCTTGAATTACAGAACATGTATGGATGCCATTGAATTACTCGATACTTTGGCACATACAGTACCCCGTGAAACATCAAAGAGTATTTTTTTGTTTTCCTATTTATCAGAGGTACGAACTGACGACCATTTACTAGTTCGTACTTCATTGATGAAAGTATTAGTGGAAATTGGCAGTATAATTGATGATGAAGCGAAACAGAGAACTTTATATGAAATGGTTAGTTAAATAATAATCAATTGGAAAATTGACAAATATTCAATTATTTACAGTTCAATTGCTATAAAATATTCAATTATGCTTTACTGACAAAAATATTTGTTATTAGTTAGAAAAGAATATCGGTCATATTTTTGAACACAATTATTTATGCTAAATAAATTGAAATTTGTGAATAAAACAAATAGATTTGATTGGATTTAATTCATTTCTCAGCTCAGTAAGAAATTAAAAAATTTAATCGTATAATCATGTTTATTTTGGCATTTACTTGTTCAATCTTTTTTCTTTTTTCTTTTTTTTAGATTTTAATACCAATAAGGGTTAAATTCCTATCATTATGTGAGAATCCGACAAGCATAAATAACAATATTGATGATTTGTTAGATTGCTTCTGCGCTGTAACTGATGCTGCTAAAAGATGTACTGCAAATTTTTTGTTCGGTATAGTTTTATTCCCTAATTATTAGAATTATAATTACTTATGACCTACATAGTTAGCAATTTGCATTCCTATATACAGATGTATACAAATTGTTGTTCGCTTAAAAATTTGAATTTTTGGATAACCAATTATCGATTGATCATAAATTATAATTATATATGTTTGTATTCATTTAAAATTCGATTTGTTTGAATTTTCAGTTATTGAATAATTAAATGTCGTAATTAATTATGGTTATATATATATATATATATATATACAAAATACAAATCATTTTTCATTTAAAAATTCAAAATTCCGGCTAATCAATTATCGAATAATTAAAAGATTATGGTGATGATTATTTTAGCATATCTAGCACCAGTTTTAAAACCTTCCGTCAATTTATTATCTGCAAATAAAGATTCATCAGTTATTGTCAATGCAGTTCTTCAATTTTTTGATTGCTTAACGAAACGAATGTATTTATATTGTGATAATCACAATAATATATCACTCCTTTATGAGGTCATATATTTTCATTAGATTTCATTATAGTCTATTTCAGTCCTAATTTAATTCAAATTCCAGTTATTCAGTCTAAACCGATTTCTGATGATAATTAAAATAAAAATGATGCATGGGAAATCATGAAATCATCTGCGGATCATATTGAAATATGACGCTTTTTTCATTTATCATTACCATTATTATCGTCGTATATCATTAAATGTCTGTAAAGTCACAATCGAATATTTTTCGATTTTCACAATCAACAAATTATGATATTTCCTTCTCATATACTTATAAAATGCATAGCTTATAATTAGCATTTCATAAGGTTTAAATTTAAATAATTTTGGTTGAATAAATTTAAAATTTTTAAAGGCTTTATTAGATGTTATTCAAGTTTATGGAAAAGAACAAGCAGAACATTTCAAAAAATCGGATAGTAAGGAAAAAACATCTGATTTGATTCTTTTGTTATCAATTCTTATTAATGTTTTCGATAGAAGAAGTCGACCAGTCAATTTGTCAACCGGTTTGTCATTTTCCTCAATTTTGTTGATCGAAAATTTTTTCCTTTAATTGGAATTTAGGAAAACTTTTTTTCTTGCTAATTCTAAGAATCTAATATGGACAATTTAAAATTTGCATATTGTTCAAAAGGAATCATTACTACATCTTATCTCAATGATGTAACATGCTCATGTTGATGGTTATTAATTCATGGGTAAAAAAAAAAAAAAAAATGATATTATAGTGGAATAGTTATAATTATAATATTACTATCATAATATCGTATTAAATTAATATTATTCAAATTGAGATATTTCAAATAATCATGATTAGCATATGTTTTTAACAGTAATATTTATAATGTTAGCATTCATTTTAAATTTCTTTTTTTAGGTAAGACAGAATTTGCCAAAAATCGTTCACGTATCATTGCTGCAGCATGGAATATATTATTATCCGTAATGAAATATGAATTTCTTAAATTACCTTTATTTCGAAAAAAGTAAATTATTACCGCAGTTTTAACAATTTCCATATAAATCTTATTATTTGTTCACATTTTGTCAGATAAATTTCAATTAAATGTAAAAAAAACATTCGCAAAGGATTCTATTTATTAATGATTTTTTCGAATTAACTTATCTATACACTATAAATAATTTTAACTGGCTTGAAATATATAACGTTAGATTCTGAGTTAGTGCAAAAGAAGATTTTCTAATTTAACCATTCATTAATTGCGAATATTGCTGATGGTTCTAGCAAAATCAGAATAATGAAATGATAAAATAGATATTTTCATAATTTAACTTAAAATTGATCAGAAGTAAAGTTTGCATATGTTTAATTACAGTTTCTATCGTTTTCTCAAATGTTCAACTGAAATAGCACCAGAACATTTCGCAAAATTGTCAGATTATGATTTCGCTATTGTTGTTGATTATCTCAGAAGTGGTCTACAATCAGACTATGAGAGAGATGATTTATTAGCCAGTTCGAAGAACTATTTCGAACAAGATGTTCTCATTTTTGTTATCTTCTTCTTTTCATAATTACTTCAATACTTCAGTATATTTATTTATTAAGTGTTGCCTTTCTTTTCATTCCCATCTTTTTTTAATTCAGTTCTTCGTTGTACTTATTTACTTATTTCTTTCAAATTTTATTTCATGAATTTAAAATATTAGAAATATAATTTTATCTTTACTGGATAAAAATATTTTAGATACAATTTTTTTTTTTCTAGTATATAATGCCCATCTCAATTGTTATTTTACCATTAATAAAAAATTGAAATTCCATCGTTAACTTTATTATTACATCTTTTATTTTTATTTTATAAAATATAATTTCAGATTTCAATTAATTCAGCATTGTCAATAGCTGATTTGGGTTTTTATTTTGCTAAAAATACACGATATGATACAGCAATTAAGACTTTTTCTAGTCTTGTCGAAGTAAGTTTCTTTTCTGTCGCATATTTTTTTTTTTTTTTTTCAAATCTTTGATAAGATCTGAGATAAACGCTAAATTATGCTTTATTGATAAGAAACATTCACGTCAAGCAGCAATAATTTCTTCGCATATCCACTGAGAAAAATTTCAAAATGAAAATAAAACATTTTTGATAATTTTACAAGAACTTATCAATGATTAATCTCTATCAGTGAATGATCAGAGTAGTGATCGGTCAGTGATAGTGATATAAGTTGCTGATATTGAATCATTCACAACTTTTAATATAGCATTCAGAGTCTTATCAAAATATTTTACGTCAACAAATATCATACGATATGCCAATATTTCTTGTTTACATGCCGATAATATTTATCGGAAAAAGCTTACGTCACTTGATCAAACCATTTTTAATTATTGCAAACAAACAGATGATGTAAAAGAATTTGCAGCCTACATTTGCAATTTGCCTGAATGCCATGTGGCAAGAAGAAGAGGAAAGTTCAGCTACATCTACAGCCTTATTTTCATTGTTATGTTGCACTGAGGTATATTGTTTGTTTATGTTTAAATATATTATGGAATAGAGAAATGATTAAATTTCAAGTGGACAATTAAAATTGATCAAAGAAGAAAGGAATCTTGCTAACTGGTTAATTCATAATAAGAAATTAAAATACAAGCATGTCTGGGCTATTTAGATTAACCTACAATAGATGAGACTTAACATTTTTCAAAAATACCATAAAAAAATCTTGACCAGTTGAACTTTTAAACTTGTCGTTCCATAGTAATTCTAGAACCTCGAGAAAGAATTTCGTTATGCATGACCGGTTGAGTTAGCATTTTGCAAGAAGGTTAACAGATAATCTGATCCCGATTTCCAAACATAGCTTCCGAACTCAAGATCATTGATAAAACCAATTTCCAGGATACATGCAAAACGTATGTTAGAAAATTATTATCCTATGAAGCAAATCATGCAAATCGGACGACTCTACGAACCGCTTTTCGCACACTGATGGCTCATATTCCCGGAAAACGTTTCCAACAAAGTGAAAGACGTGATTTTCATGAACGCTTGAAGCAATTCTTGACCGTAGTAGAAGGTCTGCTTGTTGCTGAATGAATGAAAAGAAAAAAGCTGAATGAAATATATGTATAAAACTTTTCCGATGTTATTCCAGAATTTTTCGATGTTTTCTTGCTAATAAATTATTCGGCATCGTTTTCAGTACTGGAATGTTTGAGTACAAACATTTGGGAAAAGTTTGAAGAATAGTAACTTAACTTTTAAATTCCAATTTGGAACATATTTGGTGAGAAGTTGCCAAAAGGAGGTATTAAAAAAATCAGATGGTGGAGATGAGTATAGCTTTATTCGTGTATTTAAAGAAAGGGACAAAATAGGAAAGGTGAAAAATGAACGAAAGTGGAATTCATGTATTGGTAAACTAGAAGCTACAGAATAAAAGAAAGACTTCAACGTATATATCATCAAATTTCAAAGATAAACCAGCTTTAATTTCCTTTGAAAGAGGAAAGAATGAAGATAGTGAATAAGAACTGAGAATAAATAATTTAATCAAAATAGCCTATTTCTTCTAAGATAAATAACTAACTCAATTGAGAGCTAAAGTATAAAATAGTGAAATCAACAATTTTAAATGAATCATACCCAATTAATATATGGTAAAGTCATCAATATAACTACGGGAAAAAATTCTCGACTCATTTCAAGTATTGTAATTTGAGCATTTCCAAATTCCCTTTGCAGAGAAAAGTCTGTTAGTATGAGAGTGGAAAAATTTCGAGAAAACAATTCTAAGATAGTCTCATATACGTAATTTCATTAATCTCATAAAGAAATTCGATATAGAAGATATTGAGAAAATGACTCAAATAATAGCAACTGATAAACATAGAATTAATCGCAGATTAATTGGGACATTAGAATAATAAACAGAAAAATTTTTCGAAATTAATTTAAAAAACTTTTTATTATTGAAAACATAGGGCTAAACTAGTACTAAAAGGAGCCTTTTTGAAATTTGAAAAAGTAAAAAGTGAAATTCTCGATAAATATGAATTTTAATGTTTTGATTTTTCGTCTTTCTTCCACTCTTCGTTTCAAATATATCCATACTTGACTTTTTCCATCTCTCTTTATTCCTTTTATTCAAATTTATATTGTCAGTAACTCAATAATCAAATTTCAAGATAAAGTCTTCAAAACACGATGGAAGTTGCTTTGATAAAATCATTATGCAGTAATGAAATATCAGTTTGAAGTTAGCTTCGATTACACGGATTATAATAATAAATTTTCGCACAATTTAACTCATAAATATTTTAAATTTCAAATGATTTTTGTCCCATACATAGCACAAACGCTACACCTTCATTCATCACTTTTCTTAAAACCTCTTCGTCGTTTCTGGTTATTACCACCATCCTCATCATCATCTGTTACTTCACGAATTACTGGACCACTTGAAGCAGATCTGAAACATGCACTGGATCTGAGAACAAAAAATGTGACACATTGTACATGTCCACATTATCTATATGAATAACGTACTTTAAATCCATTATACTATATCATAATCAAAAATCAAACATTTCCAATAAGTAAAAGAAATTACCTTTTTCCTCTGCCGTAATCCTCAATTATCACATCATTGTCATCCTCTTCATCTGGAAGAGTAATAATTGGCGCATTAGTACCACTACTACGGATGCGTGGTGCCTGCAAAATTGCAAATTTTTCAAAATAAAGCAAAGTAAAAATACTCCATGACAAAATTCAATAAGTCTTAATTCTAATCGAAACAATTTAAAGAACCACTAACATGACTTCGGCTGCTTGATGACATACCACTATATCTATGGCCACCTTCAATCGCACGATTTCTCTGACTATTCATCTTGTTACCCAGATTATGTCGCGCACGAGATGCAAATTCACGATCAAATGCTTCTGCTTCATCTAAAATATTTGCGTATAACTCGTTTTTCAAAATTTTATGACGTAATTTCAGTAACTGTCATATATCTAATCCCCAGAAATCAAGACAACTAGTTCCTAACTTGTCTTATTCGTCGTTAGCATTTAATGAATATGTGATTGAGGATTTTAGTACGAGTACACACCAGAAGTAAATTTAAACGAATCCATCTCAATGGCAATAACCAAACCATTAAAAACTTCGTTCTTAAATTGTTGATAATTGATAATTAGATAAAATACCTTGTGCAAGATTAACAAAACTTTGCCGTTCTCTGATCCGACCATCACGATCACGTTTCTTTTCTATTACATGCGTCCGATCACCTATTGTATGTCCAATCGTAAGCTTATCACCTACACCATCTTCACCCGTACGAATTGCATGCCTAAAAATCAAATCACTTCTATCTTTCATTTGATATTCAACGATTGTTAATGAAATCACTAACACAAAAGTACAATTTTTTATGAATTTTATTCACTCGTCCTGATCAAAAAATTTTTTAATGAGTCACCTATATGAGTTCTATTTTTCATATGCTTCATTTTGCGAACATTTCAACAAATTTTTGAAAAATTTCCGAGAAATAAGGAAAACTTCATACTTCTTAAAATATCGAAATGTAATAAAAACTCACTACCATTAAATTCCATTCTATAAGTTAAATAAAAGTAAAACAGTACCGCGTTTCCTTCACATCACCAGTTTTACGAATTGATTTCTCGACTATTCGAGGTTGTCCACCATTACGTCCATCGTAAGTGATCATTGTTGAATGAGAAAACACATGAGAATTTGGATCATTCATCATTTGTGTCTGCATATTTTCCTGAAATCTCCTTAAATAATTTCAGCCTCATTCAAAATAAAAAATGAACAAAATATACATTACTTTTGACGGAATTAGAGAATGAAAAGTTCAAAATTTGTGCCATAATCAATAGATATTGATAGCTGCAGAAGACTATATCGAATTTAAAACAAAATTTTCATTTTTAAAACAATGAACCATTTGTCCCATGATGCCATTGAAAAAGTTAAAACCGAATGGATCCATTAGCGCCATATCATTTCGATGTGTTGGTCGTGTTCCTGGTAATTCACCAAATAAATCTCAACACAAATTATATTCCTTCCCAAACAGAATCTCAAATCTACTCCTTTAACAAGGCTTTTCTAAATCGATGATCAAAACTTCAATTATCAGCATTTCACCGATATATCCTAACGAACTACTTTTAAACGAAACTGAAATAAGATCGTAAATAACAACTAAGGTGAGAGCAATCACCTATGGGAGAAGTGATGAAAATAATGAAAACATATTTACTAATAAGTCTACAATTTCGAAAAGATGAAGAATCTAATGATCTTATACATAATTTCAATCTAATGATCTTATACATAACTTCATTCATCCTTCTTTATTTAACGAAAAAAATTATTTATATCTAACAGAAAAAAAAAATAAAGAAATTACCACCAAACATGCTGAACATTGGACCAAACGGATTCATCATCCCCTGCATCATTCGGTCCATATCGCGCATTCGTTGTCTTATTAGATGATGAATATTACTGAAAACAAATATTCTTATTAGCAAAATCCAATTACCAATATATCCCACATTTATATTTGACAACAATGTTCCGTTAACTTTTTCCTTCAATCATTTATTCACTATATAAAGTTAAGTATTTCAATATTCCTTAACCTTGCCTTCCCATACTTCTAAAGTATGCCTTGACACATTCAACACACTATGAATAATTTACTGCAAAAAATCAAAAATGAATAGTTTGATTTTTTTTTTCTTTTAGCAGAGGAAAAAAAAAATATCATTATTTAGAACTGGAAAAAAGGAAACTCTTTCTCCACTTTCTTATTGTATTTTCTGTTCAGTCTTTCTCCAATTATTATACAAGTACAAACTCGTTATTAAATCATTAAATTTTTTTGTGAAAAGGAGAAAAAAGATGTTTCTGAAAGAGATGTAGAATGGATCAGGGAATAAAATTTGAACAGCAGATTAAATTACGAAAAAATCTGAACAGCTACTCAAACTAGATAATTTTAGAAAAAATGTGAATTAGCAGAAAGAATTGGTGTATTTGGCTAATTGGTGCTACACAATGGAGATTTAGAAGTATTATTAAATCAGATAAATATATCTATCCACAAATTATAAAAACATTGCACACTGCCATTAATTGCACATTCAGCTAAGTTTATTTTCTACAGTAAAAGCTATCGCGGAAATCCCACAAAAATTTATGACAAATAAGAAAAGTTAGTGTAAAAGACTTAAATAAGTTTAGATTTTCTGAGTTTCGAATCATAATTTTCTAAAAATCTAGGAAATGTAAAAATTCTTAAAAATATCTTCATCCACAAAATTTCCTATAAAAAAAACGTAATATTTATTAAAGAGAGGAAAAAATATTCTCCTTTTCATCACTATTACACTAAAACACCACTTTTCATGGCAAATGATTACAAATTAGAAAATATAGTAGAGAATATTGATCGTAACTCTAAAGAAATCATCCAACCATTACATTTCATTCATTTCATAACATTGAAACCAACCGTCCCTCTCGTGAAATATCGCTACGTCTGCTCATCGCTAATCAATAAGAATAAATGAAAAATTGGAAGAAGTCCTCATTTAAATGTATGGGAGAGAAGAGGGAATTATACTTTTTCTATTCTTCCTCCATTGATTTCAATTTCACTTAACAAAGTAAATAACAATTCCATTCTATTTCAGTTTTTAAAGAACCTTCGACTTCATAAAAACACATTCATAATCAATTAAACCCAAGAATGGAGTCGAGAACTTCCTGCATTGATTATTTATATAAATTAAAATGTAAATGTTGGTTATGGCTCTTGACACAATGTCGCAAGTTCTTCATTGATTACTTTGAAGTTTTGAGACAACATTGCATTCCAATGGGCCGTGTTCCTATATGGATATATCTATTTTTTTTTTTTTTTTTTAACTTGTCACACCTGCGATATGCAGAAGTAAGTGAGCGGACTGGGTCTATTGATCATGCCTACTTTCTGTAATAAAGTATGAGGTAAATCAATATGAGGTAATTATAAGGCGACATACTGGAGGAAGAAAAGCTCCAAAGGATTTAAAAGATCATGACTTCGGGGCTTGAGTCAGTTTTATTCACATAATTCGACGGCAGCAGGAGTTCAATTTCAGTCACAAGACAATTTCTGCTTTGTGGCGACACGTAAAGATTTAAAATTAACTACAAATACGCGTGTCCAGCTGCAAAACGATCGATCAGCTAAGATAAAGAAACACATAAATTGATGAAAATTGGGAGCGGAAAGGTGCCGGTTGATTTGACCCCAGGACGAATTTCATTAATTGCTTCATAACTTTTGCAATTTAGTGACTTCAAAAGAAGAATTGATTGAACAAATATTTCTCAATATTCAAACCAATTATAGGAATCAAGATTGGCTGAATGAACGAGTTATTTTTGCGGCCAAGAACAAAGACACTACGAACTTAATAATATTGTTCAATCTAACATATAAAGCGAGACAGTAACATAAAAGTTTGTCACATTGTTATGGAAGCAGATAAAGCGATTAATTATCGAACAGAATATTTGAGTTCACTCAATTTGCCAGGGATGCCACCGCACATACTGCAATTGAAAATTGGCATGCCAATTATCGTGCGAAATATCAATCAGCAAAACTTTGCAATGGCACACGGCTTGCAGTGAAAAAATTAATGAGCAACGTTGTAGAAACAATAATTTTGATAGGATCTTTCAAAGAAGATGTCTTTATTCCTGGCATTCCGATGATTCCAATGCCATTTCAATTTAAATAGACTGCAAATCCCAATTCGATTGGTGTTTTGCAATCACCATTAACAAAGCTCAGGCAATGTTTAGAATTGTGCGGCTTAGATCCAGACACGGATTGCTTCTCACATGAACAATTATATTTTGCGTGTTCTAGAGTCGAAAACCAAATAATCTCTATTATCTACATAGATTATATACACACCCACAAGCATTGTGGATATACAATAAACATATTAGAAATATTAGAAAAGTATATATTAAAAATATATTAAACATATGAGAAATGTGAGCTTCTCTTCTTTCTTTTCTGTCGGCAAAAGCCGAAAGATATCAGATAGTGGCACGACAATTATTGTAAAGGGAGTGCTACAATAATGGATGAAAATAGAAATTTATGGATGACACGGTGGCGCAGCGGATAATGTCACTGAATTCACGAGTTCACTTGGATTCTATTAGAAGGTTTTAGACTTTTGTTCCAAAATCCGAACCTTTTTAATCCTTTCGGGGCTCCTCCTCCTCTCCTGATTTCCAACATGTCGCCTCATGATTGGTCAGTCTGGCTTTGTTTATTTGTTAATTGGAGAGCTTTGGCGATAAACATGTTTATGGTTATTGGAGGAAACTTGATATATTCATCGGCACTGACCACTTCAAATTCATCCGGCTAGGAAAAGTTCGACATCTGAATTCAGCATTGTCTTTGATCCATACAAAACTTGGACCTATAATAGCAGGAAGCGAATACACTAGCAAAGTATTAAGTCCCAATTCAATAATCAATGCGAAAAGTCGGAAAGGATGAACAAGTTGTAATATTCTATATAACATAAGAAGGAGGAGCTAGTTCCACAGGGCAATAAAGATTCTGATGAAAAAATAGGATCATCAAGCCAAAAACTCAAATCCAATATTGTATGAATAAAATCAATAAACTACGCAATGAATTGAAAATATTCAATGAATTCTTATAACGGTTCGAGGAGATTCTGGCAAAGAAGAATGAAGAAATAAAATTAAATGAAATGTATGAAGAATCATTACAGGAAATGAGAAACCAACGCAAAGAATTGGAGAAAGAACAATTCATCGCTCGACGATTCAAAAGTGATACCAAATACGAATTCTTTCTCCTCAAGTCTCAAATGCGGGATACCGGAAAAATCCGGAAGATATTATAGATAGGGAGTGTTAAAGGTCAAAAAGCGCGAAGATAATTTCAAGGGGACCAAAAGAATAAACATATTTACCGCCAAAACGATAAATATGTTAACCATCAAAACGTTCCAATTAACAAATAAAAAAGCGATATCGACCAATCATGAGACAACATATTGTTGATTAGCTAATGGACTCAACCTAAAAAGTAACAATGAAGAAGAGCTTACACTGGCAGAGCAATTGTAACTCTGAGTTCAAACCATATAGCAGTAGCATCAGTAGAACAATTCAGTTTGATAGTATTCATATGAGCTAAGGAAAGAATAACTCAGCGATCAATTCGGCTGGATGTTCTTTAAAAATTGTTTGTTACTTTTCCATCAATCATAAAACATTATCAAGAGAATTCGTCTTTGTCACACAAGACAAAGATTTATTTTCGAACTCTATTGCTTACTAGCTGAGTCACAATAGCAAAAAGAATCAATTCCCAATCCAATCAGATTACAATCCAAATTATAATTCTATCAGATTTTTTTTCCCAAAATTTTTCATTTAACCATACTTAGTTCACAGCAGTGCTTATATATAGAAAGTAAATAAAAACATGCGCATATTCGAATGTAACGCTATGCAAAAATTTCAAAGCAATCGATAAGATTTTTCAGAGATTTAAGATCTTGAACATTTACATTTTTATTTATATAGATTAGCTGAATTCGACCACTCATTGCCACGGCAACGCATGGATGGATCCAGCTATAATTTTACAAAACTGAAGTCTTCTAGATATAAAAACTATTCTCATTTCCGATACAGCTTTTTAATTCATTAAAATAAGATTTCTTAATGAATCTTATAGAAAAATAATTTCGATAGAACCATGATAAACTCTCATGAAATCGTTAATTTATCTAATAAATGAAATAAATGAAAATTTAATTAATGAAGCATTCAAAGCGGAAATATTGGTAAAAAAAATTACAAGGTACAATGTTCTCTATTTTTTTTTCTTTGAATTCAAATTTTTTTCTTCATTGAAAGATCAAGGGAGCTATAAAATCCATAATTTGCAAAGTAGGATAACTTGTTCATTTGATAATTTTCTTCAAAATCCCTTAGCTCAGCTATTTCATCAATAAAGATTACATGATTACTTACTTCAAGATAGTCTAATTTACACAAAAAACAAGTAAATAACTCTGTTGGGAAAACTTTATTATTCTTTTTTTTCTTTTTTTGATCTTTTTATGAATGAAAATTTCATCTAAAAAATTCCAAACATTAGGAAAATTTTATCATCTTCTTGTAAATTATCTTAATTAATAAGAAGTATATGAATACCCAAAAAGAAAAAAAAAAGTTAAATATTTGAATTATTATTTGAGTAAAGAAGAAAAAGAGCAGTAAAAGCAAAACAATCAGAAATCGATTTCATATCATCTCAAATGTTATGAATTCGAGTGTAATTTTTTCCTAAGAGACGAAGCATTTTCGTCCTTTTTGATTGATCAACTAACATAGATTCGACAACAATTAGCAAAAGTAACAACGGATATTTTTTGCAGACTAAAATAACACCAACAACTAACCATTAGCGTAACTCATAGCAACGATATATACGAGCTCCTTATTTTTCAGCTTGATTGAATTTTTTTACCTTTCCATGGAGAATCATCGGATCACTAATGATTTGACTTTCGTCTCTGCTTGACTTTTCAACCTCATAATTAGGCAAATTGGTGCTATCGTACTACTATTAAACTGATTTCCAGCCAACTCTAGTTTACCTTCGCAAATCTCCGTTACATTTTAGAAGGCGACTGTCCCAGTCAAATTATCCACCATACAAAGTTTCAGATAATGAAACATACATAGTTAGATAATCAGAAGTGTAAGGGGTGATATCTCAAGATTGACTCCATTACAGCTGTACGAGGTCTTTCCATCTAACCTCGGATACCCCGCATTTGCACGCGGAATTCAATTTCACTGAATTGATGTTCGAGATGGTGGAAAAATTATTACGCCATTTGTGCGAATCGGATCTTACTCGATAACGAATTTCGCTACCTTAGAACAGTCAATGTTATGTTAACCGTTTAGTTAATGTTACGTCAATTTAAAGTTGCACCGCTTCTTATTATCCTCCGAGCAATTTCCTGTAATCTCAAATGTTATCGAATTCGAATGTTATTGTCGAATTTACTAAAGAAAATTTTTTTAGATAGAATTTTCTTTTATATTCATTTGCTTTTTCAAAATTTACTCAAAAAGAAATGTCAATATCGATTCATTTTGAACAAAGTTTTATTGCATAAGTGCATAAAAGGAAAAGTTCTAGCAGATTATTAGCCAAATTATTGATAACGATGAGTTAAAAAAAAAAAAAAAATAAAAGCGAATGAAAGTAACAAAATGATTTAAAACAAAACCATGAGTCAAGAAGAAATTACTATAAAAAAAATAATTAAAACTGCACATAAAGGAGTTTTACAGAAAGCCTTTGAAAAGCAAGAGGCCACATTAAAAGGCCATCACAGAAATTTTTTTTTACTAAGAAATATACAATTTTTGCAAAAGGATTTCATCATATTCCCCAAAAAAGTTCATTATTAGAAATTGTACATTTTGAAGATTTACAAAAATGAACATGAGGTTCGAGACATAATATCAAACAATTAAATTTATTAGTTTTTTTTCTTGTTAATATTTCATGATGGTTACATGACTTTTGATGAATTAACTCGAAAATTGGATGATTCTTTTTTTGTCAATTGGATAATCATACCCTTCCATTTGAGTTTCAGCAGAATAATTTTGTTTAATCTATTAAAAAAAAAAGAATTTCTAATGAAAAAGTTGCAGGTGAGAAAACTACAATAGCTGATAAACAACTAATGATAATGGATAGAATGTTGTCACAGCGGATTAAAATAATGACGCAAATTTAAGTGATGAAAAGGATATAATATGTTCTGTTCGATTATCATTCAAAATTTTTCCATTCAATTTCCATCAATCATTTTTGTTATTCAACCAAGAAGTTTTGTATAAATGACAAAGCAAAAACATCACAAAAAGAAATAAAAATATAAAAATTTCAGAATCTTACGATTGAAATTATTTTCTTTATCAATATAGATGTAATAGAAACATCTACTGTTGCCTCGTCAAAGTGTTTACTATAGAATATGGCCTTTCAGCAATTTTTTAGCGATTTTTCATGCTTCTTTTGCGTCCAAATGGATCGCAATCAAACATAGTCACGAAATTGCTAAATAATGAGACGAATGAATCCTCTCAAAATAGAGCAAATATATAATATAATAACACTTTATGATAAAGAGCATATATCACTCGATACGTAAATTAAAATTGTACACTACTTAAAAATCCAACAGCATTGGATCTTTTTTTTTTTTCGCTTTCCTCATTCATATATGTGAAAGAGTTGTGGAAGACCATCAAGAACTGTTCAGAAACTGATAAATCAATGCAATTTATATATTTATCACTAGCAATCGATGACAAAGTAAATGCCAATTTTCTAGAAAAATCATTTTAAAAAACCGAAAAAATTAAGAAGGAAAGAAAAAAGAATGAGATCTAAAAAACACAGAAATCAATATGGAAAACAATTTTGAACAATTAATTAAATAGTTGCGAAAGAAAGAATGAAAAAAGAGAACTCATAATCCATTTATGAAAATTTTGGAGATCATCGCTTAAAAATATCAATGTCAATTTTGGTTTCAAATTTTGAATTGAAATTTCTAATTTTGATCATGAAATTTGAATTATATTCAAAGATTTATTCATTTGTCATCTATTAATTTAAAATTTTTTTAATGCTTATGACATATCATTCTTATATTTATAATTTGTCGAAAGAAAGCAAAATTTGTATTTTAATTCAAAAAACTGATCAACATAAATATCGATTTTATTAATGCTAAACAAATTTGAAACCTTAAAAACAATTCGACCAAATGCTAGAAACAAGTCCTTTAAAGAAAAAAAAAAAATGAAACTTAGGCTGCAGAAATAGATACTTTAAAAAAAGAAAAAAATTGCAGATTCATAATTCTTTGCAAACGTGGAAGAAATAAAACTGATTGTCATGCCCGTATAAAAATATTTCAAATTAATACTTTTTCCGAAATCTGTCCTCCTCTTCAAACGACAATGCAAAATATCAATTTGACAACTTATACGATGAATCGAACTATCAAAATTTTGACATTTGACATTACAGAAGTTGATCATACATATTGCGTAGTTAAATAATATCCGCTGACAATGATTTCTTAGAAATCTCTCAAATTTTTTAGATTTTAATTCTATAATAAGCCCATAAGTCCATTTTTCTACTAGAATAGGAAATTATAAATTTTAATTCTGTAATCAGTAATCTGTAGATTAATTTTTCTATGACAATAGAATGTTTTAAGTTTAATTTTATAATAAATAGTCTGTAGATTCTTTCTTTCACCAGGTTAGAAAATTCCAATTCTATAAAAAATAATTCATAAATCCGTTAAACTATAAATCCCATAATTCCATTAATAATTCATAAACTCGTTTTTCTATTAAAATAGAAAGTTTATGATATTAACCATCAAAATATTTCTTTTTATTCAGTCTTTGGCTAAATTATTAGTAACTCGAATCATCTATATTAGCAACTAGACATAAAGTTTGAAATTTCCAGAAAGTTCTATCACAATAACCATTTTACCATTAACTTTTACTATACGATGATAATACTTCGAAAAGAATGAGTAAAAAGCTCAAAAATTGAAACTAAAACTTCCATTTATTACAGGATGTATAACAATTTTCTTTTGGAGCTAGAAGTAAAAATCTCGAAATTGAAGAAGTAAACATACTAAAAAAGAAAAAATCTTTTTAGATTCAAATTGTATAAAATATGAGGATAATCTGCAGAGAATTGTCATAAACTCTAGCAAAAGCAATTCTTTAAAAAAATATTTAAACAGCTTTTTTTCCTCCTTTTCTTTCCTTATCTCTCCTACTTTTTTAACATTTCAATCTCAGTAATATCAATCAATATTTCTAATTCTATAATTAAAAGCTGATTTCTTTGAATCATTCCATAAAAAGGTTCAAATTCTGGAAAATTTTCCTAACTTATTGATAAAAAGATTTAAAAAAGAAAAAACGGTAGAAAGATCTATAGAACGAAATAAACGAATAGATTTGAGAAATCTACCATAATGAAACTTGATGAATTTTCATCATAACGCTATTTCTAATCATTTCAGTAATATATGGCTCAGAAAAGTGATATCAAAAACTTTATCATAATCTTGAAATTTCCTGATAAAATGCTTGTTGCTAATTTTTACAAACACCCAACTCCATATATAAGTCCAGAAATGTGGCTGTTAGCCAACTAACAATTTAAAAACTAATCGATAAGAGCAATTTAAATTATATATATCTTCTGGATATTCAAAATGTAATACAAATGAAATAAGGGAGTAATATTGTATATGTCATCGAAGGATTATCATTAGTAAGGAATAATACTAATAAATAAATATTCTTTCATTCATTCTCTCCCGATATATACCGGAACAGGGATCTGAGAAAAAAACCAGGATTTGAGCATCGACAGAATACCATAAAACTTATCCTAACAAAGTATTTCAAATTTTCCAAATTTTTAATATACACAAGGAATAGATGAAGAAAAAGTTTAAGTAACGCTAAACATATTTATTCCGAAGTATTTTTCTATTTTTTATTTTCATACGTAATAATGCATCACAAGTTTTTTGTATTTCTTTAAAAATTTTTCTTCTTTTTTCATAGTTTTTTGAAAGAAAAAAAAAAAAGAGCAATTAATTTAGTATTTAATTTAGAGCAATTATTTTAAAAATTAATTTTGGGCAATTAATTTAATTTATTTAGCAATTAATTTAAAAAATTAGCAATTAAAACATGATTGATTGTTAAAAAATTGAGTAATTTAAAAATTTTATATGAAAATATATTGGTAAAAAGAACGAAAAAATCAAGTAAATAAATAACAAAGAATAAAATAAATCAATGAAAGTGAGGTAAATTTTTTTGAATATTTCACAGTTTTTTGAAAGATTTTAGAATAATATTTTTTTCTTTGAATAAGAATTTGTCGAGTATTAATTTCTCAATTTCCTGAATAATTTATAAAAAATTTTCAAGTAATAATTTCCCAATTTCTTGAATAATTTATTTTTTTGATTACATCATATATAATAATAACAATGCGGAAAAGTTTCCAAATTTTTTCTTCACACACACAAATATCGTTGAAGGGAACGAAATGATAGCAACAAATTGTACAAAACAAAATTTGATAAGAAATTCAATCAATGATAATTCGAGAAAACATGATTGATTGAGATGGCACATTTTGACAATTTTTGATAGCAATTTTTTGGAAGATTCATATACGTCTATATTTGTCATACGATCACGTCAATTACAAAATGGATAATTCTGATGACAATGCTTTGTTTGTTTGTTTTTTTAAATTAATATGTTTTTTTAAAGTATCTCGAAAGAAGAGATTAGATTTTTGGAATCATTAGATTTCTCGAATATGCTTAATTAATATAGAAGGAAAATCTTCATCAATTGGATTTACTCGATACAAAGCAAATTATTAGTTTGAATTGAATCAACCAATCAAGCAGCTAACAAATCAATCAATCAATCGATCAATCGATAAGACTATTATTCGGCATTGTTTCATAATGCAAAGAAATGACGATATTTGAATACATCATTAGCTTCAATAACTTTATGGATGACTTATATATTACAATTCATTTCGATAAATCAATACATACAATCAAACTTATAGCATCATGGAAGCCAGAAATAAATGATTCATTTCGCAAATTTATTTGTTTACTAAAAATCGATCACGTAAATACATCACGTCGCATCTCATAAATGGTTGGTATATCATCCTCATGGTCTACGTCATTGTCCAAATCAGCAGTTGCATCATAAATCTCGGTAGCGTCACGTGTACGAGTTGGATGTGACATTTCCGTTATATTCCAACGTATAGCTATCACAATTGCGATCATAATACCTCGAATAACGGTATTTACGAAAATTACCAGAAATGGTTGATAATCTAAGCCCCAAGAATGGTTTACTGCTGCAACCCACATATAACCATTCAGGAAAGCCATTTCAATTGTTGCAGTTGCTATATACATATTTAATCTAAAATTCGAACTTTTTCAAATTCAAGAAGAAAAAATTAAACTTTCTTTATTCATTATGTTAATGATGCATAATGCTTAATACTGCATTATTGGTTGATTCTAAAATTTATGCATATCAACAAATACTTCCTGAACTTTTCAAATATTTTATATTCCTTAAATGTTTCAATAGCAATATGAATAGCAATACAACAATGCCATTTTCTTCTAATGAGTAATTCCAAAAAATTTGATAGCTTTTACAATAATTTCATGACATTTTATAGTATTTTCATAACATATAATTCTGTTGAAATTAAAAGCGATTTCTTGGTAATATTTTCTAATAAAAAAAAAATAAATTAAAAAAATTACAACTAACTTGGATGAATGATCCCATCTTCTCAATGCCCAGCGTAATTCAATCAATGATAAAATGTGAAATGTTAAGAGACCAAGAAATAAAATGGTGCGAAAATTACCTGCTGCTGCCATCTTGATATTGTTAGTAGCAAAACGAATGTAAAATACATTACTGCAAATTGAAAATGAAATTAATTAAATTAAATACTGGAATAAATAAATTATAATTGTTTACGATAAATTAATCAGCAAGTGTAAATTAATTCAATACAATAAAATTTACCCAATAAAAAGGAAAAACAAAATAATTCCAATGAATATTTCAATAATAAAAATGAAAGATAATGCAGTTCGATATGAAATTTTGAAAAAAGAGGTGAATATACGATGTGAGATCGGTGCCAGTTTTGGGTTTGTTGTCTGAAAAATAAATAAGTGAAAAAAAAAAAGGAAAAAAGCATTTATATATTTTGAAAGTTTTTTTTAATTTCTAGTATTTCGAATTAGGTCATTTTTTTGCTATTAATTTATATCAATTAGGCTAATCTTTTTTTTCGGGACAAATTTTACTTAGACCAAAACTTTTATTACATGACCATAACAATCGCTAATTATTATAGATCAATTATAAATCAAATCTGCAAAATCATTCTTTCATTTTATCTTTATTTTTTCTTTTTTAATATGAACTAAGCTAGTAAAATGTTTATCCATTTTGTCTAAAAAAATAAAAATAAAAATAAAAAAAATAATTTAAATCTAAATTTTATATAAAATTAAAAATGATATATTTTTTAAAACAGAAACCATTACCTGCCTAAGTGAAGTATGCGAAATCCAATCTCTTGTTGCATCCATGATTGTACCCCATGGCTGGAATATTTAATTAAAAATATACATTTAAATTACATTTTACAATCAAAATTGAAAATATAAAAGTCAAGTAAGCAATCTGTCATATCTTCAAGTGGATATGCACTTAAATTTCATTTTAAATTGAATAATTTCGCAGTTATAATTTAAAGGTCATATGAAAACAAGCCAATATATTATATTTCCATACGCGACTAATTAAGACTAACTATACATAATGTATATAATAAAAATAATAAAAAACAAAAACTAATAGGTTTTATAATAAAAACTAATATATTTTAAGATTTCTTTCTGATTCACTACATTTAATCGTAATTAACAACAAAATTTAACAATGTTAAAAATTTGAATTGATTCTTCGAATCAATCAAAGCATTACCATTTTATATACGATAGCGTTGATATAAAATGCAACAGAAGCAAAAATTATAATAATTGCTATTGGTCCAAGCAATATCAAATATCCAAAAAATTGATTCAACGTTTTGGATGATGATATAAATGCAGTACCATAATCGATATGTTTTTCAATATCCATTCCACCCATTAGCAAATCAAATACACTCACTAATTTTGCCTAAAATTTAAAAATTGCTTAAAATATCTTATTTTCCATGATTATTTGAGAAGTTAAAGTAACATGAAAGTTAAGCAAAAACTTCAAAAAAAAAAAAAAGTTAAAACAAGAAATGACAAACCACAAGGAAAGCAGGTACAGATGTAAACAATAAAATGGTATATAAAGGACTTGTTGCACCAAGTAAAAACATTGTCAATGAACGATTCGTATTGATATTTGTCATTATGCGTATATCTGTATCCAAATTATACCATCCTAAGAAATAATTTTAATGAATTTAAATTTATTTTCAAATTAATTTTACAATTTTAACATTTGCATCAATCCGACAATTAAATCAAAATGATATAATTGAAGAAAATTTGTAAAATCAAAATTAAATTATTTAATATAATATGCTAGCTATTTTTGTGTTATAATCTCATTCATGTATGCATTCGAATTTTTCCCGAAATGATTCTCGATTTTAACCGACAAGCTATCACCCTGTTTCATTTATATCATCTGATTATACCTATCGTATCGGTTTGATTTTATTCATCTTAAACAACATGATCGCATCAATTTCTTGATTTTCTTGATAATTCCGGAAATACATAATCAGAACAATTGGATGATTACAACGATATTTTTCAACATTTGGTATATTCGACTGATTTGAAAAAAATAGGAAAACATTCTATAAATTTCAAATAATAAATTGAAATTTGAAATAAAAGAAAAAATTATTTACCATAAATAAAAAAAACACAAACAAATAGGAACAATTGCGTGACTGATGATTGTGAGACGTATTGTAGCAATGTAGAAAATGATGTACCCATCTAAAAATATTGTATAAACTTATAGTATTAATAAAGAACGATTATTCGTCATGCTTTCTAAAGATTAGATTCGTTATATCTGGTAAATGTAAAGATCACATTTGTACGAAACATTCTGGATATCATGTAAAACTAATTAATTAAGAGCCATACTAATACTAATGACATAATTATAAGATAAATTAATGAAGCATATATAAATATATATTACAAAAAAGTAAAGTGAATGTCATATTAATCTTATAATGTGGTACCAAAAAAAAATTTGATATTGAATACTTAATTATAATATTATAACATGTTTGATTATTGATTATATATTTAAAAAAAAAAAAGAAATTTATTTTAAATGGTTTAAATGGTAATACTGACCGGCATACAAAGTAGTAGACCCGTTGTGGCAAATACAGTACATAGCAAAGCTAATAGAAATATTCGGAATTGTTCCACAAATGGAAATTGTTCTACGAATGAATTGTAAATGAATATCAACAGTACGATCTGAAAAATAGCAATTAACGACAAATATGATTAGATAATTAGATAAGAGTATTACATATTGTGATAAACTACTAAGATACTATATCATTTTATCATTACAGTACTATAACATAAAATTTAATCATTTTGCATACACATTTTGACACATTTTGCATAAACATACACAACTTTTCTTTATCAAACAGTAAGTATGCGGATCATGCAATAGATAATGTTCCCTGGATAAATTTATTTGAAACTAATTTAAAACATTAATTACTTTAACCATAACTTTAAATTTTAAATTGAATGATGGTTCATTGTTCTTTTCTAAGATATTTAGAAGTAATGCTTAATTTGAATAATTTTATACTTTAGGCATTTTTCAAATATGCTTTCTCAGTTTCCTGTTATTTTATTTTTTTATAATAGACAATTTAAAGATTAATAAAATCTAAATTTTTTTTTTCTTCTCTAAAAATTTTGCTTATTCCAATTAATATTTCGCTATCTGAATTTTAAGGAAAAATCTTTCCTTCTCTAAAGCATTTAGTGTTAACATTTTAGCTTATTTGTATTTCACCATTGAGTTCTTTTAAAAAATTTGAAGAATTTTGCAAAAATTATTGATTGCATTTATTTTATAAGAAAGTATGTTTCAAATAAATTAATTTGTACAAACCATAGGACCGATGCAAGTATAAAGCAAATTGGCAATATAATATAAGACTGCCCAGATTGGTCCACCAGTAATTGTAGCAAAACATGCCGCAGCCGTATCAAACGAAAATGTTTCATATGAAAATTAATTAATGAAATTAAAAAACAACGAAATTAATGCAAAATCAGAATTTCAAAGTGAGAAAAAAAAAAGAGTTTGATTTCATAACGAAATAATTAATCGAAAATTTCAATCGATGTTGTTTGTGATTTGTATATATATACTATCTGATGAACTTTTTTTTTTTTTTTTTGAAAAGAATATTCACAAAAAGTGTGAGATGATCCAATTCCACTAAGACAAATTCTTTAAGACCAAAGTTTTTTCTTTTTTTTTCTGTTTCTTCTTTTACATTAAAATCCTCCTTTTTCATAAGCAAACTAAAATTTTTGAAGAATTTTCACGATTAAATACTATATATTCAATTTAAGTTATTACAAAATGACCATTTTAACCAATTCCATGGCTATAAAATTTTGCAGGAGTCTTAAACTGAACTAGTCCAAAGAAAGATGCTGAAAAAATTTACCACGGAATTTAAAAGTTTTATGAGTTACAGAAGAATCCAAAGATAAGATCAAAAAATTCTAGAATTTAAATTATAAAAAAAAAAAAAGAAAAACAACAGACCAGTAGCCGCATAGCTATCATAAGCAGGTTGCACGTTTGCCAAATGTCCATTACAACCATCCTTGAAAACGTAAAAAAATGTTGGCGGTAACTGAAAGTAAGAATAATTAAATTAAAAAGAATTTTGTTATTAATATCAGTTGTTAAATTACTAATACCTAAATAAACTATCCTCTAATCAATAAACAATCACAATGCGCTCCAGCTAGTCTACTTGAATAAAATGCAAATTTTCGTTTGTTCAAAATCTTATATCTCCGAAAGTTTTCAAACATCTTTTATCTATTTGAAAACATACACTTATTCGAATGCAACGTTGCATGAAAATTTCAAAATCGGTCAAGAACTTGAAACTTTCTGTGGAAATAAACAACGAAAATTTATATTTTTATTAATATAGATTTATTTATATTGTTACTATTAAGTAAGATTATAAAAAGCAATTTCTATTGTCTTTATCGCTTTCTGCATACGAAATAGATTTACAAGTAGTATTGCACAAGTTGAAAAATGAAAAAAAAAAAAATTCTTTACTTTTCAGATATCATCAACATTCTCGCTTGCGTTACTTTTTAAAGTGTTATCAACATGCTCAAACTCATGTCACTTTTTCAAGCATTATCGAAAATTTTACAATTGTATTTTTTAAGTGTTATTGACATTGTCGATTACATTATTTTTTCACTTATTATCAAAATTCTCGCATACACTACTTCTTCAGATGCTATCAATATTCTCGCAAATATGCTTCTTTAAATGTTTCAAAGTTTATGCAAATTTTTGCTTATATAAGCAAATTTATTTTTTAATCTAATGATATCATATAAGCAAAAGAATTTCATTTTTTGATGATATGTTGTCACTAAAAAATTTAAATTCAAAAAGTGTATAGTGAAATTTTATCACTTATTTTGTAATTCAATAACTAAGCAAAATGTTAAAATTCATTATTTTATCACTTATTGATGTTTTCGTTTCATTTCTACATTTCTATTGTTATAACTCGTTATAAAAAAGAACTGCAGATAAAGTTAAGAAAAAAAAATTAATTAATAAATTCTGCTCTCTCTCTTGTTCGTCTCCATCAAAAAAAAAACAGCTTTAATTCATTATATGGCGCTTATGTTTAAGTCGTATCTTACTTATTTAGTGAATAATGAATTAAAAGAAATATAAACAATTTATGCATACTAATTGGACTGCAAGAAGGGCCAAAGCATTCATTGGCTTATTCCCAGAATTTATACGACTTGAGGCAAATATTAAAATGCCTGTAAAAGCTGATGAATAATCCATTAAAGCAATTGTGGTACGAAAGAAACCCTGAAAAAAAAGAAAAAAGTTTTATATTTTAAAATTAATTTTGAATTTTTTTCTTTTCTTTTTTTTTTTTTTTTGCAATGACACTAAATGAAAATGAAATAGTACTCTTTATTTCTCAACCAATGATATCGATAATATAATAATAATGATAGCAATTTATGATTGAATTATTTTACCCTAAATGTACGGAAATAATCAATGAAAATTAAAAAGTGAAATTCAATTGCATGATGTATTAAGCAATTAACTAAATGATTATCTAATTAATTAAGCAATGATTATTCAATCGATTAGATAATCATTTAGAGTAATTGCTTAAATGTTGACAAGTTAATCGATCAATTAAATATTATTATACGTAATTGGTGAGTTAACTTCTTGATTATGTAAAACCGATGAACTAAATTTTTTTCTTTTTATTGTACAAAATCAAATGGATTAATTAATCGCTGTATAATAAATAAGCAAGGATCAGTCTTTGAACAATTCTGAAAAACTATCATTTACATGAAATTTAAATAAAAATATGAAATCTTTTTGAAACTATTCATTTCATTAGTTGATTATTTCATGAAGTATTTACTAATCTTATGTTCATCTAAACACTGTCTTTCCATATTTATTTGAAAGTTTAATTCTGTTATCAAAAAGAATATTTGAATGAAATTATTATAATATTCTGCTACAATCATATTTAATCTTTAGTTTGTTCTTCAGTTGAAACTAATGATAATTATAACAATGATGCATCCTGAAAATGATGTATTGTGTGGATAATCTGTTTTTACAACTTTAAAAAAAATTATTTTTTTCTTATTTTCTATTTTCAGCTTAAAATTATTTTCTGATAATTTGAAATAGAATTTCATTCTTTTTTTCTTGATAATTTGAAATAAAATTTCATTCTTTTTTCTCAGTAATCGAAAGTATTGGCATTCGCATAAAAACAATTGGAAGGGTAATTTGGAAATTTTTTATTGCCAAAATTAGAAAAGTTTAAATTGATGCATTCCGAAATAAAATATCCAAAAGGACAAAAAAAGGAAGAGGAAAATGAGAGTGGATAATTGATATGATTTAGAGGAATGTTGAAATGGATAATGATGATATGAGTAAAATAGGAAATGAAATTTAATTACTTACATGAATTTCGGAGAAATACTGAAATGGATATTTTTCGATATTTTCCGGTGAAATTTCACGTTCATTATTTTTACCGAATGAAAATCCAAGTACTGTAAGACAGCAAATCAGAATGGTATATAAAGTTAGTGGTAATAGCAGGCAAAATCGTGAAAGAAACCATCCTGGATTAATGCCATATCTTAAAAAAAATAAGTAATTAATTAAATTTAAAAAAAAATTATTAAATTATTTAGTGAATCAATTTTTTCAGAACAAGTTAGCATTTTTATTTTTAGAAAGCTTTTCTTTTAAAATTACTTTTTTTTGACTCTTAATTCTAATTAAAAATTAACGAATTCTTGATAAGACGTACTTTTTTACAATTAAAAATAGTATTAGCCAAATTGAAACATGTGCAAGAGTAAGTGAAAAAGCGGGGAATTCAATCGAAAATTTCCTCATAACAGTAGGATCTTCAAAGTACCATACATTCGGTATCCAATTGGATAAATTGGTATCATGTGGTAGTCCTCGAATCGCATATCTAAAAAAATGTGTAATTAACATGCAGATTATTTTTTTTAGTTTTATTTTAAATTAAAAAAATAAATTTGAAAAAAAAATTTTTTTTGCTTGTCATTTGGAATGAACCAATTAATAAATTTGCTATTTCTGAAATATTACATATTTTGGAAGAATGAAAGAATGATTTTAATATGGCTAAATTTGGAAAAAAAAAAAAGAACTTGTTAAATTGTTGCGCTGGCCAATTATTATCCGGTTGATGTTGCGCTTTTCCATGCGAAATATTAGGTCGCAATAGTTCGACGCATAAATGATCGTTGTAATTATGATCGCAATCAATTGCCCAATCCAAACGTTTTCGTATTGATAGAAATATGTATAACAAATTCTGCGCAGCTGTTAATGATCGAATAAATAATCGTTCACCAGCTAGCCATGTAAGAGCCCAACCGATACCTTTAATTAATAAAGCAAATGATCTTTGCTCTGTTTATTTGTTTTCTTTTAAATTTCAAAATTAATTATTACAAAATTTTTGTTCCTTTTTTTCTATTTGTTGTTGTTGAAAAAACAAAGAAAAAATTTACTTAGCTTTAACGAAAGAAGAAAAAAGCTTTGATGTATGTTTTTGTATTTGTTTTTTTTCCATTAAAAAAATATAAATTAAAATTCTATAATTATTAATAAGTAATAATTAATTTTATTGATTTAATTGCCAACTTGTATCCTTTTCTTTTAATATATCTTCTCATAATTTTCCTTTCTTATTTACGCAATAAATTAAATTTTCCATTTATTTATGAGTAGTTGCCATGGAAACTTTATTACATGTATTCTAGAATTATTTATCATCGGATATTATTTCGTTCATAATGTATTATTTCGAATTGAACAAATTCATATATATAGATATATATATTTATGAATATATATATATACAAGCACATGCATATAAACAATTGAATAAAAAAACAAAAAATTCGTTACTATTATCTTTTTTTTTTCTTTTTAGTAAACAATCAACAACTGAAACTATTACAATCAGTAATATTGAGATGTCAAAATTAATCTTTTATCAATTACTTTTTTATACATAATTGAAAAAAGAAAAAAATGAAAAAAAAAAGAGGAAAAAAGATTAGTAAATTAATTTAGATCAGGTAAAATATAAGAATATAATTACATATTTTCCAGAAATTAATAAAAGAAAATTTTAGTATATTTTTTTTTGCTTTTTATTTCCGTCTTATTTATTTATTTCTAACGCTGATTTTTTTATTGTCAAAAATCTTTTCTTTTTCTCTTTTGAAGCAAAATTTGATTTGAAATAAGAAATTAGCATAAAATTTTCCGTTTTTTTTTTTTCATTTTCCTTTTTCATTATTCACTTCTGCTTTTATTCTTTTTCATTTTAGATCTTTTTTCCCCTTTAACTATCTAAAACCTTAATGAAACTTTTATTTTGTCATTCTATTCTTCTTTTTTTTTTTTTGCATCTTTTAAGAAAACTTTTTTTTCCTAAATTTATCAATTTCAACATCGTTGTTTTAACTTATTTGAAAATTTCACAGAACTTGAAAATTAAAAAAATTAGCAAAAAAATGATAAATGAAAAATTTGATTTCATAATTATTAATGCTTTATTTTAAAAGGAACTAAAGAAGTTTGGTATTTTAATAGCAATTGCAAAAGGGCTATAGCAAATGTCAAATAATTAATTTAATGGCTATTTCTCATTTTCTTTTTGAGTAATCATTTAAATTCTTATCATATTTTTCAATTTCAGTAGTTTACTGCATAAAATGTTGCCTCAATAGTTTTACCTTCCTTTTTCAAATGATCATTAAATTTCGGTCATTTCATTTCCTCTTGTTTTCGAGTAACTATCAAATTCTCAGTTACACAATCGATTTAATTATATGGATGAAACTTGAGAAAGATGGATAAAATAAAGATTGAACGAGAAACAAGGGAACGAGGAATTTTGAATGCTTCACTAAACAAATCTTCCTTCCTTTCCATCTGACTTCATCTTCAAATTATCTACAAAATCTAAAATTAAATATGAAAGCTAGAATGAACTGATGAAATGAAATGACAACAAATGAAGAAAAAATACTGATTAACCATGAAAAAAAAAGAAAAAAGGAGGTAAAATGTGATGAAAAAATGAGGAGATGAAATATGAAGAAAAAGAACTACCATTAGAAGCCTATTCCAAAAATCAATTAAATTTTTAAAACGAAAAGGAAAGAATCAAATAGATTTTTTAATATAGTATCAGAAAAATTATTACTGATAGGAAAGGAAAGGAAAAAAATTCAGAAAGAAAAAAAAAGAATATTCTGTTGATCAAAAATGGAAATTCAATTCTGAATTTTTAGACATTTAAATACAAATTTATATTTAGAATTCCTCATAAATTTAAAATGAAATTGTTGATTTTCAGAAAATCGAATAAATTATTACTTCAAATTCGTTCATTTTACTAATTTTTCAATAATAAGTTTGTGTTTCCTTTTTGTTTTATTTTTGCACTTTTGAAAATAAAATTTGAGAATTTAAAAGAAGAATGTGTAATATATATATAAGCATAGAACAGAAATGCATTTCATATGTCATTCTAAAAGTGCACATATGTTGAAGAATACAATTTATTGATTGAATAATTTTTAGTCATACTTACCGGAAGCGATTGGTGCAATGCGAGAAAATGTTAGTACGGGTCCAGCACCCGAAACATAGCCTAAATTGATAAGTAAATTTGCAGCTGGTAATGTAAATAGTAGAAATATCAATGGCCATGTTATCAATGATTGTGATAATAGCTGTGCATATGGTGCACCTGCTAATGTCGCAATACTATATGCATCGACTGCATCGGATGACACATACATTGTCATAATAATAGTAATGATAATAGCAGTAAGTAGTAGTTAATGATAGTAAATTGATAATATTTTTCAATTACCGTAATTTATTTGATGAGAAAAATGATTTGCTTTTTTTGTTTTTTTCTTTTTGTTTATGATGGTAACAGATTAAATATTAAAAATAGTCAATTTCCAAATCAGTACTTTATTGTTAAGCATTCAGAAAATGGAATATAATTTTGGACATATGTGCATAGTAAAGGAAACAAATTTAAAATAGCAATATATCATTAGAATTTGGCAGAGGGAAAGATTAAAATATTTTTTAGAATTGTTGTTAGATGGTTGTAATAATAATCAATGGATAGAACCTGAAATTGATAAGATCATATAAATTTATTATTAAGATATTTATGATATTGACTTTCATATTCAAACAGTTACAGTAATATTAATGATTGCGATAATATATATATATATATACGATATTACTAATGTTGGTAAAAAAATTGTAAAATTTGATGGAATTTCTTCGTTGAATAATCAAAATCCAATAATATTGATATTACGCAAAATAGATGATAATTACGTTACTAACATTAAATATATAATTAAAACTACCACAGCAACGACAAATGATAAAAGTATTCTGAACGGAGCAAAAAATCAATAATTGAATTTGACTGAAATAGCAAAAATGATGAAATTTGAAAAATTTTTTTGCTGACTTAAAAAAAGCCTTCCGCCACTTGGTTATTAAAATGACATAACAATGAATTATGAATTATTGATAAAAGAAAAAAGAAAAAAAAAATTTCTTTCCTTCTATTATGCAACTTTTCCCATCCCAATAATAAAATATAAACATAAGTTTGAAATAAATAATAAGAAGGAAAGAATGAGAAAGCAACGGGAAAGAAAACGAATAGATAAATGTCAATGCCGTCATTTGAATGCATCAATCAATTAGTTTTTTTTTTTTTTTTTTTTTGATTATTTTTGTACATAACGAAGAATCAATGAAAAAAAAAAAAGCGAAAATTCAATTTTTGGATTATTTAATTAAGATAAAAATTTCCTCTATGGATTAAGAATATATTTCGTTGAATCAGCACATGACGACAATAATCATCATCACTACCTATTACTATTATTTTTGTATTATCAACAAAAACAATCATTATTATCATTATCATTTTTCATGATCATTATTATTAAATTTTCAACAATAATTATTATTGCTACTTTTTTTTTGCCATACAGTTGTAAATTGTAATATATGATTACAAATTATATTTATCATTAATAAATTTTCTCTATCATCACTTTTTTCTCTCTTTTTCATCCTTCATCGGATTGTTTTATAAACTAAAGCAGCAATAAAATTTGAGTCAAATAATCGCAACAAAATAACATTTTTTTTTTCCATTTTTCTATAAAATATATCGAAATGTTTTCGGGAAATCAACCAAAATGACGCTTTTGAAAAATTTCCATTCAACATCTATTTTATATATATATAAATGTTGATATTTGAAAGAACGTCATTAAACATTTAAAAAAAAAAAAGAATTATTCCTGTTTAACATCTGTTTGATTTATTTCTGTAATTATTTCACATTCATTGCAATCAGTCAACCATTAATTTATCGACTTTTGTTGTAATATTATTGAAAATGATAAAATTGTTCAATTTTTCTTAAAATCCTCCAATTAAAATAAAAAATATGACTAATAAAAATTAATAAGTTATAAGAATATTATCAATAAAACTAATTAATTTATTGCATTTATTGCCTTTTATCATTCATAACATGTAATTATCGTATATTTAAATCACACTTATTTGTTGATTTTAATATTATATTATCATCGAAATATAATTTGAATAATCAAATTAACGTTAATAAAAATATTTGCAATGATTCAGGAAAAAATAGATCTAAGAATGATCAAAATTAGAAATTAAATCAAATAAAGCATTAATTGATAATAACATTAGCAGAAACTGATAATTAATCATCAATGAAGCCTGAAAAGATTGCCAAGATAATTATTGATAGTTGGTGCTGTTGTCCATCAGCCATCGGTGTAACCAAGGACAATGACGATGTGACAGCAACAATAGTGATTGAAAGAGAAATCAGGACGACGAAACTTACAAACCATCCTGCATGCATGCATGCACATGCATATCTGCACGACAATCATATCAGGCTTTATTCAAACATTTCATAGCATCAATTTCCTCTTTTCAATTTATTTAAAGAAACGACAGCATAATATTTCTATTAATATTTTAAAAAATTTGATAATCAATCGTACAAAATAACTGATTGATTCATTAAATGCTAGCAAATATTACGCAAAATTATTTAATTAGTAATATTTCATGCTCAATTCCGGAATTATCGAAAAAATTTTTAAACCATCAATTGAAATGAATGCTCATTTACATAGCATAACATATTCATGTTAATTAAATTTCTTTATTTGATATAAATATTTGCACTTCATGGAAATTCCCAAATGCTAATCAGTTATAAGTAAATCAATTAGATATTTTGGAAACATTAAAACAAAAGAAATTATAAAAATTATTTCGAAAATATTAAAATAAAAAATTACAAGTTTTATTGCCTGAAAAATAATTTTCTGCAATGCGAAAAATTATTAGATTTCAGCATTTTATGCATTCTATACATTTTTTTTTTTATGATTTTTAAACAGTTCTTTAATTTGTATAGCATTAAGAATACCAAAATGAATCAATCGATAATTCTATTTTTAGCTCTTAATAATAACGCTAATTTTTACAACATAATTAAATACAATTTACTATAAAAGCAATTTTGATATTTACTTATCATTATCAAGATAAAAATTTTATATAATCATTTAACCCAATAAACGTTATCAATTATATCGTTTTCTCCTTATTCTCTCTCATTTACTTCTCAAAAAAAAAAAAAAAAACTGCAGAAATACGAAATTAAGCATAATTCCTATTTCGATGAATTCATGCAACTAATTACCATTCAAACACATTAAATTCTATCAAACAGAAAGGAAAAAATGAAAATTTTCATTTGGAAAAAGAAAAAATTTCAAAAAATAAAATTTAATGAAAAAAATTAATTATCACGTTCTTTCCAATTCAGTGTTTTACTTCATAAAAATATTATAATTCATAAATTTTATCCATTTAAAAAAAAAAAAAAGAAGGAAACTCTTCTTCGAATAATTTTTTTTTTGGAATTTTTTTGATTCAACGAAATATTTTAACTTAAATTTCTACATTTCTATGGACATTCACTTTTTAAATTTAACACTTTTCCTCCTACTTTCAATATAGTGAACTCAACTTCGCGCTCTCTCTTACGATTTCTTCGCTTGCAATTGCTTAAAATAAATTTATCGAAAATTTGGGAAAAGCCTCAATACAAAAAAATCAAATTAAAAATTAAATCAACTTTAATGAAACCCAAATTTATCGAATGAAATTATTGAATTAAATGTTTCAATGGAAATTTCTCAAGAAGAAAATAAATGAATTTGAAAATGGAAAAGCCATTTTTGAAAAGAATGAGAAAAAAAAAAAAAAAAAAACAAAGAAAATGAAAAAATCAATGAAGTACTGAAATCACAAATGTTGTACTTAACAAGGGAAAATATAGAAAAGGGTTGGAGAGTTGGAACAGGTAGGAGTTGGAAGAAATGAAAGAGAGAAAATGAAAGTTTAAGAGGAGAAACAGATATGAATTGAAGAGATAGAACAGGTAGGAGTTGAGGAAATGGAACAGGTGAAAGTTGAGAAAATGGAAAAGATCAAAGTAGAACAAGGTAGTTTGTCTTTTAAAAATGACAGAAGGCAATGAACGATCGAAAATCCTTTCAATTTTGTTCATTGAAGAGACTCGGAGTTTTCACCTCCCGCACAACACCTTTCCATCTTGAAATATAAAAAAAAAAAAAAATGAAATGAAATCGATGTCACCAACCATCCAAACATGCAAACATAGAATACACAATACATACATATACACACACACAGATAACAAATATACACAATGATGCTATGAATCAATGTTCTTACATAAGTTATAAAATGATAAATGTGATGATTAACAAAGTTCGAAATTTTTGGAGAAGAAAAATGAAAAAAATTCTGGAACTTTCGATGGGACAAAAAAAATGAAGAAAGTTTAAAATTTTGGAAAGTTTGAAATTTGAAAGAAATAATAAAAAAAAAAAAAAAAAAAGATGAAAAATATAAAGTTTAAAAAGTTGGAGGAAAGAATGAGACGATATTGATGATAGAGAAATATGGTGACATTGTCTGATGGCGCCGAAATAAATTTTGGTCGAACCATTTGAAATGGTTGTGTGTTTGTACTGTCACTCACAGCAAGCAAGGTATCATATTGATTTTGTCATGAAAATTTTGGATTTCATCGAATGCGTCATAAGAATGAAATTCTGAATATCATCATTAGGGATTAGTTCTAAACATTACTGATGTTATTATGGTAGAAAGGAAATTTTATTAGTTAATTAACACAGTCATTTTTTTTTTTTGCATCTAATTATTCGTTTCAAATTAATTATTTAAAAAAATTTAATTATTACATAATTGTTGCAAAAATGCAAATTAAAGAATTTCTTTATGTAATTCACGGAAAATTACCGCAAAAAAAAGAAGAAAAAAAATTGAATTTATAAAAATTTTTCGGCAAATTTTAAAATTAAAACCAGATTAAAAGTATGCACTAATTCTTTTCCTTTGTCGTCAAACCAAAATATTTTATAATACAAATATGATGAAATAATAAAAAGTATTTTGTACAATAGAAATTTGCAATATTTCTCGGTTTAATGAATTATTGATCTATGTTTCATTCTTTGATCTGATACAAATCCTTTATTCTCTCATCTCCCGATCTGCTAATTAAGCTTGCATGCATATTGTCTAAAATGTTGGAATCTATTTTAATTGTCTGGAATGTTGCAAGGCCTAAAACTTATGTTCATTATTTAAAACTATAAGCATTGTCTATCTCTTATTTTTTGTCTTGATAATCAAGCCTTTGATATAACATATTGTAAGTCATTGCCTACCGCAAAATCAAAGATTATCGATATAAAAAAGAACTTCCAGCACGGCATCAATAGTATCTATATAAATAAAAATGTAAATGCTACCCGTTACTTCGCGATGAACTCTGCAAGTTCTCCACCGATTTTTTTCAAATTTTGAAACAATCTTGCGCATTCGAATAGACGCGTGCTTTTATATAGACACATTTACTTTTTTCACGTGACACGTGTGTAATAACTAAAAGTAAGTGAGGACGGAGTTTGTTAACCCCGCCTTCCTTTTTTCTCTCATTCTCCTTCTTCCTTCCATCTCTCTAATAATAATAAGCCTTCCTTTTTTCTCTCATTCTCCTTCTTCCTTTCATCTCTCTAATAATAATAATAATCCGTCTTCCTTAATTTTAAACAAGAAATACTAAAGGTCAAGTGGTGCGACATAGCTTCAAAGGGAAATTTCAAGACAATTTTGCATGTCCAAGTGACCTTGAGATATCTGGTGATGTCAAATATCATCTCGGTTACTCATCTGATCGCACATTTGCTAATGGTAGAAAAATACACTTGAGTCTATGCCCTAATCCATCTTACCTCAAAGCGGTAAATCCAGTTCTGGCGACAAACATATTTACCACCAAAACGCTCCAATTCACAGATAAACAACAGAGATCGACGCAGCAACACCAACAGCAACAAATCAGAGTTCCAAGGGTTCCAGTTCGACAGTTCAAAGCGACACAACAGTAGCAATAATCGGATAATTCACTTCAGTGGTATTCTTTTCCATTATCGACAAAGGAAAGAATAATCCAGTGATTAATTTGCCTAGATGTTTTCTGATAATTGTTTGTTACGAAGAAACACTCTTCATCAATTAATAAAACCTTTCTCAACAGCATTCATCTCTGTTACACAAAAGCACAAAAAACATGGCTACCTAGCCTAATTATCCTCATATTCATTGCTACCTAGCCTAATCACAATAGCAGGAATCAGTTTCCAATCCAACCAAACTAAAAATCAAATAAAAAGTATTAATTATTTTCCCAACACTAGAAACATGAGCTTTCTCTTTTCTTTTTTTCCACTTAATTAGACTGAGCTACAGCAGCGCATGTATTCAAATGCAAGATTCTGTCAAAATTTCAAAGCAATAGGTAAGGACTTTTCGATATCTAAAATTTTGAATTATTATAGATAAGGTGCGTGTTTAAGAACTTTCGGAGGTTTAAGATTTTGAACAAACGAACATTGATGTTTGTGTTTATAGAGATTAGCTGAAGCTGGACAAGCGAAGCATCTGGCTAGTATAATAATCATAATGAGTAGTCACTCAGTGGTTACTAAGTCAAACAACTCAACAGTCTTTTAATTAACTCGACAATCAATATATTCTCTAATTCAATCCATGTCACCTCTATTCAATCCATCTCTACCACAATCACGCGATCAGCAACATTCATGATATTATCTGACTTTATTCTAGCTTATAATATAAACAAGAATCAATTCTCCATTAACAATAAAATTTTTCTCACTAAAATTTGTTTCTGTTACAATAAAAAACTTTCCCAGCATTCCTATAATTTATAAATTATGGTAAAATATCATTGTTAGCATCCTCATAACTCTAATATCATTTCTTGAGAAAGAAGAAAATTAAGAATATTGTCATATTTTCACATATTAAAGTGGAATACAAAAAAAAAAAAAAGTGCTCGAAAAAGGCTTCTAAAAGCTACGGAAGACAAAAAATGAGTCAAAATTAAGTTCGAAAATAAAATATAATAAGTAAAGTGATCCAAAAAAGTGTGCAAAACGCAATATAAATAAAAAACATGCACGAAGTTCAAGTTGCAGATAATGAAAAAATAATTTGAAAAAGCATTCAGAATTGAAGTCAAATATAAAATGCATGTAATTGAAGCGAGCAAAAAAGCATGCGAAAATTGCTGATAGAGAAGACTGCAAGCATGTTAAAAGTTATAAAATAAGATAATAATTTTAAAAAAAATTGAAATATATGAGATTAATATGAAGTATAGAGTAAATGAGGTGAAATAGTAGCGAGAGATAAGTCGAAATTCAAACTACATTAATCTAACGTGAGAAAAAGAATATTGAAAAATGAAATATTCGAAATCCTTTAAATAAACAAAAATGTTGAACGAAAAACTAAAGAACTGATAACTAAATTATTTGCTCAAATAGATAAAATTTAATGAATGAAAAGAACTTATTGATTCGAATAAATTTTGCTGCTGAACTGTAAAATATCACAATTATAGCAATTTAAAATCAAATAATAAAAAAGCAAATAAATATGAACAAATGAATAATTGAAACGATTAAAATGCAATTAGAATAACAATAGATTGATTATTCGGTAAAAAAGTTTACAAATGATAAAAGATTTAGCAGATGAAACAACTTATCGGAAAATCAGAAATTTCTATTGAAATGGACAATATAGATGACAAGAATAGTTAAAAAATAGGAAATTTGAATTTCTGTTTTCATTATCGGGAAACCAGCTCAATAGCAGGATTGCATTGATTTATTATAATCATCTAAATATTAAATTATACAAAGAAACCATAAAGCAAAATTTGCAACTTATATACAATCAAACCAAGCATTATCAGCATCAGGTATAGTCATTTTCTTAACATCTTAGTCAGCAAAGTAGCGGCTAAAAAAGATAAAACAATTTATTAATGCTGAAAAATAAAGATAAAAATAAAAATAAAAATAAATAAATATAACAATTCACTAATAATTCTTCATTATACTACTCCATTTTAGCAAATACAAAAATAGTGCTTTAAAAAGTACTAAAAAACAATAAATCCGATACAAAATGAATAAATGAAAGGCGTTGAATACCAAAAACGATAACTGAAAACAACTGAAACCAAACATAAAAGCTGGTATAACATAAAATTAAGGAATATTTTTTGCATACAAAAACACAATTCAACTATCTTTTTTTAAAAACCAGTTTTAGCAATTTTAATTAAAAAGATAATAACTGACATAAGATAAGTCGAGAAATATTTTGAAAAAAGTTTCGATATTTGAGAATAAAAGTATGATTAATAGTGGTGGTCGCAAAAATATAGAAAAGAAATGTTGATAATAAACACAGGAACAGTGATAAATGATAAACATAGATCATCATTTAGGCAATAAATTAAATACTAATTATGATAAAATTAAATATAATAAATTAAGCATAATTTGTCATTCTTGTATTCTAGATAGAAAGTGCCAATAAACGATCAAAGTGTCGTATGTTTAAATACAACAACAATTAACATTAAAAAATAGATCAGTGAAAATTATAAATAATTTTGTATATTATCATTAATACTATTTCTTATAGCAAACACATTAATATGCTGATACAGAGAAATTGAAAACTTGAAAATTTAGTAAAAAAAAAAAGTGCATATTAATCGTAAGTTTTCGCATTTCAAGTGATTAAACATTAAATCGACAAGATATTTTTATCTCTTCTTACACTATACTTTTAAATTTAAATAATTAAGTAATGCAAACATTTCTACGATACAAAAGAGAAATTAAAAAAATTAAAGAGCTGACTGAAATAAAAACAAGTGGAAAAGCCGTTTAAATCCGGAAATCAATCATTAATATTCTCTAACGGAATAACTGAGAGAAAAAATTTTAAAGTATACAACAGGGTATGAAGTGCTGATAGCAAATTTTGAATTTAAAAACATCCACATTTAAAATCTATGATATCAGCATTATAGACTATTACAATATATTGCTTTGTAAGCCTAGCAAATCTGCCAATACAAATTACTGAGACAAAAACACTTATAATTTCTTGAAAAAAATTAGTTGAAAATTTAAAAATAATGTATAAAAAACCAAAACAAAGCTTAAATTTCTTGTATCTATTGTGAATGTAAATAAAATAATGATCATTGAATCAAAACTGAAAAATTAACCCAACTAAATTGGTTTTTTTCAAAAATTAGTAGAATAATACCGATTATCAAAACATTTTCTAACAACTTATAAATAATCTTAGAGACACCCAAATTTAAACTATTTAAATCTAATAAAAAACATTATTGGTTTTAACTATTGAAAAAAAAAAGTTAAATCATTATTTTACATGAAAAATGAAAATTTGCAAAAAGATGAAAACAATCAAATTATGTCATAATAGTCAATAATTATAGATAATAGCTAATAATTTTAAAAAATTCAACCACAATAACCTATTAATTGTAACCAGAAAGACCAAAAGTATATATTTATATATAAGAAGAAGAAAGATGGTAGCCATAAGAATACTTCTGCCCATCCGATATGAATGAAATAAACAAATATTAGCTACAAAGTAAACTTGCCGATAATAATATATGAAAATCTAAACATTTCAAAATCAATTAAAGTAACAAAAGAATTAAAATGAAATACACCAAACATGCATACATGTTACAATTATAATTCATTGTAAACGGAACAATTAACTATAATAATTTAAATAAAGAAAAAAAAAACAAAGTTATATAATCAAAAATGAAAATCACAGTGAAATAAGACAATTTAAATAGTTTCATCCGAAAGAATTGTTTTAAAATTTAATTCTTATGATATCACGATTTTCTCGAAATTATCAAATGACTATAAATACAATTATTTTTTTTTTTTTTTTGTATTTATTATTAATAACTGAATATCTTCTACTCATTACAAAAATATTCGCAGGCAAATTTGGATGCCGAAAAACTGCTATCTATAAACGGACGTTCAAAACTTTCATCGTGATTTTTCAAAAATTGGTAATCGAATGAAAAAAAAAAAAAAAATGCAAAAATGAGCAAACTAATTCGAAAACTAAAAATCAAATATTGCAAAATGAAAATTATTAATACTATAGTAAGTAATCAGCAATAAAAAATTCAAGAATTAATAGCAAATATGTTATTTATATTATTGCAAATCATACAAATGAGGCAAGTGTAAAGAAGGAAATATCGATGTTGGAGTAGAACGGGATGGAAATGACTTTTAAATTGATCGCATAGAACTAGCATATGGGCAGAATTTGCATTATTGCCGAATAACTGAACGAAAAGTTAGTGTTGAATGAAAAATAATAATTAATGCTTAAGACAACAGCTTATTTCTCGAGAAATTATAAATGAATGAATGGTTGAGAAAATAATTTCTTGCATTTGGCATCATTTGAAAAAAAGTTTTCATTACAACCATCAATTGTTAATCTTATAGCTGTAAATTTTTCATTATTACGCAAGAAAGGATTCCGAACGTACTAGTATTATCTCATGTATTTCTTCATATCCAACAATTGGAATTCATTGATCCGGAAACATTTGAAACGTAATCAAACATCATTCTTTCATTGCTCTAAATTAGTTATTAAAAGCTTAATTTTTATTCTAAATGCTTATTTGTTCGTAAAAAATGCATAGTCTAAAAAGCTAGTAAATCAAAATAGACTGAGCTACTAACAGTTTCTGCCACATTTGCAAGAGGAAGAATTAGTATCGACATTGGTTGAAAATTAGGATGGCTTGGAAGAGGATGAGGAACATATTCAATTTGGCAGCAAGAGCGCTCGAGGAATTTCCAAAATGAGAAACATTTGTGAAATAATACTATTAAGTTTTCATTTCTAATTATTTATCCGTTTGTTATGGTTGTTCGAGGAGGTAGAGCATGAGCTTGTCCTCATTTTCAAGATTTCGCTTCAGATTCCACTCATTCGGCAGAAACTCACAGCTTCTAAATGTTCCGCAGATGGCGGAGGATTTGCGCGACGCATCAAATTAGCTCTTGAGATCTCGACCATATTATCATCATGTGCTTCAATCTCATCTTCATCTAACCTCACATTACGAAAAATGGCATTGGAAAAACATATTTAGTATAAGCTAAAAATTTATCAGAATGGATCATTAGTTCAAATTAAGGAACATAATGATTTAACTGTTAGATCGATTGGTATAAATGAATTCAATAGCATGCATGTGAATAAATTTTATTATAATTTTCTTTTTTCAAGATTTTAATTTAAAAAAAAAAATTTTTTTTTAGATCATTTCAGATATTTAAAGCAAAAATACTACCCTTCGTTCTTCATTTGAATAAATGTTAGGTTGGCGAAAAAAATCGAAATTCCATTATTTAGTAATCAACTTTGGAATTTTTTCAATTTTCTGAAGAAGAGGAATTTTAAAAAATTCTTAATCTTCAAAAAAAAAAATATTTTTTTAAAAAATTTAATCTTTAGATAAATTCAAAATTATTTCAATAAAGGAAATTGTTTAAGACGATTATATTGATATTTTTATTTAAAATTATTAATCGAAAAAGTAACGATAGCTATTCGTGAAACGAAAAAAATGAGACCATATGTATTGCGGGAATTTTACGGAATGCCATTTTGCAATTACAGTACTTAGAAAAATGGCATTGCAGAATGCAAAAAAGCGCAAAGATAATTTAACGATCGATCAGCAAATATATTTTCTTTATCGATTGACAAAATTCTTCAATCTTCTAAAGAAAGTATAAAATTGTTATGAGCTTTTATTTATTTTTTTTTTTTTGTTTTTTTTGTCAGAATAGTAAAAATCTGCAAAAATTATGAAACTGATATACTCAAATATTTAAATGGTTATTTTTGCAGCACAACTTATTACTAGATAAATTTCATGATCTGATTTAATCTCATTTCAGCGCATAATTTTGGAATCTGTTCGAGCAAGTTCAACAGATTTACTAATCTTTCTTAATACCTTTAGAATTTGTACATCGTAAATAAAACCAAATCCTTCGCTTCTGTTATTCTGTTATTTATTTATTTTCTTTTATTTATTTAGTCTTCTTCGTAACTCACTCATTCCCAATACAATTCTTCTACTAACAATGATTTCATTATGCATTTTCTTTTTGTTTTCTATTTTTCCGACAATTTTTATTAAAAATTTTATAGCTGTCTATTTTCAGAATTGATCTTTTAAATTTCTACGAAAATAGCTTTTAGAAGAATAGTTCAGTGAAAAATTTATATTTATCCAGTTAATTTATCCGTCTATTTATTTGCCAAATAGAAAAAGCGATATGACTGATTGCTTGTACGCCATTTCTGCCTTTCAAAAAACTAAACAATCGCTCAAAGAAAATGAATCCAGAAATGTCTATTTACATTCATTAACGTTAAATAATTTCCGATAAATCTTTTGATCCATATTACAACGAAATAAATCAACTCAGGCAATAATTCCTTTTTTCAATTAATTCCAATTTGAGTTAAATTTTCTACAAAATTATTTACGTAATTTCCAGTTTTGTACTCTTTTCCGTCATTTCTATTGTAAATTTTAGATTTATGCTTCCTTTTAATGATTGAAGAAGTTTTAACTATAATATATTTTTAAAAAAGATTTACATAATTCATTGCGGAAGCCTTTTATATAAATTTACAAGGTGCTATTATTTGGTAATCATCTCATAGCATGACGGAACGATGCGAAGATATAGCAAATTATTTAGGAGAATTTATTGATCCAGAAATTGCTGAACTGAAAGAATATGAAAGCAATGGATGAAATTTAAATTATTTTCGGAATGATTGTTTGGAAATATTAATTATAATAATTTCAATTACATTTCTAATTTTTTAAAATTACAGTTAAATACTTGATATATATCATTATTTGCGTACAAATAATTATCATATGAATTAAGTGATTATAACAAATAAAAAAGAAATTACTTTCAATGTGCGACTAGAATATACAATCTAAAGCTACTTTTCTGGATAATGAAAAATGAATCAGCACTGAATTACTATGATTTCCAAAAAACAGTGGAATTAAATTGCTATAAATTTTAATAAAAAATTGACGTGCGATTTTTGGTATTTTAATATTTCATCGGATGTGTTGCTGAAAATTTACTTGTTTTGATTTTGATATTCTAATATTTCCTTATGTAATCAAAATGAATTTACAGTAATTAAAATGAAATCAAGGTGAATTTGTAGTAGCCAAATTAAATTCACAAGTAATCAAAGTGAATTGTCAGTAATCAAAATAAATTTCCTTTAATTAAAATGATTTGGTAGTGAACAAAGCGAATTTACAGTAATCAAGATGAACTTATGAAAACCAAATTAAATTCATAAGTAATCAAAGTGAATTTGAAAGAATTTAATTTTTTTTTTCCCACGAAATATCCCACGCTTTCTTTCATATTACAACTTTACATTCGTTAAAAATACTGCAAAATGATTTAAGTCAAAATCAATTTCAAAAACATCTCAATGATTGCGTGCATTAAATGAAGTAAATTTCATCATGAAAGTTATTTACGGCTTGCTAATCGATTAAAAGTACAACTTACTCAAAGTGTAATGTGGTAATTTTGATTACATTAATAATATAACATATCTCCACTTTTTTTATTTTAGAGCTTTAAGCCGTTATTTAATAGTTTTACATCTAGAACAAATAAATTTCAATTAATTACAGTAAATTTTTGTTTATTCCAAATGAATCGATACTTTAAATGATTGTAATATTTTTCGCGAACTAAGTATTCTTTGTTTACAAAAACTACTTTTTCGATCAATAATTTTAAATAAAAATATCAATATAATCGTCTTAAAGAATTTCCTTTATTGAAATAATTCTGAATTTTTCTAAAGATTAAATTTTTTAAAAAAATATTTTTTTTTTTTTTTTTTTTTTGAAGATTAAGAATTTTTTAAAATTCCTCTTCTTCGGAAAATTGAAAAAGTTCCAAAGTTGATTACTAAATAATGAAATTTCGAATTAAATTATATAACGAAATGAAATCGGTGAAGAAATAGCAAAATTTAGCTGAAATAAATCATAGCTATCATTCCTTCATCACTGATATCAGGCAGACATTGATTTAATTTTTCCCAATTTATTTTATTCATTTTTATATAATTAAGTATATTTTGAAGTGAACTTACACTAGTAATCAAAATAACAGCTTCAACAAGTGTATTTTTTGGAAATCCGGAAAAGATATATCACTTATGGTTATAAGTATCAATCTCTTTCTTAACATATTTTAATCATTTTAAATTCAAAATTAATTCGTTGTTATTAATATATTTTATTGATTTTTTGTGTTCTAAATACAGAGCATATGAAATATTATGAAAAATTACGTTTAAATCGTAGCTTTCAATGAAAAACTTTTTTTTTTTCTTTTTTTTAACTCACTCTATTATTGATTTAACCTTAATAAACAAATTCTTCCTTATATCATAATAAGTCTCCCTTAACAAAAAAAATTTATATTTACTTTTGTATTACTATCGGGCAATTGATTACGCTGTTAGGTGCAAACTGAATGGTTAATTGCTTAGTTACTTATTAATTATTCAGTTTTCTTTTTAAAAAAAGATTGAAAAAAAATTCTGAAAAAACTTCAAAACTAAATAATTAAAAATATTAGTCAAATTATTTTTATTTCACACATCACATCAATAGTTCGTTGAAAAAATTATCATCTATAAATTATGGCAGTGAAAATTCAAAAAGTTCCAACGAACTTTAGAAGAAGATGGAAAATTTTCTGCGTTGAAAACAATAATTAATTATAAGAGATAGAAATAAATTTCGACTTTTTCCATAAATTCTTTTCTAATTTATTAATATCAAATAAATACTATATGATATTTTTAGTATTAACTTGCAAATGTTAGCTAATAATATAATTTTTGATTGGATTATTTTTCAGGTTGTTGCTATTTTTGTATCTTTCATTGATTAGTCATGCGTAATTGCATTATTTCTTTCTTTTTTTTCTCCTATTTTGAAGCAAATATTAATTAGCCTTTGGAAAATTTCAAATATATTGAAAATGAAATAAATGGCGAATTTTATAGAAAAGAGAAAAGAATGAAAAAAAAAATGTTCGAACAGATATTAAGGATTAGTAAGATAATAAGAAGAAGAAGGGAATATATTATTATCTCTACTTCGAACTTTTCATTTTAAATCATTCATTTAAACACGACAAACACAGCAACTACAATTATTTCCATTTTCCTTCTCTTTTCTTTTCTATGAAGTATTTGTTTATTCAGGTAGATAATTAATTATTAATGACAAAGGTAATGTCATACTGCTTATTGCTTGTTAACAGCTAGAAATTACGATCACATTAACTAATTGTTCGATCAATTTTTATTTATAAGATAAATGAATCAATTCAAAAATAACTTAACAATAATCTGATATGATTTAATTTTTTTATCTTTTGGAATTTATTAACATTTATTAAATTTTTTTTAAATCAACTTCAATTTTTCTTCGTCTTTTTTTTTTTTTTTTGTTAATATTTGCAAAAATATTGTTGAAGATTTTAATGATTTGATACGTTTATGTAGAATTCAATAGTAAAATAATTTGACTAAATTGTCATCTATTTCATATATTTTCTTTATATGCCAAATATATATATGTAAATCTGTAAATATGCTAAGTAAATATACAAATATGGCAAGCGAAATATTAAAAAAAAGAAAAAAAAAACGATGAATTTTGTTTTTTTAAAATATTACGATAAAATATTTAAATTATATTTTTTAAAACTTAAATAAAAAATAGCAGAAAAAATAATAATATTACCATTTGATACACAATATTTATAAATCGTATACATTTTATCCTAATATATTGTAATTAAAATTTTTGAAGAAATTATTAATTCCGTTGGATAATTTCATTTCAAATGATGATAATATTTTACAATCAAATATCATTTATCCGTTGTTTACTATGTAAAATTGTTTGTATTATATTGCGTTATTTCAATTTTTGTTTTATATAAATAGTTAAGCGAATTCAATGCACATCATATCTATCGACATTATTCCCGATCTTCAGATACATAATTTCCAATACACACATATTTATGGATATGATTTCCAATACTGAGATATATGATTTTCAATATTCATATATCGATCTCTGATTTTCGATATTCATGTATCTATCTATTCGTATTAATTACTTGATTAATTGTCTGTCGGTTTATTTAATTATTTTTGTACTAACCGATTGCGTAGTTGATTATATTTTTTTTTTATTTTTTTTAATTTGATTACTTGATTCCTTGTCAATTTTTTTATTAACTATATTGCTTAATCTATTTATTAATTCTATATTCCATTCGCTTAAATAAAATGCTTGAATGTTAATTGCATTCTTTTATCTTATCAAATATTTGAGCATTTTGATCTAAAATCTTGCTAAATTATTGATAAGTAAGCATTATCTCACATAGTATATCAGATCATATTTCACTGAATGGAATGTGTTAGTGTCTTTTATCAAAAGTTTTAGGTAAAATTTTTTTTGTTTTTGGTATTTTTCAAAGCAAATCTTTTTGTTTATCACGTTTTTCGATGCCGACAAATCATTTAAACTCTTTACTTTTTGTCGTAAACTAGCTTATCATCACTTGGTTTACTTTGTATTTAAAAATTTTTAAACTTTTTGACGTATAAATTTTGTTCATTGTTAACTTCACAAAATATTTAATTACAATTGTATAGAATTTTTTCTTGTAAATTTTCGATATTTTGAGGTTTTGATAAAGGACAAAAGCGAGAAAAGGGAAGAAATGAGTGTCGAATCGTTGGGCAAAATTGCACAAACATTATTCCTCACGTGAAAGATTCGATTAAATTGTTTATTTTTAACGGTACGGAAAATTTAGATTGTGTAATACGTGAAATAGATGGAACTGTAGGTGACATTGAAAGCCAACTATTTTTAGAATTCACAAGTCAATTTAGCTCAAACTCGGAAAACAAAGAGTTATCCTTATTCATTTAACTTCAATTTCGTATCCAACCCAAAATTCAGTTCGAGAATTAAATTTTGCGGGGATAACGACCGGATATTATATTATGTCGTAGTGAGAATACGAACTTCTGAAAATCAAAAAAGAAAAATATCAAACTTTGTAATATCTCTTTATTTAATGTTATACCTGCGCTGACAAGAATCAGTCTTATATAATCAATATCGGTTTTAATTGTCAACAAATATTTTAATGAATTTATCGATGACAGGATCCATATGTTCACATGAATTATCCTCTGATGGATCAGTTCATTGATCGTTGAAATGCTTAATCTAATTGGTTATAAATCATCCAATATGCCAATATATAAAAGAATTCAATTGCAAAGGAAAATTTTGGTTAATGTAAGTTTACGCATTTATATTATAATTACATAAAATATTCAAAGAAATAGGCAAATTGATTACAAAAATATTATTATTTCTGATGAAAAAAAAAGAAAGAAATCTGAGAGCATTTAATTTCAAAACAGTGTTTATTACACTTCTGATACATTTTGAATAATTTACAGTAAAGATTATTAAATGAATTCATATTTAATGCTTTTATATTTATATTCATTTGGATTTTTTCCAAATCAATATTCATTATATTCTATATTCTTATTCATTTAGATTTTTTCCATTTTTTTTTTTTTTTATTCTAGCAAATCTAATTTTTACTGAAAATCGAAATTTCTCATCTAAAACTGATATTTAGCAAAACAAAAAAAAAAAAAAGAAAAAAAAAACTGGAAATCATCCAGATTGAAAGGCATTAAAGAGAATTGTTACGAAAACAATTTTTTCTTTCGTAAGGATAAATCTTTTATCAATATTAAAATTTATTGTCAATTTATCTTTTTTTTTTTCTGCTTTATCTTCTAAAACGCTTTAGGAAATCGAAGTGAAAATATAGTAATTTGCAATATTGAGAAAATGCTTAGAGAAGCAAAAAATTTAATGAAAATATGAAGAAATTGCACCTAATTGGCAACATTTCGTTATTAATAGTTAAAATTATAAAAATGTAAATTTATAATCGAAAAATTCAGCAAGAAATTCATATTATTTAAAATATTATTATTTATTAGGAAATTCATATGTTTTGAAATATTATTAGTAATTGCTATCATTGCAATATTATGGAATGTTTTTTATCGAAATTCATTAACCTAATTATCACGGTTTACTTAATTCTCGACCTAATTATTAATTAATTTAACTTATAATGATGACTAATTTTTAGAATCAAATAAGCGAAACGATAAAAGATGATAATGAATCAACAATATGTCAAAGTTCAAATAATCAACTAACACAGTGTTCAATAGTGAAAAAACCATATAAATCAATGCTCGATAGACTTGTCAATGATCCAGTAATACGGAAGGTATAAATTTAAAGAATTTTTTGAAGAAAAAAAAAAAAGTTTCAAGCAAAATCGATAGATTGATTCCTTAACAATTAGTATTTTGCTGCAAAAGTATTTTTAACTTAAATTTAATTTGTCCGAAAAAAATTACGTCATAAAATTATTGCGTCAATAATCCAAATTGAAAAAATTGGCAAAAATTTGTGTTAATTACTCATTTAGGAAATAGCACTCGGTGTGCGGGTAGGTTTTTACAACATTCGTGAAGAAATTGGTTCAGGAAATTTTTCAAAAGTTAATCTTGGCATACATTGCTTAACAAATGGTTTGTCTTTTAATTTATTTTAAATAGTTGAATTTATAAAAGATAATGAAATTTGTAGTTAAAATATAAATTTATGGAAAAAAATTAAAAAAAACTAACTAAGACATTGCAATGAATACAAAAAGTTTGTAACAAATTATTAAACAATAGTAATAATAAGAAGGCAAAAACGATAAACAAATACTAAGATAGTTGTGAATATTAATGATAAATACAATGATAACGATTTCAATAAAAATAATAATTATTATTAAAATTGTCCCAATTATCATAATAAATGAAATCATATTGACGACAATATTTAAAATTCTAGAAAAAGTTGCGATAAAAATTATGGAGAAATTTAAGTTGAATGAAAAGGAACAAAATTTATTAGCACAAGAAATAAAAACAATGGAACAACTTCAGCATCCAAATATCATTCGTCTTTTTGAGGTAAATTTCCAGGAATTTTATATTTGTTCAAAACTTGAACAAATATTTAGATTGATATCAATGACTTTTAACTTTCTGAGCAAAAAATTACTTTAATCACTTAATTATTGAATCATTTAATTTGTCAAATTCAAAATATTATAATCAAATTGATTGTCACTTGAATATTCTCATTCATTCTCAAAATTTTTCAAATGGATGATGATATGATAGTATGATCAATTCAATCATTGATTTTTTCGTATAAATCATTTACTTTTGATAATTGTAATAATTTTGGTATTTGGAAAATGAAGACTTAAGCAATAAAATATGAAATAATGATTAACTATTATTTTAAATTTTACTAATTTCATGCTTCAATTTTTTAAATATCATCCTAATCTTTGAATTTTAATAGTGCGTGAAAACGAATTCACGAATATATCTTATAATGGAATATGCTGGTTATGGAGAACTTTGTACTCAAATAAGTGAAAAAGGGAAACTTCCAGAGGATGATTGCAGACAAATATTTGCTCAAATTGTTTCTGCTATTTCATATATGGTTCGTTTCTTTCGGAATAAAATCAAAATTTATCATTATTAAATTTATCATTATTAGTAATTTGTCAATTATTGTAAAATTGGAAATTATCAAAATGATTTAAAAACATACTCTTACATGTTGTCCATAAAATTCCGATCATTAATGATATTGTTATTATTAAATATAAAAAGAATTCTTTATTCCTTTAAAAAAAAAAAGTTATTTCTTTTTTCTATTTCTTTTTCTTCAATAAAAAATTAGCTTAATGTTTTTGTCAATTTATCAATTTGATTTTTTTGTTTACATTTAGTAATTCGTAATAATTCTTACATATGGAAAAATTTTTTCAAAATATAATAGTGTGAAAAAAAAAAAGAATGGAAAGAATAATTTCTTATAGCATTCCAAAAATATCATTCATCGTGATATAAAAGCGGAAAATGTGATCCTATCAAAGCCAGGTTGGATTAAATTGGCTGATTTTGGCTTTGCATGCCAAGTGAATCCAAATGGTAAATTAGCAACATTTTGTGGCTCACCAGCCTATGCTGCACCTGAACTTTTCAAAAATGGCGAATATTATGGTTTGTTTTGTTACAATGAAAAAAAAAATTTGAAATGCATAAAAAAATCATTGAATATCTTGTATAGTTTATGTATAGTTGACAAATTATTTGGTAATTTCATTTTTTTTTCTCCTTAAAAATATATTTATATTTTTGCAAAAAAATCATTCATTTTTACTATTCTTTATGCCAAATCATTTTAATCGATTAATATTTGAATTTATGTCAAACAAAAATAGATACAATTACTTTGACTACTATTTAGTGCGATTTTAAATATTTGAATCTTATCAGTTAATGAAATTGTTAGGAAAACTTGGCTGATATAACTTGATTAGTACATGGGTAGAAATGATCTAATCAAATAAAGTTATTAGATTAAGTATAAGGGCTTGCTATAGTATCATGAATTTCTAGTAACATAACCCATCGTATTTAAGTTTATATCAATTTCTTGTTTAAGTTCATATCAATTTCTTGCTGAATTATTTCATTTCTTCGAAAAGAAATGTTTGGAAAAATATACTTGATAACTTGTAATTTAAAAAAATATATGAAAAAAGAAATTATAAAGTCTTTTTTCTTTCTCATACTTAATTTAATCTGATAAAATTTTGATTAATTCATTTCAGTTTTTTATTTGTATTCGCTAAGTTTATTTTATAACATACAATAACATTTTTTATTTTTCAATTATTTGATTAAAAAATTACGAAATGTTTAGTTTTAATTAATTTTATTCAAAAAATGAAAAATTTTAAGGACCAAGTGTAGATATTTGGGCAATTGGTATATTGTTATATTTTATGCTTGTTGGTCATACACCATTTTATGGTGAAACAATTAGCAGGTTAAAACAATGTATTTTACGGGGCATTTATTCATTACCTAATTATCTAAGCTTATCGGTACAACGTGTAATCAGTCAAATGCTTATCATCGATCCCATGAAACGAAGTACCATTTCTGATATAGAGGTAATGTTTTAAGTAAAATTAATTAAAAATTAAAATTTATCAAGTTTATATAATTAAACTAAATTTTTCATTTCATCAGTTTTTTTTTCTTACTTCATTATTTTACTTTATCTTGTCAAAAACTTTTTTTTCGTCTTTTTTACTCGTTTAATTTGTCGTATTTATGCTATTTACACTATGCATTATATGATATTTTTTATAATACACTTTTTTTTTCTTTTGCGAATGTCAAGTTAAAATCGCAACATCCCTTAGATGTAATAACTTACGATGATGAATCGTAAAAATGAAATCGCAAAAGGCGAAAACGAAAACACAAACATTTTTTGTTTCCTTTAATTTTGTCAGTAACGATCAGTCTGATTTAACTATTAAACTAAAAGAATTTAAATTAAAGCGAACTTTATTGTGATTAAAATATTAAAGAAAGAATATCCAAAAAAGTCAACTTTTAAAATCAGATTGATCAGATCAGATTCAAATCAGATTTCAAATCAACTTATTTAACTCAAGCTAATTTCAATTCTTACTTATATGAATTACTGTTATTCGAATATATAACAATTTCTTAATTGAAAAAATTATGAATTTTTCAATTATCAGTATTTTTAGAATTGTAATTTCCTGAAAGGTTGTAAATTTACCAAACCATACATACAATGTAATATGATACCGGATGAAAAAGAATTGATCGAGAATCCAATTGCGCTTAAAATATGTAAAACTTTGCGCTTCTACGGTATCGATGAAGCAATTATAAGAGATGCCGCATCAAAAGGAATTTACAATGCTGCTATTGGAATCTATCATATCGTACTACATCAAGCACAAAAAGATTATGATAATCAAGAACGGAATTGTGTTTGTTCTTTTTTTAGCATTAATTAATTCAATTCAAAAATGAGTACTATTCAAATTATGAATATAATTTATGAGCAAACTATAGACAGAGTTTTTCGTCTTTTTAATTGTATATTTAATATATATTTATACATCAACATTTTATTACCTGTTAAAAATTGAACTAAATTACATTATTTGTTTAAATATTTATAACTAGAGAAATGACTTAATTATCGTTAAAATATGAAAATTTTGAAATGAAATTGATCAATTCCAATTCAGCAATTTCATCTATATATAACAATAAAGAAAAGCATAGTGTTGAATTTTTGAAATTATAAATTCAACAATTTTTCCAACAAATTTGAATTTTTGCCCAACAAACTTTTCCAAAAATTTCAGATTTTCAATACTAATTTAAAATTGAAATCGAAATTTTAAATGAAAAACCTTTGCATTATTGCAGATCGAAAACCATCATAAAATGATAACCAGAAAAAAATTACCAGGACCGATTAATGAAAGTAAAACTTGTTCAATCCTATAAATCTTCGGGTTATCACTTCTCATCATGGAATGTTCAATAAGATTGGTCAACTGGTCAATTTACTTCATGAATTTTGATATCATTTACCTGCATGTTGATCATGAAGATTATAAATCGCTCAGATAAATATTAGCTTTATTTATGACTTAGGATAATGAAATTGTGAATAAATGCGGTACCAAACTGATTCTATCAGATTGCAAGACAAACAGTATTTCCTTCAAAAAAAAAAAAAAGAACTTGAATCGAAATCAATAAAAATATACGAAATGTCCGAACTCAGACTTGATTTTTCAATTCATTGGATATGATCATAAACAGCAGAGCATTACGTATATGCATGCAATTCATTCCTTTTAAGGATAAAATTAAGAATCCAATATGGCCAATTACCAAATTCTTCAAAGGATACTCAAGATGTTAGCCATTTTGTTTATTCTAATTTTAATCCATATGCTAGCTACACCATAGAAGAAAATCATGAAAATTTTAAAGCAAAAAGAAATACTAAATACCGACTACCTTTTTCCGTTCTTTGGTACAGAATGACTAAATAATTCCACATACAAAATACAGCGCAATGTAATAAGGAGTAGTTGAAAAAAGCGAAAAATATTATAAAGTTTCGCTGTAACTTTCAAATTTGTAGCAACGGATATAGCTATGCGCATTACTTGAATTCTATGAATGAATTATCAAATATAATATATATTTTCGAGTAAAAATATATATAACGAAATATTTATTATATAAATTAAATAGATTATTAGTTTCGATTAATCGATGTAATAAAATTTAATAATAAATGAGAGATATCACAAAAAAATATTACTATAATTTTATAAACATTGCTACAATTTCACAATTACATAACATCATTACAATAAGAAATAAAGCCTAAGAAAATAATAAACTACAATCGGTAATGAAAATGCAAATTTTTCGGGATACATATAAAGTGATTTTTTAGTACAACTGAGGTAATTTATGTTGCTCAAGCTCTTCATCATTTCACATTACTTTATCAGACATTAAACCTGTTAAATTCCTAAATTCATCATGAAATATAATTCAGTAAAAAAGAAAAGTAAAAGAATGAGATGTATAGATAAATTGATAAGTATAACAAATATCAGTACAGAAACATAAATAATGGCTAAGTTGAACCCCTAGAAAAACATTTTAACATTTTCCTGAAAAATTCTATACCAAAACTAACAAAATGACAAATTCAAATAATTTACAGGAACAGTAATCAATCTAAAACAGAAATTACTTAAAGAATATAGCATGATACTAAAAACCCATCGAACAACTTGAAATATTACAATTCAAAACACCAATAAAAATATAACTTGCAATATGAGGCAAATATTTGTAGAAGAAGAAAAAATTCAAATATTTCCAATATAGCTTCCATTTTCCGTTCTTTGATTCCATTTACTATTCATAACTTCCGCTTAATTTTCAGTTTTTTAATTCTACCAATCTGGTCGATTTTTTTGGTTCATATCCGTAAAAAAATGTCGAAAAAATAACAATTAGTGCGCCGACACCAAAAATCCTTTAAAAGAAAAGACAATAAATTAAGGTTATTAAAAAAAATTTAACTAGAAAAATAGGAATTTCAATAAATATAATTCAGAATTTTTTTTTTTTAGTATTAAACGCAAAAACATTCCAACCAAGCATATTGAAGACTTAAAAAGAAAATTTATATTTGATCTGCATAAATTCTACACTTTTCAGTGCTGCCGCTTTTTCTTTATTGTGTTAGATTTTTATTGCAATGTGGTATAACTTTGTTCTTACTATGTAAAGAAAAATTTACGTCACAAACAGCACGAAAATTCTTTATAGGGCAATCTGTATTGATGATATTAAAATAAAGAATTTGGAAGTCTGTCTTTCCAAGTTCTAAGACACAAAAAAACTCACAGTGATGGTTGAAAATCATCCAACAACCAATAGGATATTACGCTGGACAGTACAATTGAAAGTGATGCAGCGAAACCCTTCAGTATATTATCAGCATATTTCACCACTAAAGCCACGACAAGCCCTCCATAAGCCTAAACATAATAATCATCAAAATAACTAGAAAGAAAAAACTGATTACTGACTTACATATTTAAGCAAGAAAACTTAAAGAACTAGGAAAACGTCAAAATCGACCAAAATCTAACCCAACATTCAAAAATTAGGGAGTCAAACAGCTGATGTATATAAGTAGTCTGAAGAACATTTGTAGTGGGGATATTGGAATCTTGTTTTTTTTATTTCAGTAAAAGAATTAAGAAATGATAATATGTTTTTCTAATTCATATTTTATGATGAGTTACTACATAGTACGGTATAGAATCAAGTTAGATGTATAGTAATGAAAATATTTTCAATACTATATATCTCAACTTAAAGTGAAAATGATGGTACCAATACAACGTTCATTACATCAATTTGTCCATTATTATCAGAATAATTATCAGAATAACAAATACTTATTTTAGACAGAGTTAACCACATCTCATATAAAAACAATTCCTACTTTTGCTATTTTAGTGTCTAAAGAAATTTTATTGCGAAAACTTTTTTTTTTTTTTTTAACACCATTATAAACGTTTTCAAATTTAAACTGTAAATAGTAAACGATAGAAAATTATATTCTCTTTCAACAAATAAACCTGAAGTAGAACAACAATCCAAATTACGCTGTTGTATCCCTGGAAAAATCCATACTCATTTATTTGTTTAAAGTCGTAAAACCAGACCATAAAAAATCCACCAAAAATACTGAAAAATGCTGCAAATATAAGTCGAATATATTTCAAATCATAAATAATGGAACAATTTTCATTTATAACTTGTATAAAAAAAAAAAAGTTGCTTTTCTCCAAAAATCTTCAAAATAATTTTTTTAGATATATCTTACGGCTCACTAGACCAATTCGTTCTTTTCTAAATATGCAAAGCCTTGGAATATAATTCGATTTTGTATACCTTAAAATTAGGCTGATTGTCATAAGATGAACCGGTTAATATTATTGAGAAATTTTGCTTGAAATCAAATTTAAACTCTAAGCCCAATTCTAAAATAACTTCCAAAAACGAATTTAAAAAAGTACCAAGTTGTAAATTTCGCATCCAAAGCGACACCGAAGAACCTTTCAAGACTTTTTCAAAATAAACACCCGCAAAACCGCTCGAGAAACAAGCTGCAATGACAGCGAATAATCCAACTATTTTATCCGAATTTGGTGAGAATGAAGAATTTGTTGTTGATGTTATTTTATCCAAATCCTTCGGCAACTAAAACTGATCATTTCCGCGGAATTCGGCATTAACAGCAGAGAATAAAAATAGAAAAATAAAAGGTTCATCCTATTAAAATAAATTCCACTCTCTTCGTCAAAAGATTAACTATGGATAATGCCTGGTATTCGCCGTTAGTTTCCTAAAGTATGTGGTTTTTTTTTTTTTTTCTTTTTTTTTGGCAGATGCATCAATCAGAGATGCTTCAAATCTAACACGAATAAGCTTTAGTAACAGCCACTATTTCAAATAATCATTACTCGATCATGGTTTAGATTCATTTTAAATTTTGCATTTTTTCTCGATAAAATTAGGCAAAAATTTTACAACAAATATACTTGTACTAAAGTGACTCCAGCTGTGAGCAACAATAATGATATCCATTTCTGACCATCCAATTTCCTCCCTAGTAGTGTTACGGAAAATAATGCTGTTGTGAGGATTTTCAGTTGATACGTTACCTTGAAAGTTCATTTAGTAGAAAACAATGAAATATTTAAAATGATATGCAATCCAATGTTTCTTAATTCGTATGTGAATTTAATTGACAAATGTTCTACAAAAATGTCTTCTTACAGTTTCATATTTATTATGTTATTAAGAACGGAAAGGAACTAAATTCTCTATTTGTTTTCGAATATTTTTTTTTTCTGGCTGCTTATCAAAACCATACATGACAATATTATGATCGAAGTAACTCAACGTATCTCTACAGAATTATCACGTCATTTTATGCTAACATTAAAATTTGCGCATTTTCTGTAAGCGAATTAATCCGGATTATATCTTGCTTACCATTACATTAAGTGACAGTTATTACATAAGATGATATAAAGTCTAAGATGGTGTGATATAAAATCTAAACCTTTAGGATCATCCAATCTCAAAACCTAATCTAGTATTAATTTTATTTATTGATTCATTTATTATCTATATGGTTACCTGATAAGTAGCTGCATCAAGCTTCGACAAAGCCAAAAAAAGAAGATTATTTTGTACGACATATAAAAATGCTGGAACAGCCATTTTCAAAGCATCCTTCGATTTGATATAACATTCCGCATAAATTTCATTCATGAACCCCACAAATTTCCAAGCTAGAAATAATGCTGATTTTTTTTTTTCAAACAAAAAAAAGAAACGCACTACATATCATATAAAATAATTTATTCATCGACCGTACATTTTTCACTGGTTTCCTATATTACTAGAATTCGAAATTGAAAATTGGTAGTTTTGAAATTCCGAAAAATTCCACGAAAAATGTGGACACAGCGTCTCATCAGATATTTTACTGTAAATAAAAAAGAAAATATTCTATGAAAAAAAAAAAAAAACTTCTTTTCGGAACAATTCAACTTTAAACTAAAAAAAACAGTTAATTTCCACACTATTTCCGTTCAATATGTTTAGTTACATTATTAAAAATACACTTACAGTGTTCATATGCAATAAAAACGATAGACGTAAATAGTTTGATTATTTCAGCGGTAACTACAGCTGTCGATGAAACATATCTGAAATGAAATAATGAAATATCCTGTTTATACTTCTTAATTATTATGCATTTAAATACCACATTTCATGAAAGTTTTCGAAATTCTTTAAAATGAAGTTCTTGAAGAACTATTAGTTCCTTGAAAATATAATCAGAATACAGCTTAACACGGAAAATCAATTAAATTTGATTAAAACTCCACGCTGAATTTCTTTAGAGCTTTTGAATCTAGTAGTAAATATATATTTGTATTTGTATAACCGAAAATGATGAAAAAGTTGATGGCTGTGTCGATAACGTAAAAGATGATGAATTCTTAATAAGCTATTTACAGCAATTTTTAATACCACATTACACATGTGATTCGTGCAACTTGCAAACAAATGTGATTCACATGAATGGAACTATCAAGCACATGAATGCTTAAAAATACGATACGGACGCAATTTACTTGATCAAAACGTTAGTCGGAGAAATTACATCCTGTAAATGAATCTGAAATTATAGCAAATTCTCGAATTAATTAAAATCTGAAATTTCAATGAAGTCTTAAAATGATTGAAATTAAACCTTGGCCCATCGATTTCTTGCACACGTGAATAGTGTAAGATTAGAACAAGTAATGTCGTTTGAAGGATTAATACAATCAATGATATCCATTTCAGGTTCCTTCTATCCATCAAATGATACAACTTCTCCATTCCCGACAATTGCTGTCGGAAAACGATGGAAGAAATGAACGGATATGTAACAGTAGTTTGTAAACCCGCCGTTGAACCAATTGAAGACACCATGTTGTGGTTTTTTCACAATGCAAGTGTCACCAATGCAACATATCCGTCCTACCATAATTTTTAGATTTCTGACAATTGAAACTTAACAATATGTGCTCATATATAGAATCAATTATTAGTTAAATTCAATCATCAAATCCCCCAATTCGCTTATCATTTCCGGATTCTTCCAATTTAATGTGTCATATATCAATGAAACGGGATTTTCATTGCAGTATAAATCTTGATTGCATCCCAGTGAAAGAAACACTTGAAGTTAAGAGCATGACATGCAAATCAAATGAATTGTTATAAGGCAGAAGAAATTCCTCCAAATTAATTGTCAAAATTATCTAAACATTAATTATTGTCATCTGATTGCAGTAATTATATCATTTTTTGATATTTTCAAACATTTTAGTATTTCTTAATGCTACACAAACAAAGAGACTTACATGTTATCAGTTCTCATTATTGGCATGTTATATTAGGATGTCCGGAAAGATGAAAAGCATTGGATGCGATAGAATATGGAATACCCATCTTACAGTCTGTTAATGTAAATTTTCAAAAAAAAAAAAAAAAAAAAAAAAAAAAAGATTGTTTCAAATTAATCATTAATTTTACGAAATTGAAAAATAATTTTGAATTATTGTTTAAAAAATTGATGTTATATTGCCTTGAAAAAAATTTCAAAACATTTTATCTAAAAAGAATGCTTCAAAAAGAAGTTTCATATGATAATTTTTCAGAGAGATGAATTATTGATTTCGAGAAAAAGATACTTTGACAGAGACAATTTCGTGAGAATTATCCGGAAAATGATCCTTGTAAATATAATTCATGCATCGGATGAAATTACCCAGAAACTGGTCTCATGAAAAATCTTGTCCCAATTTAGAACTATTTCGGCATTATTTTATCAACAAATTTTATTGGTGGTTTTTTAAATTTTATCAATAGTTTTTGCAAAATCATCGAAAGAATGATATTGAAATAATCCGATGAATAAATCTTAAGAATGCAAAAAAATCTGAAATATTAAAAATAGCACATGCGAAAATAATTCCAAACGAAATTAATCGGAAAACTTATGGAAGGATACTCGCAAATTTATTCTAAAAAATTTTATACAAAGTTTTAATACAAAATTAATGTATGTGCTATTTATTTTCATTTTATATAATGAGTATCAAGTTTCCACATTTATTTTTTTGCAATGAAAAAGTTGCAAACTATCAAGAAAAGGAATTTATATCAAATAATAATCGAAAAAAAAACTTTTTTCTTGCACAAATTTCATAATTTAATTATTTCAAATATAAATTAATTTATAGAAATGTTTGAAGATGAAGATTAAGATTAATTCACAACATTACTCATTATTCAAAAGAATAATCTGTAATCTTTTATTTAAACAATAATTTGCAAAATCATAGCATTGTTGTTCTTGCGATTTGGAAGATACTGTTGGAGTAAAATAACAAAAACAAATTGAATCAGTTTTTGAAATTTAAAAAAAAAAATAAACGAAAGTAGCTTATATTAAATTATCAAGTCAAAAAAAAAAAAAAAAAAAAAAAGAAATCTTACGCGAAAGTAAAATTGTCAGAATTTGTACGCCAAATCTTTGGTAATTTTTAACTTGCCATTAATTTCGTTTCCTAATCATTCCGATTTTACATTTTACCCGCTTCTTGTGTTCCACTAAAATTCCTGATCATGTTCTTTCCCAACTATACTTACTGAGAAACTCTAAAAATTTTATTTTGGAAATAGCTATCATGACTTTCTAAATTTGCTTTCAAAAATTATCTCAAGTAAATTTTATCAAAATTTATATGGAATAATATTCCACTTCAATATTACAGCTTCAAAAAAAAACTAAATGACAATCGGATAAGGTATTTCAACATACATAATCAACCATGATAATGATAAAATGATTAAAAGATATATATTGTAGTGCTGGTGCTGATATTGATTCGATAAATTTGAATTGGGAAAAATTTTTAATCATTGAATTAAATAAGCAAATGATAAAGATAAGATTAATGTCCTACAGGAAATGAGTAGTAATTTTGTATCTAGAATTTACACTTCTTATCTAAAATTTAACGAAATTTAATTTCTGGTTCATTTAATGTTATAAATCTTTTGATCATTTAAGTTTAATATTAAATGTGAAATTGGAATTGTTTTCAGTAATTTTGACAAATTTGCAGCCCGGCATTGTGACAAGTACAGAGAATGAAATGAATTGGATCGATAGCATGGTAATAGCAAACAGAAGATTATGAAATTAAAATGAAATATATACGATTTTTTTTCCGCTTTAAATAAATAATATAGCAAGAAAAAAGAAAAAGTGAAAAAATTGATCGTAACCAAAAATTTGAATTTAAATTGGAATTAAAATTTGCGTGTCATAGTTTTCTACGATATTTTATTATCTCGATCATAATTTTTATTAATTTCGATATGCATTTCAAATATGGGATAATAAACTTAACAAAAATTTCAGTAAGCGAATACAATTGCAGTCGCTTTGTCAGAAATCCATACAATCACATAACTTTTGCAATTTTCTATGAGACTTAATAATTGATAATGTGTAATTATCACCATTAAATATGATTTTAATTTACGAATATTTTAATTATCAAATCACAAATTCATGACAATTATATAATCATTAAATGAATCCAAATATGGTTAGCAATGTTATTTCATCACGAATCAGACTTGCTATAAATAGTGATTAGCAATCACAATATTGTCCCTGTAACTGTAAAACTGCAAATTATAATGACCATGATAACAAATAATTAAAATTGCGGTCAATAAGCAATAATAATGAGAAAAATTGGCAACGACAACGATAATGGTAATGGTAATCACAGCAGTGATAAAATTATGATTACTAGACAGCAATAATGAAAGACTAGCAATAACAGTGATAATGATGGTAAATAATAATGAAAAAGCAATGATATCAGAGATAATAGAAACTCCTATATTGTAAAATCTATCAGAGATAATAGAAACTCCTATATTGTAAGATCTCAGCACATTTCGTTCAAAACACTTGAAAATTCTAAAATTAAACAATTTAAGTGTTTTTCTAAGAAAGTCAAGATGAGACGGGAATTTTCATCTCGATGCGCTACTGTTTGGGGTTCGTTAAATTGAATTCGTCGTTAATTAACTCCTTGATTTATTTCTAAGTGAGGTTTGATGAATTAGCAATAATTCTTGTTGGTAAGAATGTCTGGTCTTTTTATTTCACTCAACTTTACTTATGTATTCTTTCCAATCCTCAGCTCTTCGTCATTCACAATATTTCTCGTCACTCTTTCCCTGTAATGTTTTCAAATATCAGTATCAATTGCTATTATTGCTATTTCTGTGTAACTAGTACAATGCCATCTTTACAGCTTAAACTTCATCAGTTTTTAATATTTCCGAAAGTTAGAATTATTTTATAGTTTTTTATTCGCTCTTTTACATGCATTTTCTCTAATTTTTATCAATTCCTAATTCTTTTCAAAAGTATTTTTCGCTCTTTCATGTCATATTTCTAAGACTTTTTTTTTTCACTTTGAATTTGATGAAAGATATGATTTTCTATAATTCCTATAATTTTGAATGATATTATCTATCTACATTTATAACCAATATTGTTTATAGAGAATTTTAAATTGTGTATTGTCGTGAAATCTTCCGTTATCTCTTAATTGGATCAGTGAATCTAAAAACGGACATTTTCATTTGGTTTAGGTAACATATTTTAAAAAGAGAGATGAGAATTAGGGAAAATAGAAAGGAATCAGAATTGGTTGCTTTCATCTATTTTTGAATCGCTTTCATACTCTACTGCAAGTATAGATATGCTTAATTTGGAATATTATTGTCTGTCTTCAAATTTGAGCAATATTGTATGTTTCGCAATTCAAAATTACTTTGAAATGGAAAAAAATATTAGCAAATATACTTCACTTATATTTTTTTGTTTGGATAATACCATTTGATGATGTAATTTTTCAAATTCAGTCTGTTTTCTGGCTCATTTCAGGTCACAAATGTTGCGCAATTCACACGGTTTGCGACGTGTCTCAGAATGCGTTTTGCAAAATGCAATACGAACGATGTATGATAATCCGTATATAAAAACCTTCAAACCTAAGAAGCCGCCTTCACCGACTTTTCATAAGGAGGTATATTTTAGAATGAAATGAATTAAGAAAACAAAAACGACCAAAAAAATGTGCCATTTCTGTGATCACTTTTATTCTTTCAGTCCACTCCATAATTTGTTTCTATTTTTTAAATTTCAATTTCCGATTAGTTCTTTCGAACTAGAAATTGAGAGTTTTCTTATTGGATGTCTGGAAATGACACTGTTAAACATTAACAAATATGAATGAAATTCATTTATGTGAGAGTAACAAGTTTTCTTTTAGTTTTATCTAATTTTTCCATGTAGAAAAGCTTTAGCACTTTTTAATTCAGGGGTGAGAATTGTAACTTACTTAAATCACTAATTAATGAGATGGATTTCAAAATCAAACTTTAAAATATTATGGGAAGTAATTGGCCTATCAAATAAGTTCATTACTCTGCTCTGAACGAATGTGACAGATATCATACCACATCATTAGCAATATTTTAAAATTTGATTTCGAAAGATTTTCTAATTTTTCATATTATTTCCTATTCTTCGTCATCTTGGAGAGGCTTTTTGCTTTTAATTTTTTTGTTTTCGCTTATTTTTCCTCTTTATTTTGCTTCATAAATAATACTTTTACTATTACTATGTTGCATGATTCATTGTTGCAGACAACCGGGTTAACCGGTTTGTTTGTTGACGAACATGCGCATCAAAATTTGTTGAAAGAATATGGACGGTTAATGAAAGTATTGGAGCAGATACCTTCACATTCGTCATACCGGAAATATACCGAACAGCTTGTAAAAAAAAGGATAGCATTAGTACAAAAGGTCAGCATTTAATAATTTGAATGATTTAAATCATGTGATGGATCAAAATACATGATGACTATATCATTCTGAGTATTTTGTCACGTGGATTTATTCAGGAACCGGATATTCAGAAGTTGGAAGAAAGAATTGGTATGGGACAAATTGAAGAAGTTATCCAACAGGTATTTTTCATGCCTTAATTTATGAGTTGGAAAAAATTTTCCTGCAGTTGGTAATGTATTTTTGATTCACAATAAAATTTTTTGTTTGCCTAGAGCACTCTAAAGCACTTGTTAAATACTTTAAAAAAAAAAAAAAGAAAAAAAAAGAAAAAAAAAGAAAAAAAACTGGAAAATGAAACAGCACAGATTTTCAGTGGCGCTATTTGTAATTCAATAAAAAAAGACTTATTTGCTGACCAAATGCAAACAATTTAAATGCATTTAATAAGTAAAGAAAAATTTAATTTCCCTTGCTTCCTGACAGATTTCATAGTTTTTACTTATTAAAAAAAAATTTTAGTTGTCTCAGGAAAATAATTAATTTGTTTCCAGGCAAAATATGAAATATTAGCAGCAAAGGAAATTTTGAAAAGTCAAGCCTGGGAACCTTTAGTGGAGAAAGCTCCTGAAGGCCAGTGGAATTGGCCTATTGTATAATCCGCGAAATTAGTGTGATCTAGAATTTTCCTCTTTTATTTGAAATAAAATGATATAGAGTCTTTGAAAATTTTGTAAATAAAGCTTTATATTAATTTGCAATTGCATTATCTCTGAAACTAATAGTTCTGAAATCATTTCAGTATGATGTACTTATTTTTTATTTTTATTTCCGTGTTTCATCATATGTTGTAGCTTATTTTTCGGATTTTCGCGACTGAGTTTTATGAACTAAAATTTTAGTTTCAGAGCATATCAAGTCTCAAATTGAATGTTCATTTAATATTTTAAATAGGTTAATTTACTGGAATCATTTCAACTTGAATCTTTCAATTTTCTCACAAAAGGGTGAAATTATCTTTTTTTTTTTAACTTCAAAGTTATTTCCAGAAATCTGAAAAGTTTTTGGATGGACTTGCCAAGTCCGTATTTACCTGGTGCTTTGAGTTTGTTGGATCAATTGGACAAGAAGCTTTTGGTAGTTCTGCGTGATGGGCGTACATTAATTGGTTACTTAAGGTATTTTATATCGCATTACACTTCAAGATAATCAGCTTTTCTTTACTGAAGCTTCCAAACATGACAGGTGGAACTGATGCTTCTTGAAATTCGATCGGGATTCTGTAGACTTAGAATTTGCATTTGAAAATTTCTGTGATTCTTTGGATGATGATAATCACTATAATTAAGGGCATACACGAATTTTTTCCCTGTGGTCAGTTTCACTAATAAATTATCAATTCATATATCTGAACTTGGAAATAACTGTGAAGTGTCATTTGGATATTTTATCTCAGAACAATTGATCAATTTGCGAATTTGGTGCTGCATGGAACTTTAGAGAGGATCCACGTTGACAAATATTATGGTGATATACAACGCGGAGTATTTTTAATTCGGGGTGAAAATGTTGTTCTAGCGGGTGAAATTGATGAAACAAAGGAACATTCTTCAGGTTCGTTGAAATAACTTCGGTTTTTATTCTAAAAAAAATGTTATTTTTTTTTATCAGTGTTAATAGTTAACGATAAGCAAATAATTTGAGAGACTTATTAATTAAGGGAATCATAATAAAATATCTCTATCCTCTGAAGCAATGCTTCTGAAATTTTTACAGTTTCAATGATATGATGCTTTTTCATGTTATTTCGCATTCCATGTTGTAAAAGAGGAATTTTTGTTCCATCATTTGCGTAATATAGCTTAATTCGGCATGATAAATTGCAACTGTTTCATTCACTTGTTCTTTAGGTCTTATTCCAGTTTCTGCGGAAGAGATTCTTTTGTTGCAACAAAAAAAATTAGAGGAAAAAGAACGGTTCGAGGAAACTAGAAATAAAATAATGAAAGGACGCGGTCGACTTGCAAAACCTACAGTTGATGTTTATGATGAATCGTGATAATGTTGTCGTAGATATCTATATTTATAACTGATTATCGAATTATTGAAGGATTTGTGCCAATAAATTTTGTCTATATATTGGTGAGATGTTTTTATTAATGCTTATCAGTGAAACAGAACTCATTAAGTTCTTGCAGCTTGAGTGCCATCTTTCGTTTAAAACTCATCAATTCTACCATTGTAAATGTAAATTTTTTTTTTTTGATCCAGATATATGGGCGGATTCGTCACCTCAACTTTCAATTATTTTTTACGAAATGAGCCTAATGTGTTTGAGAAATATGAATTTTTTTTTTTTTTTCAATTTTTGAATATCTAGCATTAGATTGTATGAGAACTTATTTTTATGGAGCAACATTCATAAATAGATTTGTTTTCCAATTGTTTAATTTTTGAATATAAAAATATAGCGTGTATTATTTAAGAGGAATTATAAGGTCACGAATTTGTTTTACATGTTTCATTTCTAAAATGTAATGCTTCAGATACATTTTTAATCTATGGGAATAAGCATTTTTATATTTTTATTGTTGCACTGGAAAAGAATTTGTACATTTGAGTTAGTTCAATTTATTTGTGTTTGTTTGTTTTGTCGTATAAATTATTTGTGGATATGCAGCGAATCACCGTAAAAATTTCTGGTGCAAAGAAATTTGTTCCGTATTATATGTCGCATTTTTATTCAACTTTTCCGGATTTTCTTTGCGCTTCCCTTATTATTAAATGCTTTTCATGTTGGCAATGAAAAGAGATAAGTCAATAGTTTGCTTAACTAGTTATATTTCATTACAAAAAAAAAAAAAGAGTATGTGGAATATTAAATCAAATAAATTTTCCTAATTTAGATATTTCTTAATATGTTTTATGTAAACAAGAGATAAGTGCTATATCAATCCATACTATGACAGAAATTCCTTTGGAACTTTGCATGCATTCCGGAATCATTCTCGAATAGTTCCGCTAAATATCGTAGGATATCAAACTTGTGACTTAAAAATTAACGATCGCCATACTTTCTCTCTTCTCTATTGTTCTCAATTGAAATTTTGTTTCATTTTTTCCTGATTTATTAAATTAGGTCTGTTATAATCAATATTTGATATAAAATAACTAAAAGACATAATTGCTATAAAATCGAAATTATTTACAAAATATGAGATTATTTTAAAGGTGGCTTCGTTTTATTCAGAAAATTTTTAATTATTGATCTTTCATTCCTGAGTGGTTTGAACACTTAGCAGTCATTTTCATTAGCAGATATTTTTATTCTTTTTTTCTTTTTCTTTTTCGCATTTGATGATTTTAGAATGAAGTTTAAAATTTCATGTATATGTATGAAAGGAATAAGATATGATGTGACAACTGTACTCTTATAAGTAGTCATCAAATTTATTGTCAAAAAATAAATGAATAATTTCAATCATAGTAAAATATAAAAAGAGTAAATGATATATATTGAGAGAAAATTAGACTCATTGTCTTCTTTTTTTTTTTCGTTCGAAAAGTTTCGTATTAGAAACTGCGTAATTTCCCATTTGAGAATTTTTTTCGAAGATTTTTCTTTTTTTTGATTTATAAAAAGTATTTTATGAGTAATTTATTCTCATTTTTTTCTGGAAACTTTTTCTTTTTATCAAAGGAATTTATCTTCTTTTATAGGATAATTAAAGTAACAAATAAATTTATTTATGTTTTTTTGTGTCTCATTTTGTTTATATGCATTCAAATTTCCAAATCAGAAATTTATTCCGACATTATTTCTAAAGTTAGAAAATTATTCATGAATAGAAGTTCGATTAAGCCTAGCGGATTGCATATATTGCAGAATGAAAACTTATTAAGTTTCAGTTTAGATTTAGGAAAGAAAAAAGAATCAAAATAAAGATTCAAAAATTTTTCACCATTTATGTAGAATCGCTAATTAATTTCAACGTTTTATTGCATCATTTTTGAATTTATTTTATCAATTTTCAAATTTATAATCAAACATTTTAAAGTAATACAAATATAAAAGTCGTTTCATGATCATTTAGGAAAGTAGTCGGCAAAAGATTGGAAAAAAAAATTGTGACGAATTAATGATACGACATTTGTCGAGATTGGGAAAAAAAAAAATTGGGACGAAATAATGATACGACCTTTTTATTGCCTTTTTTTTTTTATTTTCTTAGAATTGTCATGTCATTTCTAATTTTTCTAAACAGTTTCCTTCTCTTTCATATTCTTTATTTTTTTATTTTCATATTAATTTTTGGTGATGTATGGGAATTTCGAGTAATAATTGCTCGTAAAATTATTTCTTTAAGAAGCAATCTTTTTTTCTAGTCATTCTCATAACCATTATTTTTGTATATGTATGCAGATATAATTATATTTATTTCAAACTTTTATAATTACAGAACATCATTAATGATTACCATTTTATTTAATTTTTTTGTATTAGTTCGAAAAGTTTTCATCTGAAATTCATTTTTGCTACGATAATTTCTGATCTAATTAACTGAGATCATTGCATTATTTTACTTAAAATTTTTTCTACTTCTTTTTTTCCTTACCAGAAAATCCAACTTAATAATTTTACAAAAAGTGGAGTGAGAAGTGGGGTAGTTGTAAAAAAGTTATCGTTAAATGTACGATGAAATAATATAATAGATTTTAAGGCTTCTATTAATCTTTGATCTACTAATATTTTAAGGCTCAAGCTAGCAATTAATGTTTCGATGCCTAAAGTGCAATTTTCAATATGCTGATATTTTGTAGCCTAGGTTACCAATGATCGATCGCTAATGTTTCAAAGCTAATTTTGCAGTCCTCACTTTGCTAATGTTTCAAAGCCTAAGCTGTCAATTTTCGATCTACTAATGTTTTGAATTTTGATAAGTTCGTTTTTTCAGTACATTCCAAATAAGATTAACAGTAAGATAAGATATTATTATTTATAATTAAAAAAAAATTTTAATTTTTTTTTGCGAACTCTAGAAAAACGATAACAAATAACTATTTTTTTGATCAAATTTGTGGGAAGTATTTCTATTTCTGGTTGTGTTACCGTAATAATTATGAGTTGTATGACATAATCATACTGCTAATTATGTAATTAAATGAATTAAACAAATCCTATTAATTGTTATTAGATGAGAATTGATCAGCCGAATCGATAATAATTTGAATAAGCTTGTCGAATGAAACACATTGGGAATGATTAAATTGCAATAATTGTCAGTGATAAATAAATCAATAAATCAAATGAATTTAGATGCGATGGTCGTAAGTATTAAATAAATATATGAATTGTAGAGAAAGTGTTGGTTCAATTGATGTTGAATAATTAAATCCATAAATTTTAATAAATTAACTTCAATAACTTAGATGAATCATAAATGATCTCATTCATTTATAAATAAATGAGTAAACGGACTAGTTTCATAAATATATGGATAAAATATCCAAAAATGGAACATAGTCCAAAGAAAATAAACATTTGAGCAGATATTACATGGATATGGGCATAAAAAATATTCATTATTTCTAGATAATAAGAGAAAAAAAAAATTGGTTGGATGCAAAATTATCAAATCGATAATTTAATCCATTGAATATGATCATTATCGATAAAAATATCATCATTTCTTATTTATTTAAACTGTATCACCAATATATCTAATGATTTAAATTTACGTTTTCTAAATAACAATAATATCTATGATTAGTAGATGCTATAATATAGTGATAGATGAATTTTTCCGCCGACAAATCTGTCATTTTTGCATGAAATCAGGCATATCTCATCAATATGTGCATTTATATTCTATTTATTTCTGAAAAATATGTCGTTTGCTTATTACTGTCTTTATTTTATTATTATCCGATAGATAGAAAATGCGAAAAATTTTTTAATTGAAAAAAATCGAGATAAATTATGTTTATACTAAATCATTCATATTATGTATGCATCTCATTCTTTTTTTTTTCTTTTTTTTGTTTTGTTTTATTTTTGTTTTTGTCATGCTCGCGTTGCTTCTAGTTTCATTTGTTTTGTTCTTTTTTTTCTTTTTTTTTTTAACTGTAATTTTATAAATAGAGAAAATGAATAAATAAAAAGAAAAAGAATTTTTAAAGAATTACAATTCCAAAGTACTGTAAAATCTAGATATGAAGAAAAGATGGATGAATTTAAGTAAAACATTGTAATCCTTATGAATTTAAGTAAAACACTGTAATCCTTATTAGTTGCTGAGGTTTGAAGCGTATTTAATATAAGGAAGTTGATTTTTAATAATTTTAAGCATTATGTAAAATTGGAAAATCGGTAATTATATATGAAAAAAAAAAAAAAAAAAGAAAATTAAAGAATAATGATGCTTTATATTTTATTGTGTTGTTTGATTTCTAGTATGGCCATTTTATGAGTCTGAAGCTTATTGAATTTATGGTTTTGTATTAAGTTATGTAACTTATTAAGTTATGTGCACCTAAAATTTGTCGCTTTTTGGATAATTAAAATTGACGAATTTGCCATATCTATAGATCACCGATATCCCAAATCTCAGAGTAAAATCTTTTTATGGCTTTAAATATTTGTTGGGTTATATTAAATGAGCCTGAAAATGCATTAAGACGTATCATTTTAAAAGATTTGTCTTGGCATAGTAGTGCAGAATTAATCTAAATTTTCATTCCTACCTGCTTATTTACTTATTAATAAATATAAAATTATAGAGTAGCTTAAAAAGTGTGAAGTGTTTCATCTTTTTCAAGTATTTTCCACTATTAATTATCTTAAGCAGCTCATTAGTTCAAACAGTGCTTTTCATGGTTATTCATTATTGATTGCCTGAAATCACTGAATAATTATTTTTCAAAATACAATACTTTGCTTTAGATACCAATGATTGCTTTTCATAATATGATATTTTTGAAATGTTAACTGTATCATATCTTCTTTTGTATGTACTATATAATATTATAATTTATCGAAATCATATTTTATTTGTAAAAGTACTATTGGCTACCAGTTAAATCTCGTATCAGATACATTTCAGGTCATATTAACGTCAAAATAATTTGCTTATTTATATATTAAAAATTCAAAATTAAGATGATATAAGTCAGTGTTACAAAATCATGATAATATAAAGAAAAAATGCATACTTTTTTATTTCGTCTAATTCTGCTGTTATATTTATTTATATTTACATTTATTGTTATGTTTATATTAATGTATATGAAAATACTTCATTTTATGTTACGCCTGCTTAGTCAACGAATTTTATAGAAATAATCCAAAGAAAAAAAAAAGCAAAAAATTGTTGCTAATATAATTTCAGACCTTTGTAAGTTTCCTATCGTGTTATCTCAGAATACTGGAAAATGCCAAGTTTTGATGAATTACGGAAAGTAGTCTTTGTTTTAGGACCACCAGGATGTGGCAAAGGAACGCAATGTATGAAATTAGAAAAGGTTTGCTTATTTTTCTCGAATTTATACTTTTGGAATGCATCATTTAGTAATAAAATAAACTGAGACATGGAATTTTATCCGGAATTCAAATTTGTACGATTGCAAGATTTATTAGATGTGTTGATTTTTCCCTGTATCTTTTAGATTTTAAAAAATAAAACAGTACGAGCTAACTTATTAAATAATAAAATTTCTGATTAGAGAATAAAGAAATCAATTGCAGAATCTCGGCATAAAACATTTGAGTGCCGGCGAATTGCTGCGGGCTGAACGGAAACGTGAAAGTTCTCAATATGGACAAATTATTGAATCACATATCCGGAATGGCACTATCGTTCCGGTTGAAATTACTTGTAAGCTTCTTGAAAATGTAGGTTATATCAGGAACCATTCATCTGTCTAGTAACAGTTTATCGTATTATTAGATATTATATTTCTATTAGATATTTTTAATTCTTGTGCTTCTCTTTTCTTTGTTTTAATTGTAATATTAGCATTATTCTTAGCTTTAAACTTTTAGTAAATTAAGTGTAATAATTGCTTAGAGCTTTAAAAATTCCATTTCGGAGATATCGATTTGGTTTGCATTGCAAAATATGTCATGAAAATCATGTGATAGATCGTGTATCAAAACAACGAATAAAAGTAAGTTATAAGATTAGAATGTCATGAAATATATAAATTTTACAATCACAAAATGAAATTTTGATATTAGACTTCGATGTTTCTTTTGCACTAATTATACTGTTTTTTTTTTTTTTTTTTTCAGGCAATAAATGATTCACCGTCGGCAAAAGCATTTTTAATTGATGGCTTTCCACGGAATCAGGATAATGTGGATGGGTGGGAACGTATGATGCTTTCAAAAGCAAAAGTTCTGTTCGTTTTATATCTTCATTGTCCAGATGACGTACGTATTCCTCGTTCATAATTTTTCAATACTTAACATTCGCAACACTAATCTTTATCCGGTTTTTAACGAACTTTCAAGTTTAGATTGCAATTCTTTGTTACATCTTACATCCTACTTCATTTCAATGATTTTAGACTTTCCTAGAAAATCCAAGCACTAAATTTTCAGATATGTGTAGAAAGATGCTTAAGTCGAAATGAAGGACGTTCGGATGATAACGAGGAATCGTTACGTAAAAGGATTAAAACATATCATACACAAACAATACCGATCATAGAATATTACAAAACACAAAATCTTGTGCGGCAAGTATCAGCAATGACATCAGCAGAAGAAGTATTTTTCTAAACAGATATCAATTCAACTTTTTTAAAATTTGATTTGCATATTTGAAGGATAATTTATCCGCTAGTAAGTCCTGTAGGTTTTTTTAGAAAGTATTTTATGATTTAAGAAAAATCTTGAGATCATTTCAAAACTAAAAGTAATCTCACTCATTCACAAGTAGTTATAACGAAGTTGTTGTGTTTATCCATACGAAATGAATTTAGAGCTAGCTCAATCAATTAATTACTTTCAGCGAATTCAGAAATCCTTCGAACTAAACTGAGCTTTGCGTCCTCCATATTTCAGGTTTACAAAGAGGTGGAGAAAATTTTCAAGGACTTTGGCATTTAAAATGACTTAAAATCTCGTCACAACCGATGCCGATTAAGATTATTTACTAATTCTACGTTACATGCAGTTCATTTAAAAATCTAAGATTATTTTATTAATTCTACGTGCAATTCATTTAGTCTTAATTTAATCTTAATTTATCATATTGTTCTTCATCATTTTCACGGTACTTTCTAATTAACTTCATAACATTTGGCCGTGGTGTCGTGAATTTTTCTTCTTTGACGTAAAGAGTTAGTGTTATTGAAAAGAAAGGATTTACGCTTTGAGTCAGATTGATGAATGTATGGACAGTTAATTTGTATCTTTATTATTGATACCGTAGATAATTGATTAAGAGTAATAAATAGAATAGAAAATTATGAAGTAGAAGTTTATAAAATCAAAATTATAACAGCCAAGAATAACAAGTCGAAAATTACAAATTCCTAAGCGCCGGGAATTTATTCCAACTGTTCCACCAGCTACTAATCCAATCAGATTCAGATTCAAGAATAACCTTTCTATCCTCGATAAGCGGGTATGGCTTATAGAGTACAAAAGGGGAATTGCACAGTTTTCTCACTTATGTAAACTGGTACGTAAGAAGGATATATTTTTTTTTGTTGTAAATTAGCATATAGATGTGCATAACCATACACGGCAAATGATTATAAATTAGATAGCGAATTCATCTCTCAATATGAGAAAACGCTGAAAATTTTGCAAATGAGATGATTCCTTTATCTAGAAGATTATTTATAAAAAATGATTTTACCAGATTTTCAAGATAGAGATGTAGCAGGTGTTTAAGACTTATAATCTAAAGGAATTCACATATGAATTTTGATAATGATTCAGATAGAACAATTTTTTATGGTGCAAGTATTTTGAGATACAAAAATTATTTTAGAAATTTATTTCGGGTTTCCCGACTGGTTCTTTTCATGTCAAATGTCGTCTAGTTGTTACGAAACTTTTTCATTCATTGTTTAGAAGTTATGATTTGGTTTTCTTGGTAATCTTAACTTTTTATACATCCACCGGAATTCGCACCTTTTTAACAGCAATAAAAAAATCCTCGAGTAATTCTCAACAAATAATTAGTTTACTTGGAAGGAACTTTGTTATTGAAAAGTTGTGCTATTTTGTTATGTTTCTTCATCATGTCGAACTCTCAGTTGCTTTATTTAATTTGTACCTGTGATATTGCATGCTTTTTTTTTGCGATTTTTTCTCACGTAAAAATCATCATTGATTTTTAGCTATTAATTTCATATAGTCTTTCCATTCTGTCACCACGAAAACGATCATAAATCATAAAAGTAAAATTGGTGGCCTTTTAAGCTTTATATCACGTATTAAAATATGACAAAATGTGCAAGATATAAGAAGATTTGTAGTTACCTTCTTAGTTTTCTACTAAGTTGGTTTTAATCAGCTGATATAATTCCCCAACGGTTGGAACTCTATATCTGATGGGGAATATGATAGTCAATATCCAGTAGTTTGACTTCCTGAGAAAAACTTGAACAATGTAGAGAAAGAAGTGTATAGAAAGAAGACATTTTATTACGCAAAGCTTTAAAAAAATCAAATTATTAACTTTGAACTGCATATCTGTCTCTTGGGAGATCTTCTGGAACTTTTCGGATGTCATTCGGCTGAATGGCCCAAAGTGGTATCTCACTCGAATAACTCCATTCACTAGTCTGATATTTTAGGCAATGCAAGTGCAACATCATCTGTTCAGGTGTGATATCTTTCTTTTTCGCATTGCAATTCACACATATTGGATCATATTCCTGTCGTGCTTTTGTGTCTAGCCCTTCTGATTCGGGTTGTACCTGAAATTGATTATAATTAATTCAATCCAAGACTTGAAAATTTGCTTTCCTACATTATATTGCGACTTGGATTAAAAAATAAAAAAAAAAAAAAAAAAAAAAAAAAAGAATGAAGTTCATGGAGTTACTGGCAAAAGCTGTCACTTCTGAACTAGATCGAACATGAACAGCATAAAATTTATAAATTTTTATAATTTTCACATGTCCCCTAAACACAACTTTTCCAAAAATCTATCTTTGAAATTACCTTTCCTTCAGCAATTTGTTTTACTCTAGTCTCATATTCAGGATCTATTTGTTCATGCCAGTTAGACGCTTTATGCTCTTCGAGAACATCTTTTCGAAGCTGAAAAGATAGAATGGATTAAATTTGAGAAAATCCAAATAAAAACCCATGTCAATGAGCGTTGAGATTTTGTGTACTACTATTTTCCAGAACATTTTTTCAAAATTATAAATTACTAAAGAAATGAGCTTTTCCCCGCTTCACTCCCAAATCTCTTTCCAATATTTGATCTTTTTTTTTTCTTTCAATACCTGCTCCAACGATTTTCCATAATTTCCATCTTTGCCTTTCGTTGCACCCCAAGCAGCAGTATTGTAAATATAATCATCCACTATGGGGTAACCTAAAATGATGAATAAAACGAATAAAGACTTTGGGCTACAAAAAAAAAATTAGTCAAAATGAAAGACTAATTGACCAAAAGTACAACGACAAACAATATATGATCAATAAACAATGTCCAAAAGGGAAAACTCTGTTACCATTCAAAGTTGCTGAGACATAGCAATCAGTTTTAAACCTTTTTAAAATGTCATTTATTCAGCTAAACGGAAAACTGATTTTAAAGAGCTACCTAAATATTGCAAGTGAACACGAATTTGGTGAGTACGACCAGTTTCTAGCATACAACGAACAATTGATGTTTGACCATCCGTCCATAAACGCGAAAAACGGGTCAGAGCATATTTGCCATCATCACGAATACATTGGATACCCATCGAAACAATAAGTGGCCCAATGGGACGATCACAAACAATCTCTTTGTTTCTTCAAAAAATTGAAATTATGATATGAATTTGATTTAAAAATTAAAAGCACTTGAACTTCATTTTCTGACCATTGCAGGTTAACATTAGAGTTATACAATGATGGTAAGCTAAATTAGCTTGATGTAACTGAATTATTTTAGCTTACCATCAAACATCTCTATCTCAAAAATTTTGAGCGATGTCCTTCGATAAATGTTAACAAAATTCATATTTTTCGATAAATGTTAACAAAATTCATTTTTTTTTTTTTTTTTTGTTAATCAATACATCACCACTTCTTTTAAAACTTCCTATAAAGTAAGAATATTCTACTTCAAAATACGCTCCGACTCATAAACAGCATGCTTTCATTCATCACTTGCACAAATTCTTTCCTCTTCGTTTTTTTTTTTTTCTTATTGTAGTTTTACAACTTCAGATTGCATTCAACACAAAATTTCTAATTTAGAAAATTAAAAAACAAAGAAGAAAAATTCACTTACTCGGGAAAGACACCTTCTACTTTACAAAGATATTCTTTATGCCATATTTCACCAGCACGTAATGTCCTTTTTAGCTGGAAATAAATTTTTTCTTTTTAATATGCAACAGATGAAAGAAATTCCAAAGCAATCAACAATTTGGCAATTATAAATATGGATAAATGAATAAATTCAGTTCTTCTTTGTTCCTGAATATGTAGCAAAAAAATTATGTGAATAAATCCAATTAAAAATAAGCTTCAAAATTTTAAATGAACAAGAAAATTGTGTGTGACATAACAATACTTTCCTTCTTTTACAAACTAATTCACTATTTCAGTTACTTTTAATTTTAAATCAAAATCCAATTAAATTCCAAATTTTCTTTCTCACAGAAATCATGTTTCAATATACCATCCTATTTATAAAATTGTTAACGCAAACTAATTTAAAAACAGGAAATTACTGACAAGAAAAAAAAAGAATATTATTTAAATCTGTCAAATCTAATGAATCGGAAGGCTAACTTTCATATCCGTTTCAGCATTTCTAGCAAACAACAACACACCAGATGTTGTTCGGTCCAGCCTATGTACAACTACAAAATAAAAGTTTGTTAAATATGGAAATTCAAATATATGTTTTATATTTAACATATCGAATATGTTTAGAAGTTCAGAAAATTATCTTATTTAGATATATTTACAGATGGACATATCATTAGGAAAAAAATTTTGCTAAATTTTTAAAGCGACAAAAGTAAATATCTCTTTCATGAGTAGTATAAAATATAAATTTGCCCATTTCATATTAAGAGGGAAATGTAATGATAGTAAATCCCGAAAAACTTATTACTATCTTTCATTTTATGTTAATGAATATCAAAAGTGCATAAATTTGTTTGCATAAATGGAACAAAATTCTTGGAAAAAACATTTACCTCTAAGACCACGAAGACCTCGCTGTTCGCGCAACATACCTAATACTGTGTGCACACAGTACCTACCGCACGGATGTACCGGCATACTTGGTGGCTTATCCACCACCAGGATATCATTGTCATTATCGATCACTCTGATGTAATGGTCCAAGATAGGATGCTCATGACGATGTCCTATATGCTCAATCGAATCGTTATGTTGCACGATGTAATTAACATCCGTCATTTGTTTGCAATTTACCCAAATACGACCTAATTTACATGCAGCTGTCTGCAATGGAACCATTTAAATGGAAATTCATATATATTATGAAAATCTGATTTCACAATGCATTTGGATTCCTCAGATATCAGGTGAAAATAGTTATAATTATGAGTTGAAAACCACAACTTTCATTTGACAGTAATAAAGTTTCCGAAAAAATGGATAAAACATTACAGAATAAAGCGGACTCAATGACACAAATTCCTCGGTAAAAACATCGATTAAACGACGCCCAATCCATCGTCCTTTAGCCCATGTACGATAAACACTCCAGTACGGGTTCAAATATCGAATACCTGCAAAATCATAACAAACAATTATCTAATTCATCTTTAATTCTTAACTTTTTAAACTGTTTGAACTAAATCGCTACATAAATGATAATATTTGTACTAATTAGCTTCATTTTTTTAAGCGGAAATAAAATACGTCGATAACAAGCAATTACATAGTTTAGGCAAAAGGTAAACTCTTTGGTGGATTTTATGTGAAAACGAAACAAATTCCATGAGAAAAAAAAAAATCCAAAAATATGCGACAAAAATTAAACCGTTTTTAATGTGAAAACCGATATTTTCTGGCATTTCATCTAGTATATCTATTTCCTCGTGTTTACGTTTCTTCGATTTAGGACTCTATAAAAAAAAAAAGAAAAAAAAAATTGAGTTAAAAATACAAAAGCTTTATTTCAGAAGTACTTAAATTAAATTTAGTGAAATCCATAGCAGTATACTATGTAGTAAAAGCACGTATTGTTGACTGAATATGATGATAGATTAGCGAATACTATATAAAAGGACTGATAAATATTAAATAAAACTAAAAATCAAAACATGTAACAAAAGCACTAAATGATGCATAATAAAATATATATTAAGTAAACATTTGTTTGGTCTATGATATATATAGTTTGAATATTACATGATAGCTACAATGAATACATTATTCATATTGCGTAATTTTTGTAACGAATATGATCATGGGAAATTTCACTAACTATATCTATAGCATTGACTACTTACATTTTTTCTCATTCAATGATTAATTTAACATACTATCGCTGTCATAAACGTCTTATATCGTCTTTCACACCTGAAATATTATAATATCATCATATTTATCATATATAGAAACTTTTGAATCTTTACCAAAATTTGAAATTTTTAAGATTCAAAAATTTGTCCTATCCTTTAAAATTCAGTTCTAAAAACAAAAATTACATTAAAAAAAACCAATTAAACCTTTTTTCTTTTTTTTTTTTTTTTTTTTTTTAAACTGTAAACATATTGGTGCAAAAAATTCCTAAGGGTCGTTGACAAGGAGTGATGCAATATTGAAAATATTATGGAATAAGAGCCTCCATGAGAATGATAAGGTTTGGAGCATAGCAATAACAGAGATTAAGGTTAATGAGGAATCATCTGATACTAAGAAACAAAAGGAAAAAGGCATGTCTCATCGTTTATATCGTTCCTTTATGGGTTCAATGTCAATTTGCGATTTTCTGATCACAGATAAGACCAAAAGTATTATACGCTGAGAGGACGGGACGGAATGAATATTTGAATTAATTCAAGAAGGAATGAAAATTTGAATTAATTCAAGAAGGAATGAAAATTTGAATTAATTCAACAAGGAATGAATATTTGAATTAATTCCAGAAGGAATGAAAATTTGAATTAATCCAAGAAAGAATGAAAATTTGAATTAATTCATGACGGAATGAATATTTGAATTAATTGACATAATGCATGGTACTTATCGTAATTTCAAATCATTCTGAGTCTTAATATGGCATTCAAGTAATTGGGCAGTTTTCATGGTTTCCATAACTTAAAGAACTGTTGACTTCTTTTTTTACTGATATTTCTGTTTGATTGATTAGTATTCATAATTTATCTGTATCAGTGATTGATTTGGTATCTGTATCCAGTCGGGTATTTATAGTTCATTGGTATCTATAGTTTCATTTCCAAATGTTGCATCACAATTTTTTTTTCTTACTTATTTTTATTATACACAACTTATTAATTATTAATTTCAACATATTTAAACAATTTTTCATCATTTATGCGATACAAATTGGATATAGGCATTTGAAATACTTAGCATCAAAGACTAACTGTTATCTCTGGTATAATGCTGTAATAATAATAATAATAAATTATTTTTCTTTTCACAGTAAATTTATCATTCATTTCTTGAGCTGCATTTGGTTTTGGTCATGAGCTTTTATGGGATTGTTACTTTCGAGAAATTAGAAGCCAGGAAGGTAATAAAATTGGAGTACATTTTTCCGAAATATAAATAAACTTCCAATTGAATTATGAACATCAAAAGATGTAAAAAGTAAAAGTTAATTTGTCATACGTATAAAATTATTAGTTGTTTTCAGATTAATAAGCTAAGAAAACAATGCAATAATTTGCTTAGAAAAAATCAGATGCTAATATATAAAGTCAAAAATTTGAATCATATTATTTCAGCATTTATGAAATTTTCTTACCTGAAAGAATCATCTTAAAATGTAGATTAATCTTTCGTACAATGTAGATCAAACTCTTTTGTTCATTTTTCGAATTCTCTAGCAGTCATTAATTTTCTATCATTCATTCAAATCTTCCTATTTCAAATCATTCCATGAAAAAATCCGTATAACGTTTCATAAATACCAACAATAATTGTGACTTTTCCATTATATCAAGAAATCCGATGGGCCTAAAATTGTAGCTAACGCCATAACGAAATTTACTTATGATCGTGTCAACATAAAATATGAATTTAATGAGATGTAAGAATGCTAGAAATCAATAACTCAAGATTGCAAGCTATAAAGCTACGAGTTGCAGGATAGAAGCAACAGATGATTTCCTTTGTTATATTTTCAAATTGCAATCTCTCACTACTATTTTTAAATCGTAAGGACATTTTTTGAAATTTGAATAATTTTTAAATTGAATGAAAGGAATAAAACAATTTCACCTTTCGTTGATCTTTTCTAATATTTGCTATCGGAGATAAATATTGATTGATCGATATTAGTGACAGATGTTTAAATATTTGATTTGTACTAATAAACTTGCTTGTTTGCTTTTTTGTTTGTTATTTTCTCTAGAATCCTTTTTCAATTCAAAACGTGCTTCAATTGCACCAAAAAAAGAAACTTCATTATCATTGATGTTACATTGCAATAAAAAAACATTTTATTTAATGGAATTTGTGAAAAATTTAGATTTTAATCATCACTGAAATAATGAACTAGTTTGAAAGAACTAGTTTACTTATAGTTTTTTTTTTCTTTTCAGTTTGAAATATCCAAACATCATTTGAAAATTTCAAATAATTTTAAATATAAATTTTATTGTAATAGGCAATTCTGCTAGCAACTGAATAAATATAACATATTATACTGCACATATCAAATTTTTCCTAAAATCATTTTTCATTATATCAGTAATAAGCAGTATTTCTAACCAATTGTTGTCAATCGAATCCATACTTTTAAAGTTTAGCATATTTTTGATTGTAAAAACTTAAAAAAAAAACAAATCAAATCTTATCCTTCATGAAGCACCGATAACACGGGATTTTCATGAAAAACTGTTTGTTAACGATAATAGGACTGCTAGCCGAGATTTCATTCACTGATTATGCCTTTCGTTCATTCTTGAAAACTAACATATTTCATTGATTTCGTGAATTTCAATAATTATCTCACTTACTTCTTATTAAATTTGTTAAAATAATTGATGTGAATAATTGAACTTTTGAATTTCAATTATTGCATTTTTAAGTGAAAAAATTCTATTCATCCAAATCTATCGCGGAGTAATATATGCATCATCAAAATGAAATTAATCAAAACGATTAATTTTTTCGTAAAAATAAATTTGATTGAGTTACGTTGAAAGGTTAAAACACTTCTTAAATATGCAAATTTGTATTATAAAATTTTAGCTATAAAAGTATGACTGTTATTTCTGTGCGTATTTTTCATTAATTCAGTCACCTTCACTACACGTTTTATTTGTTTGCTGGATTATTTCAGCGGTATTTTAATGACTGTTCTACAAATAGCTTTACATGGAAGTGAAAAGGATGAAATTTAAAAGAAAAAATAATTTTAAATATGAATGATATCACAAGAGTTCATTAAAGAAATTCCTAATAAAATATATCGATTAAATAAACTAAGTTTAAATTTAATAAACATTAAAATTTGATAGCAAGAATGAGTACAGTACTAGAAATTGAAATAAATAAAGATTTAAATTTGAGATTGAAATTTAAATTTATTAATTAAGGACCGAATAATTTTGTATTTCGAATTAAGTTATATGGATCATAGAATGATCATTCGAATTTCACATACTTTTAAGGAAAGCGTGTTCTGTAGAGGACTGTATTGATGAGTTTGTTGTTTTTCAGATTAAGAATCACTGGAAAAATCTATCAGATCGCAATACTGGATAATAAAATTCATTACAGGTATTCCCTCACTGTTCTGTGTAAAAAACGAAGAGGGAGAAAAATAGACTGGAATAAAAGGAGGCGGCAAAGAGACGATGGAAAAAGATCACAGAGAAAAAAAAATAAAGGGAGATGATAAAAGGAGTAAAATGGAGAGAGATGAAAGTAAAGGAAAAGCCAGACAAAATGAAAGAGTGAATAATTTGAAGAGAAACGAAAGTGACAAAGAAATTGGTAAGGGATCGACAGATGAAACAAACAATGATATAAAAAAAGATGGAGAAAATGAAAAATTGAGTAAAAGTAAAAGAAGTAAGAGAATATGGGGAGTTGAGGATGTCGAAGAAAATGAAGAAGAGAAAAGAAATCCAGTAATTGTGAGAATGAGAAAAGATGAGAAGGACGAGAAAGTAAAGAAATCATTAGAAAGAGACAGGAATATCAATGATACAGATTATCCTACGATAGATAGGGAAATTATTCGCAGTTTGACTCCCGAAATGGCCAACGAAATGAAAGTACGAGGGATCATATTCTATGAGGATCTCGGTGATTCTTTTTTCCTTCTTTTCCAAGTTATTTTCTCGATAATTTTTGATCTCTTTCTAATGAATGACCTTTGTACTCTCGTGTTTCTTCTTTTTTTTTCTTTTTCATTCAAAAAATTTGGATAAACTATTTTGGACAACGTTCATTTGCAATAAGAATATGCAAATGAATACTGGCAGCAAAGAGAGAGCAGGAGAGCATGTAAGATAATAAGAAGATATTTCAGTTCGACTATCAAGAATGTCATTATAGGTTGATCTTATCACTTCTTTAGGTGCACAATGATGATAAATAGATAAATGAAAGCAGATAACATTGCCTGTTATTCCATCTTGAAAGTTTCTGGAAATCTTCCCGAGAATTTCGTCTCATTTAGCCTTAGATTTAACTCATTCCAATGAACTTCTTAACTAAGAACTTTCGTTATCACCACCACTACTTACTAATTTCCCTCAATTATTTCTTTAGGCAAAGGAACATTTTCTATAGTAAAGAAAGGCTGGTGCGATATGCTAGCAAGAATGGTTGCTATAAAAATAATCGACACAAGGTAGTAATCAAATGTGATACTGGGTATTTTATCAATATTTTATCACTAATGGGACATCTTTAATTAATTTATTATTAATCGAATATTCGTGATTGATTTATTATTAATTGGATATTCGCAATTAATTTATCATTACTTGAATAATGACAGAAGCTATTGCCTCAATTCCTTCATTCCCTTTCATCTTACAATTTTCTCTTCATTTATCAAATTATTCAGTTAAAATAACCATCATTTGAATTTCTCATGGCTCCATTCAAACATATACTGTTTTCATTTTCCCTTACAAATGACCAATAATAAATCAGGTATACTTCAGGAAAGATTTAAAATACACGAAAAAGTGTTTGCCACGTGAGATTGAACTTATCCGAAAGTTGCAGCATGACAATATCATTAAAGTCTATGAAGTACCTTCTTAAATTTGATGAAAAAAAAAGTTTTATTTGTATTCTATACAAAAATATTGTTAACATTATCAGATATTTTACTTATTAATTATTATTATATCGAAATTAACTTGAAGATAAAACAAATTGTTTACTTCATTTCAGTTTTTTCATAAAACTTTTTATTCTTTAAATTTTCAAATTTCGATTCTTAAATTTTCAGGTAATTAAAAAAAATCCGTATGTTTGTATTATACAAGATTTTACAAGTAGAGGTGATTTATTACAAAAAATAAAACGTAAAAGTAAAATTGATGAAAGGGAAGGAAAAATACATTTTCGACAACTTATTGAAGTGATGAAGGTATCAAGCTGTCCAAAATTATCTCTTCATGTGAACATTAATTAAGGTCAAATGATTAAAATTAAGATTTGAAACTAAAACTTAAAAAAAATGTTCTTTTTAAAAATTTCAAAGAAAAATCATTTTCTAGTATTTAAAGTCAGTGGAAGTTGTACATCGAGATATCAAATGCGAGAATATATTGCTCGATTCATGCGAAAATATTAAAATTACCGATTTTAGCTTTGCGCGATTATTGAAAAAGGGTGAAAGATCAAAAACATTTTGTGGTTCTCGAGCATACTTAGCTCCGGAAATTATTAGGTTTGATAGATTTATAGTCTATCTTTTATCTATATTTTTATAGCAATAATCTAGCCAAACTTTTTGTCGCATATTTTTGAAGTAATAGTCTATCCTTGAATGGGCAAATATTTTATCGTGCATCAGTGCAACAGTCAATTTCGAATCTGATATCGTTTTTTTTTTTTTTTTTTTTTTGGAATTAACTGTTCTGCTAGCATTTTCCGATGATACTAAACGTTGATTTAAAATTTCTCTAAGAGAAAACAAATCATCTCGTTGTGACAAAAAAATAAATTTCAAAATAAAGAAATATACGAAATTTTGAAATTTCCGCAGAGCACAACCATATGATGGATATCTATCAGATATGTGGAGTGCGGGCATTGTATTATATGTTATGATCACTGGAATGATGCCTTATAATGATAAAGATGTGAAAAAAATGCTGGAAAAACAATTGCAGCATAGGTCATAGAATATACAATTTAATTTGAATATATTTGAATTTTCATATCATTTTATATGCGTGTAGATATGTTATACTTCGAATTTCGATTACAGTTTAAATTATAATTGAGTTATAGGTTTATTTAGTTATGTCATCTGATTGAATTATAATATAATTCCAAATCTACATTATATTTAATCATTTTTTGGAATAATTTTAGTTTCGAATTCTCCGGTCAAATGTTTTTTATATTTTTTTTTCTGTTTTTACTAATATTTTTTTAATATCTGAATTATTTTTATATTTTGATTTTTGTTTCTTAATATTTTAAAGTAATTTTAACCTAAATACTTCCTCTTTTTATAATTTTTTAGTATTTTATTATTAATATTAGTTTTTTTTTTGCAATCATTATCAAGAATGATTAAATAATGCATATTAAAAGTGTTTTATTAGATTTCCTAATCCATAAGTTAAAAATTTTTTTTCTAGCATTTCATCATAAATTTGAAATAATAAAATTTTTTAAATATATCTTTGAAAAATTTCCTATTAATAATGCACATATATAATTTTAATGTTTATTTTATTTATTTTGATCAATTATTATTTTAATATTCTAATTTTTTTATTTATTTTTATTATTTCTTTTTTGCCCAATTTTTTGAAATTTTCATTTAATTGTTTAATATATTTTCAAAAAAAATTATTTAGAATAGCATATCGACGAACAACAGAAATAAGTATTGATGCGAAAAGGTTAATATATGATATCCTGCATCCGATACCTCAAAAAAGATTAACAATTGAGGGAGTATTACGTTCCAAATGGCTAGCTGGTGTTAAATATCGTATTCTAGTTCAAACTGTTAACGATTCAATAACAACAAATTCTGATAAACCTACTTGAAACTTTTTTTTTTAAGTTTTAAATATATAGATATATATGTATATATGTATTTACAAAAAGTTTGTTATCATTTGTAATAAAGAAATTCAACCTTGTATCATCATCTTATCATATAAAATAAAAATAAAATCGTTAATTATTTCCTTATCATAGCATTCGTTTTAGCATTTTAATCAGAAAAGAATAGATGAAAATTATAGGATAAATGAATGCTTCAATTAAAATTATTAAAAAATTAATTAAATAATACATTAATAGCTCATTAATTAAATAATATATTAATGAAACATTGATTAATAAAAAAATTTTAGAAAACACTTCATTTACACACTTAAATACTCAAACATTTAAATTGTTTCATTAAATGTTAAAATTTTCCGACATTTCTTTCTCTTTATCATGCTTTTAAAGCAAGCCAGAATCTTTTGGGTCTTTTAAATAAAGAGGAGGAAGAAGTAGTTAGTTAGGATATTATCATTTTCATTGTTTTTACTGTGCTGTGTAAGCTGTAAAATTTTTACTGTGCTGATATTGTTTATAGCCATTATGCAAAGCAAATCCAATCATAGTTCTGTTAAAATTGTATCGTATTTTAAACCTAAAACGATATTAGCAAATGCAATTATTGATTATTAGCAGTAATAATCATGTTATTTTAATAAGTCTTTAAAATTTCTTCCAATAGCTTTCTCAAGAATATTCCACAAAAATACCCCCTGAAATTAAGCTTTTGGAATTTTAATTGAAATGAATTTGCATGATGGGATGATTGTAGTTGCAAACTGAAAGTAAATTTTAAAAAAAGGAAAGGAAGGAAATCGATATTTTCGAATATTGAGAAAGTAGGAATTAATGTTGATGGCACTGATAGGGTATGAGGAATATATTCTGAGTCATTGTTTTCTGTTGGTGATATTGATTGGAGATATGAGTGATAATGATAATGATAACGATAGATTAGTCGATTTTTTTCTCCCATTCTACCCTCATTATTTGATTAGAAGGTTAGAAGATGGCAAATATTTACAGCCTATTGATTGAAAAGCGGAATTCATCGTCGATTTAAATCGATCTTTGGTTCATCTCGTCGTTTTTCATTTCTTTTGCCTTGATTTTAGACGCAAAAATAGCTGTATTAACTCATTTTTAGTGTTTTGCACAATGCTTCGATATAATTTTGGCATAATTACTGCAAGTTCATGGACCTGGCCTTTACGCCAAGCTTCTACATTCAGGTATGTATGCATTCTACACTGTTTTGAAACTATTGAATTATCACTATATTTTGATCGTTTAATTTTTCAAGAATCCATTAGCAATTTAAAAGGTCTTTTCATGTGGAAAAATTATGCAAGTTAAAATGTGAAGTTTGAATATATATTTAAGTTGTCATAAATGTGAGTTTCAAGGCAATAATGAAAAATTTTCGTTTGCAACAACATATTCTTTCATTACAGGGAACTGCAAGTAAATTATAGTTTGAATGATTTAAAAATGAATTTCATTGTTATTAAAAAACTTGTTGTACAGGAAACAGTTTTTCTTTTTTTTTTTTTTTTTTTAAATGTTTAACTGTCAAAGTCTAGAATTTATATTATATTTATTTTTCAGTGGATCTGGCTTAACATCAGAAAGATTCATGAGAAATCCAGAAAATGAACCGGTACTAACATATCGAAAAGGTAGTGCCGAAAGAATAGCCCTTGAAAAAGCAATGTCAGATATAGCCGGTACAATTACAGATGTTCCGTTGGTGATCGGGAATGAAAAGATTTCGAAAAATCTTGATAAAAAACAAATTATGGTGAAAAGCATATATTTTAGAAATTATATTAAATTTTATTTCAATTTCAAGATTAATTTTTTAGTATTTTATAGTTTTTGGGTTATCATGAAGGTTAACCAATGAAACCCAAAAGATTCGAACTATTGTCAACTTAAAGAATTGGTAAACTTCACAGAAAAGATCTATTCGCTTTCGTGAAGATAGTAAAAGGTTACATCTGGAATGTTGTAGTGTCACCCTTAGGAAACATTTCGCACTAAATGGCCGAATAATAGTTGTCATAATCTTAAGTTTTTTGAAATTGACTTTTCGAATTCTTTATGTTATTATGATGTGTTATCATTTTCAAATGAAACGTGAAAATATTTCAGCCTTCAGATCATCAGAAAATTATTGCACGGTTTGCACATGCTACAACGGAACAGATTAAAGAAGCAATTCGAATAGGTCTAAGTGCCAAACATAGTTGGGAACGCAAGTCATTGAGGTGCTATTTGTATTCTTCTGAAAATACAGTGTTTCAGAATGTTATATTTTATCGCTACATAAAACGGCAGTCTTGCATCATTTGGTTGTCGATTATGCTGCTGATATTGTCGGGCATGATTAGTTTTTTTTGGCAGTTATCTTAATGTTTCCTAATTTACTTTTCTACTTCCCTGTTTCTTCATGCACTTTTTTTTTCTTTTATTTCCTTTCTTTCTTTCCATTCTATTTGCGAAAATTCGAAATAACTCATTTCAAAGAAATGGTTGAAGCAGTTGCACGCTTTGTGATATTCTGTATTTCAAGGACACCATGGATAGTCATGATATGGAAGATCGAAATATAAAAGAATTCTTTGCAATTGTGTAGATTTGAATTCCTTTTCTAATTCATTTTGTTTTAGAGAACGAGCAGATATCTTCTTGCATGCAGCTGATTTATGTGCTGGGAAATATCGTATGAAACTCAATGCTGCCACAATGCTTGGACAAGGAAAAAATATTGTTCAGGCTGAAATTGATTCAGCTTGTGAACTAGTTGATTTTCTCAGATTTAATGCTAAGTTTGCTTTGGAACTGGGAAAATATCAGCCGATTTCACCAAAAAATGTTACTAATACAATGGCTCTTAGGTAACGTATTTGTATTAGCTTAAAATAAAATTTCAAATCGCTTCCAAATTACCTTGCAGTCCAAAAATTGATCATCTATCTGTGCAAATACAATTACAATATATGACTTCATTTTCGATTTATGATCGCATTTTATCATACTCCTTTGATCAGATTGATATCAGAATTGTTTTAATTATATTTTTCACTTATATCTTAAAATTCTTGGAATTTTTTATTCACTTAAATGGTGAAATTCTTGGATTTGAGATTTAATACGAAATTTATTATAGGAGTCTCGAAGGATTTGTTGCTGCTATTGCGCCATTTAATTTTACAGCAATTGGTGGCAATTTGGCTACAGCACCAGCTATGATGGTAAACTGTTGTTGTACATAATATTAAATTAGTAAAATATGTTTATATGTTGTAAAACTTATTATTTATGTCACAAATTTATCGCAATAATCAAATGAATTAGGAATTATTTTAGGGTAATGCTGTGTTATGGAAGCCATCATGTACTGCTATATTAAGTAATTATTTTATTTACGAAGCTTTAGAGGAAGCAGGTAAGCATTATTGATTATTGATTCTCTTTATTTATAGCCAGCACTCTGAAATTCAAGTATTTCAAGATGGTTTATGTTTCAAATAGTTGATGACATATTTATGAATTTTCTCAATAGTTGAATATATCATTTTATAGGTCTTCCGGCTGGAATTATTTCATTCTTACCATCTGAGGGTCCCGTTTTTGGGAATGCTATTACTTCTTCTTCCTATCTTTCTGCCATCAATTTCACCGGTTCTGTGCCAACATTCAAATATTTGTGGAGGAAAGTTGCCGAAAATCTGGACACTTATATTTCATTTCCGAAATTGATTGGAGGTTTGTTTTTACAGTATAACCAAATTTAAAATAAATAATAATAAACCACACATAAGCTTCCTGCAAAACCAGATAAAGAATAAAGAAAATTGCCCAAGTGTTGTAAAAAAATTCAGAATACCGCTTACTAGAAAGAAATGATATTTATAGAATGTGGTGGTAAGAACTTTCATTTCATTCACCCATCAGCTGATTTGGATACCGTGGCACCATGTACAATTCGTGCGGCGTATGAATATCAAGGGCAGAAATGCAGTGCATGTTCACGAATTTTTGTACCTGAAAGTTTGTGGCCCGCACTGCAAACAAAACTTCAAACTATACAAAAAGAAATTAAAGTTGGCGATGTGAGTGTTTACTTCATTACTTAATTTTAATTCTTTACTTTTAAAATTCTGGAACGTAGAACCATGTATTGTAGTTTTGGAATTTATTTCGTTCTTTCTAAGGGCTTCTCTTTGGAAGGTAGTAATTCTCTGATTCGCAATCATAACACTTAGAAACATTAAGTATGAAGTTGATTGAAATTCAAATTGTTTGTTAATCAACTTTGTTGTAGGTGCGTGATGGTTCAATCTTCATGACAGCGGTCATCGATGCAAAGGCTTTCAAATCAATCAGGTCATATATTGATTATGCCAAAACAGGTGCAGATGGGGCAAAAATCATTTTTGGTGGGACATATGATGATTCTAAGGGATATTTTATTCAGCCAACTCTCGTACAAGTTGATAAATGGGACTCCAAATTGCTTAAAGAGGTATATTTAAACTTATCTCTATGCATAATTTGGCTTTTTACTGTCTTGAAAATTTTTTACGAAACTAGACATTCTCTATTTTTTTAGAATAGTAAACGAAATGAAAATCAAAGATTAAAAATTAACTTGGGCTGTTCTATATTTGCAGTTTCTGCTCGTATAATCATTTTGTTTACATTTGCATAAATGGAAAGAGAAATTATCGACAATTTCGCGAAACCTAATGATTATTTATAATTCTAACTATATTGTATGAAGCAGATCTTTATTTCATATAAAGCGTGTAAATTGAAGACTTTGATTTTGGAATTCATTTCAGTTTTATTTCTTCTCTGTTGAATCTTTTGTCTAAAAACATCATAATAAATATTACTTTAGGAAATTTTTGGACCTGTATTGACTGCATATGTATATAAAGACAGTGAAGCATTAGAAATTGTAAAAAAATTGAAGGATTCAACAGTATTTGGTCTCACTGGGGCTGTATTTTCGGAGGACAGGTAGTTGGATGCGATTTTTGAATTCTCTGAATTAAATTTGATCCTTAATAATGCCATTACTTAACTTGTTTCGTTTTTTCAGTCTGGTTTTCATACTTGTAGACAAAAAAATGAGGATTGAGTAATCAAATGACAAAATTGAATGATTCTTTCAGTATAATTGGAAAATTCAGCATATCTCAGTTCGAATTTGTTAAATTTAGTACTTTTGTTTTAATATTCCAGGGAATTTCTATATAACTCTCGTGACATACTTCGAGATGCTGTCGGGAATATGTATCTGAATGATAAATCGACCGGTTCTGTAGTTGGGCAGCAACCTTTCGGTGGAGCGCGAATGAGCGGTTAGTTATTATTGTTCAGATTTTGCTCTTGTTACTGATAGAAACTCCTTTGATTTTATTCTTTCTGTTCCATATTCTATGGGACATTTCTTATAATTCTTTTCATTCATTATCAGTGAGACTATCAATGTATTAAAGCAGCTATATCTTAATCCTTTCACTTTTTGCTTATATGCATAAACTTTTTCAGGGACGAACGATAAAGCTGGTGGGCCGCATTATGTTTTACGGTGGGTATCACCGCTTTGTATCAAAGAAACATCAGTTCCGCAAACCGAATGGAGATATCCATCAATGGATTAATTATGCTTGAAATTGATCTGAGATAAGCATAGTTTATTTCCTTCGTTTATTATTTAAATACTCTTTGTATCTTCTTGGTTATTTTTATTTCATATTTTAGAAAGCTCAACTTTTATGCTTAATTATATCCGTTTATTTAATTTGCAAATAATTTTATTTCTAAATAATTTCTTTGTTTAAAGAATGACACTTGGATTTGTATTTCTTCCATTGAACAGTATTTGACTATTTCATATCATTTTATTTAAAATTCAAAACTTGCTTTTTTACATTTCTCCAAATTCTAATCTTCGCTTTTTCTCGTATCTTGTTAACTCTTTGGACCTTATTTAATTAAGTACCGTAAACTTTTTTATAAGTTATTGCTTGATTTATCGTTGTGTATATTAGAAGTGTGATTGCTCCTTGTTAAACTTCTAACTTTAAACTTTTAAACTCTGGACAAATACCTCCTCACTTATTTGAAATCTTGTTTTTATTTTCTTTCTTTTATAAGCAATCTTTTTTTTTTCTCTCTTTATTTGAATTAATTTTCTTATATGTTAGCAGTTTGCTGCAGTGTTCAAGATTTGTGATTTTTTTTATCAATGGTCTAGAAACTAGACCACTTATATATCAAAAATAGATTGTTTCCCAATGAAGATTATTGATCATAAGAATGCTTTTGTATGTAGAACTATCGATTTACAGTTTAATGTATATTTTGAAGATTGAATAATACGTTAATTGATATTTATTATCGAGAGGAAATCAATGATATTACTGTAAAATAACGATTGTTCAATATTTTAAATGCTTATCGTTTGAAGCTCAACTATTAAATGAGTTAAGTGGAATATTTTCTTTGATAATACTGTGAATTTCGTACTCGAAATTTAGTGATGACTTGTTCCAGTTATCATCATTATATCGCATGAAATCGGAGAGAAAATTGGGGAAGATATATTTTTAGATGATTTGGAGTGGAAGGCTTCACAACATTTTATCCTTAATATTCAAGTTCAAATGAATGAATGGAATTCAGAATATAAAGCAAAGACCAGGGAATTCATCTTTGGTGATGTGAACTGAGGTTCCCTATAATTTTTCACAATCTTATATCAAGTCAATATTGCAGTTATGAATGGAAAATGATGATTTTCAAATCGTAACAGAGAGAGCAGCACTTTGATTCATTTGGTGCAGAAAAAATTAAAGCGTATTTCAGAGATGATTGATTGGACTTGTATTTCATTTGATGGTAGGTTTTATTGTGAGTTAGATTTCAATTAGAAAAAGTCTGGTTTGTAACGAAATTAACATCGGATAAGAAATATTCCGATTACTTTGTAAGGGAATAAATACTTTTCAGAAGCGAAAAATATGTTACGTAAGTGGCGTGAAGAGCATGCTCGTAGATCAGTGGAAACGGTAGGACTGTGGAAACGTATTTTAAGTCATCGTCCTCGTTCACTGGGTGATGAAATATGGCTTGTTTATGAACAGGTGGAACTAATTTCATCTTTCGTTTCATACTTATTTTAATACGTTATTTAAATTAATCTTTCGAAGAATAATTTAAATAGCAGAATGTTTTGTGATTTCGTTCATTGTTTAACTGAATCACAGCTGATTTGAATTTTTAAAAATTACAGTTAGAGGTAGTCACTACATTAACTCATTATATTAGATAGTTAATTTTACCTATTAAGCTCTACTTCATATTTAAATATATCTTAACGAAAAGACTTGCTTCTACTCCATGTTCTATAAATAAAAATGGAACGCCATTATAGATCAGTCATTGAAGTTTTATTTAAAGACATTGTAATTTCAGAATTTAAAAATCCTGATCAAAAAAATATGAATTGAAAATTTCCTTACTTCATTAATAATCATTGGATGAAAAACGATGTTTTTTCAAAACAAATTTTTTTTGTGCTATAGAAACATTGAAACATATAGGATGATCAATAGAGTAGCAATTACAAATCATTAGAACTATTAAATCATTAAACTACAAAATAATGGACATGAAGAAAAATGCAAAAATAATTGGAGTTTTATCGATTTTTTTGAGAAATTTGCAGTACTTAAATCATATTTCAAGTATGATAAAGAAAGTGTGGGTCAGTGTGACATAACATAATGATGGTTATGGTATGGTAAAGTATATTTTTAGGTCTGCATAGCAGCATTAGATTCAGCCAACATTGATCTTGCAGTGGAATGTATTCAAGCACTACAAGAAAGATTCCCACGAAGTAATCGTGTCTTAAAATTACAGGCAATGCGTCTTGAAGCTTTAAAGCGGTATGTTTTATAGCTTACTAATTTCCTCTGATTCTGTCAACATATTTAATCGAAGGTAAAAGATCAATGAAGGTGTTTAATGAAATTAGTAAATAGGGATCTCTAAAGGAATGAATGATATATTTTGAGATTAAACTTCTTTTCACATTTCAGTAGTGAGCTCTCGCTTGCAAAATGAAAAATTCATTTTCTTATTCAGAAAAGCAGATAAATAGCCAGCAAATGTGTCATTCCTAAAAATAAATGCTTTCAATTACGGTTAATTTCTCTGTTATATAATTCCGGTTTAGTTTTTTTTTTCTTTTTTTTTTAAGTAAGAAGTTTTCAAACTGTTTGATTAAATTGTCTGTTTCTCTTTCATAATTCATGAATTGCCTGCTGCAGATACGATAGCGCGACGCATTTGTATGAGCAACTTATTGAATCAGATCCTACAAATATGGTAAGGATTTCAGTTGATTTTAAATAGAAAAATATAAGGCGTTAACTCCATTTTTTCTATTAAAAAAATTCCATTAATTAAAGTTTTCGCTTAAAATATGCTCACCAGTAAATGAGAACAGGAAGGATGAATGATTTTGTGACCTAAGTAAAAATATTATGAAGGAGTAAATGAATTATAAGAAAGTCATTGGACGATATTATGTTTATTTTCTATTCATTCATTCATTCATTCATTGACTCATGACTTATTTTATTGGTTTTTAATAGCGTTTATATTTTTTTGTAGTCATATCGCAAGCGAAAAATAGCAATTTTGGAAGCACAAGACAATCGACTGGAAGCAATTCGGGAATTGAATGAATATTTGAAAACTTTTATTTCTGATATGGAAGCTTGGCTAGAGCTTTCTGACTTGTATTTGCAAGAGGGTAATCATGCACATGCGGCACACTGCTTAGAGGAACTTGTATTATTTAATGTTGGTATCTTTAGATTAGTTTCACTACTAAAACTTACCTGAATATAAGGGATTTGTTTAGAAAAATCTCATGAAACTAGGATTATCGAGCTTTCAAATCTTGTTTTTAACTTTCTTGAAATTTTCGAAGAATAATTTATAATTTTCATTGTAATTATACGTCCGTTTCAGCCAAATAATAGTTTGTATTTGCGGCGGCTAGCAGAAATACGTTATACGCAGGGTGGTTCAGAAAATATTGAACTTGCGAAATCATATTTTGAACAAGCTGTTCGAACTAATCCATCATGTTCTCGTTCATTATACGGAATAATTTTGGTGAGTTTTAAGTTAAGAATTATTCACATTTTCATTATCCCAATGATTTGCACTCAAATTCGCAGTGCGGAAATCATTAATGGTAGTGGGAATGTAAATAATTCTTAGCTTATAATTTAATAAAATTGTTTTTATTTATATTATAGAAAATAAAATATCATATTTCATTTTTAAAAATAATTTAAATGAAAGTTACTGGACTTATTAGTTTTTTAGCATTTAACTAGGTTTAATTTCTAACCTTAATATTTGCCAATCTTTTACATTTTATTGGTATATTTTTTGATAGTTTAAATAAGTTCGAAAAATACGACAATGAGCAAAATATATTTATGAAGCATGTAATATTCTTCCACCAAAATATTTTTATCAGACCTAGATGAAAATTATTTCAGTGTTGCATAAGTTTATCATCAAAAAGCAGTGGTCAAAGAAAAAAGGAAATCACACAGAGTGGATTAATCGCTATTGAGAAGTTGATAAGTATCTATAAGGAAGCTTCAAAAGAAGGAAAAAATCCAAACATTGTTATGGAATTGAAGACAATATCGAATTTGAAAAAACAGTTACAAAGCTAATTATATGTTTTTTTGTTGTTGAATGTTTCTGTTTGTTTGCCGATGATATTAGTCAAATATAAGCCTTCCGATGACATTAGTTAAAATGAACCTTCTGATGATGTTAATTAAGTATGATCCTTTCTTTTTTCATTCTTTTCGCAGTTTTTCTGTTTTAATGACAAGATATACAGAATTGCTTCTTTTCTGGTTATTCAAATTAATAAGTTCCGGTATGATCTTAAATCTTGACTTCCTGAAATTAAATTTCACTTTCCAACTTTTTTCCTCTTGTTTACTTTATTATTGTTATATATATCCATTATTTATGGTTATGTTCGATTATTTGATATTTTTCAACTGAAAGTTGGAAAGAGATAAGCTATTCAATTATTTACTTCGATTCTTGTTTTAGCATTTTCTTCGCAATCTGTTCTTTTTTCTAGTCTGCCTCTTTATTAACATTTTCATAATGAATAGATTTGAAATATGATTATCGGAAGAAAAATCTTGAAGTCTTCATGAAATCTGTATTTAATGAAATTATTTCTTTTCTACACTGTAGATTTCAATTGCTACTTTTCCCGTTTTTCTATCCTAATTCCAAATAATAAGTCTGAGAAAGGCGGTCTGCCTTAAATTTATCTGGTGTATTACTAAACCTCTCACTCATTTTATGAAGTATAAATAAATTTTCCTATTCCTCACTACTTCTTTGATTTGATCTTTAAATACCGATTGAATTTCCAGCTTACTAATTATTTTCGTACATGTCTTTCATCTGTTTGTGGTAATGAATAAACTTAGATCGTCTGTTACTATATTTATTAGGTTTTTTTACATTTTATTTCAGGAAATTCAGATTTATTCATTTATTGCTATTTGGCAAGTTTTCGGCCTTGTTTAAGATAATTAATTTTTTCATTCTTCTTGAATTTCCATACGGCTAGCCATGGTACTACTAAGATCTGGCATATGTTTCATTATCCGGTAAATGAATAATGCCATATCTTTCTGATTGGTTTGAAGATTCTTTGAATAATATCTCGTTGCTTATTAGACATTTTAAATCATATTTTCTACGCTACAACGAACTTCCAGATCGGATTACTTGTTAGATGTTTAATCTGTGACGATACTTCGGAAGATGTTATTCTGGAAAAGCTATTCGTAATTTTAGATGAATGAGATTGGTTTCTCAGCTTTCGTTTTCTTACAGCTACTTCCAATCGTCGAATTAGCGAAATATGACTTTTCTAGTAGTGGCTACTTGTTAAAACGGAGAAAATAATGATAAACCAATTGTTAATGATGGTAATAGAATGATGTTATTATTGTATTAGTGGTAATATTATTATTAATAACAAACAATAATTACAGCAATAATTAGTATAATAATAATGATTAATTGAAAATAAAGAATAATAATAATTAAATCCTTGACACATTAAATTATTTTATAGAAAAAGTGAAAAATAAGGAAAATATTCGATTTTGAAAGGAAAGGAATAATTAATCGTTCATTTTTCAGTTGATTAATCTTTAGATTTTTGATAAATTTTTTAGAAAAATATTGGAATAGAACTTTTAAAAGTATTAATAATAATGGTAAAATGAGAGTATAGATTTATTAAAAAAAAATACCTTGGACGGTAGCACTGGTGAATAATTATAGCGGTAATAATGATATTATCATTATCATGATAATTATGACTATAATATTATGAAATATTATCTCAAAATAGTTAAATTAGACTGATAATACAGAGCGAAGGATATTGCATATTTTGTAAAATATACTTACTTTGAACTAAACATGAAATCTAAGTTTTTTTTTTTTCAGATGTCCTTTAATTTATATCATATATGCATCGCATACTGGTGGTTATCATGTATTATTCTCGCTTGTGTTCTTGGAATGTTAATCCTATCAGGAACTAAAAAGTTAGGTAGTAATTGATTTTCTTTTTCGTTTTTTTTACTAAAATGGGAATGATTTATATGTGTGTATATGCTCACTGTTAAATATTTAATTGAAAATGCTGATTTTAATTCAATTTTTGATTATTTAAATTTTGTGAGTATTTCCAGCTTTTTTTTTGTTGCAGAAACAGTTTTAAGCCTCGTTTATTTCGGCAAATGTAGAAAGGATTACAATTTCAAAAATTGGTTGAGAATAATCGAAGTACCGAAAAGGTTTTTTTCATAACCGAATTTTTTAATAAATAGAAATAATCTGTTTTACAAGCATTACAAAACTAGTAAGAACTTCTCAAATCTAATTCTATTATTTTAATTTCTTTTTTTCAATAATTTACTTAAGGTTGTTTTGGATTTTTTACTTAATCGCTTCCATCTCTATTCTATTTGCTTTCATTGATATTGTTATTAATGGCCAGCTTCGATATAACGGTTTGTCATTTCTAAAAAATTAAAATTTTTAACCTTTTTGAATTTCCATTTTGGTGGAAAAGTGGTAAATACTCGAATGAATTTTACAAATAAACTTTTTTTTACGATTAAGCCTATTTTTCGAGGAAGTCTAGTAAATAAATGAATTAAAAGTGCTATAAGAATAGAATATTATTAATTTACAAGGACCTGTATAATTTCTATTTAAAATTTTTCAGGTAACCTTGTTCTTATCTCAATCGGCCTTTTGCTTTATCTAACACACGTATTACGTCGTTTATATGAATGCCTTTATGTTTCGATTTTCTCTGATTCAAACATGCATATTCTACATTTCCTTTTAGGAATCACTTTTTATCCATTTAGTGTTTGCTCACAACTTTTATCATTTACGCTAGATAAGAAAACAGGTTAGATTATTTTTTTCTCAATTTTTTTTTTTAAATACTTTAAACAAATTTTAAAAAGCAATAACTTGTTCCTTTTTACATATTCTAATTGTAGGAATAAATTTTTCGTTTACCTTATCAATACTATTTTATACGATATTGACGATCGCTATATTTGTGATTCAGATACAACAACATCATTGCTTCGTCCTACTTGCTCAACTTCGTTTGCATAAAGGTTAGTTTGTTTAATTTGTCGAAATTTGCATGAAATTAAGACTGTTTACGAGAGCTAAGGATTTTCAAGTTATTATGCGCTAAGCATAAAAAAAAAAGGAAAGGATCTTTTATTTGTAGTCCTTTCAGCAATATCACATGTAATTTAGCTTCAGTTAGACAAAACAAACACTACTTATGGAAATATCATAAACTTTAATTTTATTTTTAAGATAGAGAGAGTAATGCAAAAGTTGTGGAAGAGAAAGAAAAAATATTGAAGAAAGTATGAGTAAATAAATTGATAAGTAAATATGAATAAGTAGATGGAAAGAAGAAGAACCAAGCAGTACGAGCTAAAAAGCTTTGAAAATGTAAAATAAAATTAATCGAATTAAGAATTGGAGTGGAAATGGTTGTTTACATTCTTACATGGATTTTGCAGAATGCAGTTATCGCATTATTATGAAATTACTTATTATAAATTTCAGAATTAAATGCGCGCAATATGCATTTATTACCGTATGGTGGCCTTTTCGAATACTGCTTATCACCTCATTATTTTCTCGAAATTATACTTTATTTCTTATTTGTATTGTTTTATCAATTATCGACACCTATGCTGTTATGTTTCCTATTTGTGATTTTAAATCAGACTATTGCTGCTTTGTCGAACCAAAGTTGGTATCGGAAACATTTCCGTGAATACTCCTGCAATCGGAAAGCCTTGATACCTTATATTTTATGAACATTATTAAATTTTTTTTTTAAACCCAATCACTTATTTCTCATCTAACGAGCATAAATTTCGAGGAAATTGAATTTTTTCCACAAATTTTAGAGAATTGTAATCATAATTCATCACTTTTACCATTTCTATTTGCATCGATCCTTTTAAATATTTGCACAGTCTCTTGCCATTATCCGAACGATTTTCAATTCATGAAGAATAGCGCTATGTTATGGTGTTTAGCATAGTATTTGTTCATATTTTTCATCCAATATTTTAATTTAAATAAAATTTATACTTTTTTCATTACGTAGTAATGAAATGTTTCTGATTCCAAGAAAAAAAAAAAGCCAGTTAGAATGGATCATATCAAGTTCTTTCCTGGTAATGCTTATAATAAAAAAGAGAAAGTGTTCTGATACATCCCTACCTATCAAAAGAGATTTCATCCCTGAATATACGTAATTTCTCACTCAAAAAGACAAAATTGTACGGAGAAAAACTGTATAGCACTGTTGACATAGAACCAAGTGCGATTTTTTCTAAGGAACTAAAAAGATTTGAATTATAGAGTTCCTACTTGAAGGTTAAGATTATGCAGGGTTCATAATATATTTCCAATTGATACCAAAGACTCTTTCAAGCTGCTGTACATTTTTCACATAGTTGAACGAATGAAATAAAATGCTGAACGATTCTCATAACTCCCGTCCATTTACAATATTTAAGATAGAAATTGTTTAAATTGCATGTTTTTTTCTGAAGTCTGTGCAACATTATCTGATACAAAAATACATTTCAATTCATCATAAATTCGGCAACAAGAAATGAATTCACTTTATAAAGTACTTCAGCCTTTAAAGTTTATTAATTTGTTGAGCTTCTTCTTTCATTGTTTCGATAAACAACATCAATTCATCATGCGACATTTCTGATTGTATCGCTAATCGTATACTGAAATAGAATTAAGAATATACATAGCGATTATCTAAGAATAACCGATAAGATGCACGACAGCATATATGGTGAAGGAATTGAAATAAATACTAATAGATGGGACTGTGAGTCTCCTTTGACCGATTAATGTTTTACTGCGCGAGAAATTATGCATCAATGAAAGATGTATTAAATATCTGATAATTATAGTATTATAGTAATCGAAGTCGAAAATTTATAAAAATATGCAAGATAAACGTTTCGAAATTGTGATGAAACTGCACCAATGTGATGGGACTATTTAATCGCAAATTTCGAACTTCTGAGGATGAAGAAAAATACCACCTTTAAATTATTAATTTACCTTGATTTAGGAGTAAATGATTCTTCTGCATGGTAAAAAGCTCGAGCTAGTAAATAGCCTCCTTCACGCATCTGAAAGAATGAAATTTCGATAAATTTAATCGGTAATTGATGAAAAGACCGAGAAATATCCTCGCTAGTTGAAAACTTCTCTCTACTTTTCTTCTTCATTTCTATCATATTTTTAAATTTTGAATAGTTGACTACGAATGTTTACATCATTGTAGAATCAGATTTTTTTTTTGGAAAATACTTTACCTTCTCCATTAATTTATCCAATTTTTCATCAGCATTATTTCCTTCATAATAGATATGTTGCAAAGGACTCAATACATCACCGTTTACTGTAAAACGTGTACCTTCGAAAGCTTCTTTCAATCCAATACTGACTATTTTAGAGTTTTGACGAAGACGTATCAGACGTTCTGGATCATTGCTGATGATTTCAAGAGCTTTACCTGAAAAATATTTCATTCCAGAACAAAAATTTTTTTCATTCTCTAAATTTTTTGAATTATATTTTCCACTTTTAATTTTGAATTGGTTTTTTGTTTTTCGAAATTACTTAAATGCTAACTTAATGTATCAAAGACGGCAATTACAACACTTCATATTTTAGCTTTTTTAAAAAAGTCTATTGGCACTCAGAGCAATTCTACTTGTCACATGTTATTGTCGTGTCTTTAAATCAATATTATATTTAAATTAATTTGTCATTACTAAGTCCTACTTTTGGATTTTTATTAATTTCCTTCAAATTAACATTAAAATCAATGAATTTCTACTGCTTCATCTTTCAAATTTTATCGAATATTAGATATTAAATATATCCCTGCACTCCCGCACTGTTTTATTTACTTGAAATGCAATGTTTGTCAGATGTAGCCGAGTTGCAGTCTTCCGAATATTGAAATCATGAAGATTTCGTTCGAACGACTGAAAAACTGCTGACTAAACATAATTAGATTTGAAAAAGAAAAAAAAACTTTGATTGCTTCTGTTAGAGTTTATCTTTCTTGGCAAAAAAGTTGACTAAAACAGCATAATTAATGTAGTACAAAATTAGTATGACGAATACGAAAACTAAAATTAATTAGAGGAAATATGACAATTAGTAGAATACTTTTGCACTTTGTGAAAGTCGTACCATCTCTCGACTTAATTAATTACAAAAAAAATAATAAAAGGAGAAACTAGCAAAAGGAAAACTGTACCACAACTTTTTAAAGAGTCTTATAAACCACAGAATTAATATTATTTGTTTTAATTTTCATCCTCTAGTTTTGCTTTAAGTGAAAAATAAATCTCGTAATACACAATAAAATTTAGTTTCATATTAAGATCCCTTGATTTTACTATTTAAAAATTCAATTTGTCTAGTAAAAATAAAAAAGAACGAACTTGCAGCGACTGCTAGCAAAGGAGGCAATGATGCTGAGAAACAATAACCCAAACCTAAAAAGTATACAATCATCTTATATCAATATTTGTTTTCAAAAAAACATTATTTTGCATAAGATTGAAAATTATATTCAACAACTTGACGGTTTATACACCTTGAAATTATTTTAATTTGATAAATATTATATTTATGGAAGTGAAAATAATTGCAGCATCGAATAGATTAATTAACTAGTTTTTAATAATCGCTGTATATTATTGAAAAGTCACCGTACATAATATAACTGGAATGCTTTTTAAATGAAAAACTAAATTACATGCAAAAACAGAGAGATAGGCTAAAAATAGAAAGTGATAAAACTGCATGAGTTTTTGCTTATGTAAAAATAGGTAATATTAACTCATTAATAACGATATATCATAAAATAAAAATATTTAATGATAAGATACGAATAGATCAAATAAATCTAATCTAGCGAAAAAAAAAAAAAAAAAACTAAAATTTGAAAAGCTTGGTAAAGCGAAACTGCAGAATTTATGTTCAAGATTAAATACAAAAAAGAAGTTATAATAGTTCTATTTCGACTAATCGCAATTAAATAAATGCAAATAAATGTAGCAATAAAACAAATGAATCAGTTAAATTAAGTGAATAATTAATGTAGCTACTATAATTAAATAAATGACAAATATTAAGACAAATTGAAAAAAAGTTGAAATGGTAAATAATATAACTATTTTATCGCTTAAACTGACACTTTTGCCATTTTTATTTTGGTCCAAATCATTCATCTCTTAGTTTGAAAAGAAAGTAATGGATTAAGATTCACAGACAGTGAACTTACTAATACATCATATGAACATATCAGACGCTAAATTATCAATTCTAGAAAAAATTTTGTGAAAAATTTATAGAATTTGGACTTAAATCTATTTAAGTAAATCAAAAAGACAAAGCACAAATAGAAATATATCACTGGACAAAGACAAAACTTACTGGACAAACGCTGATGACGGACCACAAATGTTCGACCAGCACAAAAACCACCTGTACTTGAAAATGCATGTTCTAAAGAGCCCACAATCATATCACAATCAGTTGCATCAATTCCAAAATGCTCCGTTACACCTGGAAATATTACGACTATCATTTCTTGTGGGGATAAAACTGACGATAAAAGAACAGCAAATAAAAACTAATTTATTATATAAAAAAGCACCCAGACACTAAAGGTAAGGAAAAATGACACTTCTAATAAAGAATCCAAATCAAACACTATTTATAATAAGAGTACCAATTTTCAAGAATTTTGAATACAAATTCAATGATTATAAATTTAAGTAAATTAAACTGAATCTATGACACTTCAAAATTTTTAGTTCTTCTACTGTATTGGTTTCAGATATGTAATCTTAGTCGTCTCGTTTTTAAAATCCCTGACAAATTCCAGGTTATATTCCGAATAATTGCACTATCTCACATAATACATAATCTTCACTTACAGACTTCTCTTTGGTTATAACAGAATACAAGAATTTTGATTTTATTAAGGAAATGAACGTTTATTAAGGTGATTTCGAAATATAATTTTAAAATATGAAAATACTTCACACGCAATTCAAAAAGGTTGTTCAGTAGATTGTTCTTGCAAGCTTCGTACTCAGTTCAGAAAGATCGTTCAATAGATCATTAAGCAAAATTTTGTTAATTTTTATTAAGCAAAACAAAATTATTAGCAAGATACTAAAATTCTGCCCATTATTTAACTTTTCCCATTTTACAGTTAATGGCTTCCTATTTCGTTTTTCTTCTTTTTCTTTTTCTACAATGTAAATTTTCATGATTTCGATGATATCAACGATTGTTTGCATAATTTTAAACAAAAAAGGATTCCTCATTCCTGACCGAAATGATGTGATGATAAAGATAACATATTCTGAATTGATCAATATATAAAATCATTCCTATATAATACGATGCTTTATTTAACATACAACATTAAATATTGAAAATAATTGTTTCTAGCATATAACTAAAATCTTTTTTTTTCTTTTTTTCTCAAACCTAATTATCATTTAGAAAAATACAAATTACAAGTATTGTTAAGCAATAATGCATACAAGCCTAATAAAGGAAAAAAAATTCTAAAACTAATTAATCACCAGCAATTCAGTTATTGATCAGTAAATATTGGATACTTGAAGTGATAAGGAACAATAAAATATAATGAAGTAAAATGAAACAAAATGAGACGATAGACTAAGTTTAGGCAACAAGCAGTATAAAATATTATTTAGAAGAAGATATGTTTTTGGCATATAGATTATTCGGACAGTGATAACTATATTTAGAACACAATTACATCATTAATTCTCAATAATCAAAAAGAAAAGTTTAATGATCACTGGTGATCTTTAAAAAGAGATAAATATAAATCAAAGAGTAAATCTGTAATCTATTCAAACGGAAAAGCTTTAAAGAGAATCACTTCATCAAAATTTATTTGAGGACATAAACTATTAAGAAATAATTCGACTTTTTGGCTCCTCGTAAGATTACAACTTATAAGATTCTATTCCAACTTATAAGATTAACTTTTTGATCACTAATCAATTGCACAATTATCGGTAATCGACATAATTGACATGTTACAAATGAAGGAATTTCTTGAGTAAAAAAAAATAAATTCTATTTACTTTAAATATTTTGCGAATCGCATTATTCGTGACATTCTTTTTTCTTGTGCTTATACTGTTTCTTCATTTAGAATACAAATTAGCCAAAGAAAAATAAAGTGAAAAATCTCGTTTTTGTCAAAAATTTCACGAATTTACTACTTAATAAAAAGAAACTAACCTCTGCCTGTTTTACCAATAACACCAATCGACAATGATTCGTCGATGCAGATGCGTACTTTATATTTCCATTTAAGAACCATGATTTCAGGTAACGGGCATAAATCACCGCTATTCATGTAAAGTCCTTCAACCACTATAAATCGTCTTTTTTTCGATGTTAATTCGGGAAACTGCAAAAACAAAGTGGAAATCTTCTGAAGCTATGTAACAAACAGTGAAACTGAAAATCAATGTTAAAAAAACACCGCAAAAAAAAGTTGCGTAAAGTTCTGTATATCAATTCAAATATTTCAAAATGTATCACGAACTTTACGATCATATTCAGCCTGCTCCATTAATAACCTGTTTAAATCGCTGATGTCATTGTGATTAAACCATTTGATATGACTTCTAGATGCTTTGAGTCCTTCTTGTATTGCAAAATTTACTCCTAAATGTCAAGATGATTAATAAAATTAATTCATTCATTATAGCTCAAAACCTACTTCCAATGCAAACGACACGAGAACTTGATATAACTGTCAGTTTATCAAAAGTGGTCATTAGTGTAATATATGTTCCGAAATGCTGCGATTTTAACATATTAAGAATATGCTTCTACTTCTGAAAAGTTTACCAATGCAATTGTTAAAGCGTCACGTTTAACCACTGTGTTTCGAAACATTTTGCTTTGGCCAATAGTCATTAATGTTTTTCTAATTTTTCCGGAGTTTGTATTAGTATATTTCAAAGAGCTTCAACATTATTTTTAGCCACTCCAGCATAGAAACTTCATAAAATAAAACCGTTTAAAATTTGGTAATTTGCTAATTTGCTTTATTTTAGGTGTATAACTTTTAGCTTATTTTTTAATATAAGTTGAATAAATGAAAAGATATGTAAAAGAAATGTGAATTTAATTCCAACTTTAATTATTATTGAGAAATAAGTGTTACTATTTTTAAGAATGTGACGAATAGTAAAGGGAATATTACTGTTTAAAACTAGAAAAGATAACCTTTGTCTACGAAAATGATGTCTCTTTTTTTTGCATATGATGGTATAACACTGGAAATAGTTACAAAACCATAACTATAGAGCACTGCTTCTTCACATCCCAAGAAATCAGCAAGTTGTTTCTCTAGTGCAATATGTACATCCACAGTACCATAAAAATGACGTGGCCCGCATGAACCAACGCCATATTTCGAAATCGCTTTTTTTGCCTCGCTCTGCAAAAAAACGAGTTTTTAAGCAGATAGCTTCCGAGACTACTAGCCATTTTCAATTCCAAGATTTACAATACAGCAGTCCTGCTATTTATTTTCTTGCAAAGTCGAAAATATCAGTTACCTCAATCGTTTTATCTCCGATTAACCCCAAAAAATTCGTTGTCGCCAGATTCAAATATTTCTTGCCATCGTAGGTGACAAATTTGCACACTTTTCTGCATAATAAATTTTATGACATTATGTATAATAAATATAATTCCAACTATAACTGACATAGAACAATAAAACATCTTGAAATATTGTTATAATTATAAATGCATATTTCATTCACAATTTATACTTCATCCGAAAAATACTCAACCCATCAAAATAATGTGTTTGCAAAGCTGGATGTTCTGCAGGAGTTTCTGGTACCAACGGCTCCGGTTTCCATTCAGCGATTATTTGTTCTTTCTGCTATAATATTTCAACCATTACTACTGCACAATATCAAAAAACGTAGCGTATTAACATTTAACATGCCACACAAATTACATGAAGGAATTCTTCTAGCTGGCAAAGGAATCCATGCATCGGTTGCACATATTTATACGAGAGGTAAATTGTACAATGAGTATTTAATCACAAAAAAAAAATTTTTAAGCAGCTGATAAGGAAGAACTGCGGGAAAATACCTATAAATCAGGTTATGATTCTGATGTACTCATCCATAGTCATACTTTTTAAACATAGAAAAAATTGCCTGTTCAGTTAGCCATGTATTTTTTCTCTTGGAAAACATTAAATTGATCACACCATAAATGATTGCAGATAGTATTATACTTCCGGTGATCAGCTGTTTGTAACTCTGTAACAAAGGAAAAATATTTTAGTCATCATTTTAATAAATTTCGAGTTTAAAATACATGAAATCAAACCATTACTTCGGCAACTTTTTTTTCCATAGATGCAGCAATTGCTCATTCTAACAGATTCCAGTGATTCTAAATTCTACAATATAAGATGCCTAAATAAACACTAATCTATAATCAACCGACCTCCACAACATGCTGATTAAATTACGATATTACATTAGATTTTTTTTCTATGTCAAATTACATACAATGTACTGAATTTACGAATAAAAATAAATTGCAACACAACTTTATGCTGGAAATTATTTCAATTAATTCTCTCACTATTTGCCGAATAATTCCCTTCGTAACAGGAAATTTGAGAAACAATCTGAGAAACTTATAGCTAAAAAGAAACTTACAGAGGAGAAGATGTCACTATTGAGATGATTACTGAGATAATCTTCTTCATGATATGCTGACATCTCTTTTCGCACTTTCAGCCTTGAAATAGTTGTCAGTTATCCTTTATATTACTTTTTTTGCAATGACAACAAGAAATCAATCTAGACAAAGCGTTGGTTCCTTCCTTATGTCAAAGTTCAACATCAGTATGACACCAACACCAACTTTTGTGCAATTTCTTCGACTCAAATTAAGAACTAATTAGAACTTTCTCCATTCAACAAATCTGATGTATTTTAAGTGATTCATCCCCATACGTAATTCAATTCATCCCGAATATAAAGACCGAAAAATTTAGCTATGCTCGATTCACCACCAAAATTCAATAAACTTGAAGCATCATACATTTTATAATACATGTATGTTAAATAACTAATTACTCTACAACTATACCAATTTACAACAAAAGTGCTTGAATACATGAGAAACGAAATGTCGGAAATTTCATCGACAACAACATTTACACAATAAATATGTGAAATCAGGTCTTTTAGACATCAAAAATCTAATAACTTCAACCTTCGGAAGGAATTTTATCAATTCTTTTTTTGTTCATCGCAAGCTTCGTAAATTAAACTGACATATCGATAAATAACGTGACGTTCGCCATCTTTCAATGATACACGATAGGACGGATGAAAGATTCTTCAATTAATCATAAATTTATCTAAATCATCGATTCGTCGAATTTGTGTAAAAGAATTGTGTTACTAACTGAAAAAAAAAAAAATTATGATGTCATTTCAAGCATGAGTAATTTCCATGAATATTAATGAAAATGAATTAATGAATATGAAACGATAAGTTTAATAATAATCAGAATTTCGCAAATGTAAGTATTGAAAAAACAGTTTGAAAATTGAAAAATACCGTTAGTAAAAGATAACATATCAATATATTCGCTTTCCTCAAATTTACAAATTCCAGCAACTAAGCGACAAAATTTAGCGATGGAATCAGAAAACTGCGATTTTGAAAGTCACATTATCTGCTTACATTATCAATGTTTTGACAAGCAATAAAGTGAAAGAAAGAAGAAAAATTAAAACAATGTTCTAAACAATGACGTATTTCGTTAGCAACATGCAATTGATTGGAATATTGTTCCGTTGATCTGTTTGATCATTCAGTGTTAGATCTTTCTTGCAGTAGCATAACTACAAACTAGATAACGTGAATACGAGTCCCCTAAAGCGATTTACGAAAATCGCCAAACATTTCCCTGATCTGTCGCAAAATCATATCTGGAACTGATTGGAAATGATTACAAATGATTGTAATAACACTCTACTATTTTGTCATATTCTTTTTAATGATATTATAAACAACTGCATTCAGTGCTAGCAACAGTAAATTTCACTGCAAACTAAAAATGATTAAGGATATCATAAAAACCTAACATTTTTCCAACGTTTCATTTCGAGAAACAATATATGAACCATGAAAAAAAAAAAAAAAAAAGTTCCATCTTACAAAAGACAGAATTTTGCTACCGATTTCATACATTTAATAAATCTTTTAAGGATCTTTTATAGTACCGGTATTTATCCCACGAAAAACACACTAATGTCCGATTTATATATGCTAGAAGACAGGTTTCTCGCAAATCTTACAAAGCTTACAACTACAAGTTATTCTGCAAATTAGCACTACTACTACATATCATCTTGCACAAATATTCAAATTCTAATGAATCACTGATTTCAACATATCCTATATGTAAGAATTTGATTTCAGATATCTTTTGAGATTTTCAAATTAAAAATATAGGATAGGTTAAATAGATATACTATGTGAAAGGTATGGAAATGGATTATTTATTTTAATCTATAAAGAAAAAAATCCAATTTGAAAATGTAATAGTATTTATTCAGTTCGCGAATTTCAATATTATAGCAGAGAGATATTACGCTCGAAAACAGAAATTTTACAAGATTCTATTTTCTCAGTAATGGCTTTTCTCAACATTGTAATAAGGAGGTGAAAACTTTCAATATTGATGGAATCAAAAATCGGATAAAAATTAAAAACTGCAAAATTTTAAAAACATCAGTAAATCTTTGCGATATTTTTTAGATATTTATTGAGTTTCAGGGTAAATTCAACTTAATCACTTTTTTTATGACATGACGAGTGAATTCCAAAATTTCGTATGTCTAAAATTGATTATTATCAATTCTGCATTAATAAATGATAGTTTTTGCTGAATTAAAATCCTTTTAATTTGAAAAAAAAAAAAAAAGTGCGCAAATTCCATTCTTATGTGTTGCTAATTTATATAAAAATCAAAAATTTGGTAATCTGTACGGAATATTTATTGCATAGATCAGTGCATACAAGTATTGTTGTAGACATAGGGAACGAAATTAAGATAAAGGTCAATCAGTTTATCACTAATCACTTGAAACAAGTAATTCTGAAACTGCTTATTTATTTTAGGTTTCAATGATAAGAGTTTTCAAACCACTGAACTTTCTAGAATCAAAACTTTTGAATCTGATTCTACATAAACGTATGAGATTGATAAATATTATCAAGGAAAAAAGTGATCATTGATAAATACCATATGTTTAATTAAATCGAAAAGTATAGGTACGCTAATGGTATTTATTAGTCCGAAATAACTAATGAACTAGTGAATCTGAACTGAAATTAGACACTGAAGTTATTTATTACCTAATAATCGTAACGTCAATTTTTTAAAATAGAATCCGAAGGATCATAGATTAATTGTAAGAATTATGGACAATTCAAAGAAATGCTTCTACCTCAAACTTCAGATAACTCCATCTCGAAGAAAGAATAACTGTGAAACAGACTTTATTACTGTTATGAATACTTATTTGCTGCATGTATTGTTTGAAATTCCGCTTATTCTAAGTATTTCAATTGTTCCCAATTCAATTTGACAAATCGATCCTGAAATTTTCAGCAAAATTTGACTATTTCACTCTTAAATTCTTAAATTTGTTCTTTCTTCAAAAATTTGCAACTGTAGTTTCTAGCATTACTGCTTATGCCGCAAAATGTAATGTTTACACCGATATATGCACGCAAGGGCATACATACTGTATGCAGTACACAAATCAAATTACAAAGTATCAATTTTTTTTCCAACACTAGAAACATGCTTTTTTTTTCTTTTTTTTTCCACTTAACTAGACTGAGCACGGCAACATGTGTACAATAACATGCGCGTATTCGAATGCAAAGTTGTGTCAAAATTTCAAAGCAGTAGGTAAGGACTTTTCGATATCGTGTTTAAGAACTTTTGGAGGTTTAAGATTTCGAACAAACGAACATTGATGTTTTTATTTATATAGATTAGCTGACCGGCATGCGAAGCATGGCCGCCCCCTGTAGATTAGCTGGATCGGCCACGCAGAGTGTCCGGTTAATTTAATAATAATAATACTGAGTAGTTCATCTTGTTGATCTGATGATTGTCAACTGCGGAGTTGACCGTGTGCTGCATGCAGGATTGGATTTATGATTTTTTATCCATAAACTCGTTAACTAATGAATCAAAGTAAATCGTATCAATTCGAATTAATTCTCAATTATACAAAAAATTACCAACGATGAGCAGAGTTTTAAATGCATGATACTTTCAACAATCTGAATGAATAATTGATCATTATTCAATATCAGCGCTTTTTCTATTCAATATGTTAGATAGGTTTACGTATGAAAAGTGCGTTACCATCGGGAAAACTTGGGTGAATGATGTGTTCTGGTTAAGAAAATAAGTGAACATCATAGTTTTTGTCGCAAGAAGATACCGATGTCACTACATTCAAGGAATTCCGAAAACCGGAAGTCACAGATTACAGAGATTTTTGTGAATTGCGAGAGACAACTGAATTGGCTACTTGGCAGCTTTCTTTGGGTTTATTTTTAGAGCATAATATTTATACAAGTTTTTTCTGTACTCTTCATGTGTTAGTATTCTAATCCCGATGAATCGCGGTGAGAATGGCAGTGTTAAGAATGAACGTAATCTTATGTAAAATAGTATCAGTGATCTGAAATTTTGAAGTGAGATATTATGGAAGTTAGGTATGATGGATGTTAATGAAATCAGGTATGATAAATATTTCAAGATTATTGGAAAGATGTGAATATAGTATGGAAGTGAAGATATTTTGGAGTTGAAATAATTTCACTTGCCAAAGTTGCATTATTTTCCTAAAATATTTTCTTGAAATTTTGGCTTTCAGGCCAAAAAGTTTTCATTTTTGCGTAAGTTATATATGCTTACACATGGAAAGCTTGATATTAATTTGTTCTGCGGATCGGCATCACATTTTATCTTAATTTAATTGTCTAATCGATGACTTGGATCATATGAATGGATCAGCGATTATTTGCTGTGAATTTTGTTTCTCATAATATCATAGTTCTCATAGTTTTCTCATAGTTTCTCATGGTTCCTTCCTATATTTGTATTTCCTTTCATCCAAAGTTACACTACTTCAAACTATTATTTTTCTATTTTTCACGTTGAAATTTTCCTTTCAAACTTTTCTATTTATTGCCATTTGTTAATATCATATGAAAAATAATTCCTTTAAAAAATTTTCAAACAAATGCATTAATATCGGAATCGATGGAAATTAAATTTTAGATTATCAAATATTTGGATTTCGGCTTCGAGTAGATCATCTAATTCGATCAATAATACCGAAACAATCATGGGCTAGTATTTTTTTCTAGCACGGCAATGAGTGAAGATTCGTTTTTAGGATAAAAAGATACTTCTGCTTAATATGTACATTAGGAAACTTTCCGTAAAATTAATTCATTAATCTTTCTACAATTTCGTGATATAACAAAAGGAGAAATCATTCAAAATTCGTCTATATAGATAGTTCCAATTACTAACCATATAATTGATTTCACGGATTATTTCTTCTGTCATACATAGTTGAGACGAATACCGTTGGATGAGAAAATAAATATCCGTTGAGAAGTAGCTCCTAAAACGACAAAAGTAAATGAAATGAAACGATGGACCTTACTCATATTCAAACAGGGGCCGTGTTTTATTTATTCCATGTGTTTGTGTACAGTTTTCTTGTTTAATGTTAAGGGAAGGTACATTTTGTTATTCGTCGATTTGCAAAAATTTATTTGTTTAATGAAAGGGAGAAATACCTTCTTTGCTGATTGATTCAATTGTTTGATTATCTTTTCATCTTCCCTTTAAAAACATCCATTCCTTTATTACACTGTTCATGCGCTTTTGCTCAATTAGATTGCTTATTGAAAGCAGAAATATGTTTGCAAATTTTTGCATGAATTTTGGTGAATTTAATTCATGTGCTCTCATTTAGCGTTTTTTTTCTTTTTTTTTTTGTAATAATAAATCTATTGTAGTTTTTTTCTGAGGGGGTTCTGTTTTTCTTTTAGAATGAATAAAATAGACAGAGATAAGTGGGCCATACGTAACGATCGTGACGACATCGTGCCAGTTTCAATGGTGCAAGGATATATTCAGACAGGCTTTTTCTATAAATGTCTTCTCAGTACGTTAACCATTTTGTTAATTAGATTATTCATTGAAGGTAAAAGTACTTTAAAAAAAAAGCTGTTCCAAGTTTTAAAGTTTAATCACGATAATGGCTTGTAATAGGTTTTCGAGACTGCTTCAATATTTATCTCCTGTAAAATAAAGTGTAACATATTTAAAACTGCGCAAATTCAGTGGGAGAATCATATAATTTTGCATTTAAGTGAAATTTTGTCAGAAAATAAGTTTTGGCTGCCTTAATGTACTTATTAAATTACTTTCTTTCGAAGTAAGCTTTTTATATTTCGGTAGCAGTATGCCATCCATATCAACCTTTCTGCAAACAATTTGAATGCAGTCTAGTATTTTATAGATGTCGACATGATAAGTCATTTTCCGGTCTCCTAGTTTCGACCCATAAATCATCTAGATTAACATAATTTATGAACATAAATATTTTCTTTTTGAAGAGAATGTATCGAATGATTTGGATAACTTCGGTCTTCTCCATCAACCTGTTCGAATGGCATTGGCTACACGAGTACAGATATCTAATTTACCGCCTTTGCTTGTACCAGCAATTGCTGGAGAGTACATTCGAGCTCGTATCTCCTATGTTGCTGGTAATTATAGTTATCCGAGTTGATTTTGTTAGTTGTATATGTAATTAGCGACATTGTTTTTAGTCCATTTGAGTTACTAGATCGCATAAATTTTGATTTTTTGTTTCAGATCCCGAAAGATTATTTGTGCAGTTGGAAAATAATGCATGGATAATATTAAAAATTGGTGAAAGACTTAGAAATCTTGCGAAACAAAGACATGAACCGCTGTGCAACCCAGAATGTGGTACCATTGTTGCAGCATTGTAAATTTTTTTGTTTTTGTTCAAGAAATGAGTTTTTCAAATACTTGATCAATGAGTCATATCGTCTAATGTATATTCTACATGCATTTTTTCTCTTAATGGTACTAAGAATCAGAAGGAGTATTTCTAGATATCCACTTGATCGTTGCTATTATCGAGCCGCTGTATTCTCTAAAACTAGTATGGATGCTGTGGTTGTAAGTTTTTCTTTGTAGCTATTTATATTTTCATAGTACAGTATTGAAAAAACATTTTTTTTTTTTTTTTTTTTTTTGCGTGCATTTTTTCCAAATAATAATGATGGCATTATTTGGATTACCATCTTCAAAGCGATTCCATGATCTCATCATTTCCATTGTTATTAAGGTCATTTATATTGATTACGGAAATATGGCATCTGTTAATATTAACGACGCTTTTTTGTTGAAAGATGCTTATTTGTTATCTATACCCCCGCAAGCTATACAACTAATCATCGGAAATGGAAAGAAACCTCGATTAACTTCAGAACAGATCAAAAGTTTACTTACTGATCAAACTGTCGGTGCACAGATAAGTATGTCCTTTTTTGTTCAAAGATTTGGGTCACAAGACTTTCACGGAAATCTTAAACATAATTATACGATAAAAAGTGCTGATCATTTAACAAATATTAAGATCACATTTGCGAACAATTTTCAACATTATAGTCTTTATAGCCAATAGGATTATGAATCGGTGTAAAAATTATTGATATGCCGAGCTAGTGTTAGAATATCTACGAATTGAATTATTAACTGATTTCATTTTCTCTGTACATTTGATTAAACAAAATGAAAGAAGATTTTAGAACTTAGTTTTGCATTTTATTAGAGTTTAATATCCATATTGTTTATTTGTAGCTCGAATAGTAAATATTCTCTCATTTATCTTCGTTCTGATATCCATTTTAATATTCATTATTTTAGATGATGTAAGTCGGAATGGAGAATCATTTATTGCTAATTTATTTGTGAAAGATGAGAAAAACAGAAACATTAATCTCACAGAAGTAATACTCGGTGAAAGGCCAGCTCCAACGTTACCTCTCCCAAAACGTTAGTTTTTGTTATCACTTGGAATTTTTTTTTTTTTATTATCGGTTAGATTTTTGCACTGTTCAATCTGAAAATGGCAAGTGCTTCATTAAACTCCAAGTTGGTAATACATTTGGATTCTTGCCTTCAAATCCTACATTTCGTAATTGTTATTGCTCAGGTTGTATCGTATGTTGTTTTAAACATAGAAGCCTTGAATAATACATTCGTTGTTCCAAGTATAAGAACTCTTTTATTTTGTCACCGTCTGAAGAATTTTTCTTTATTGTTTTGTTAGCTCATTTCGAATATTTGTCTTCTACTTTTTTATTTCCAAATAAGTAATTGAAATGACGAAAAATTTAAGCGGTTACGATTGACAGTTTTTTGGATATGGAAGACAAATTAATGGATTATACGGATAAAAGTAAGTCCTCCGTGTTTAATTTTGGCGAATTTGAATTTTCGTATTGTTTAAATGTAGATTTTGCTTTCTACTTATATAAATTTAACAATACGTTCATATATATTTCGTGAATATTTTAAGAGTATTTTGGAATACTATGTTATCATCGAATAGCACTTCTATTTGAAATTAAAATATTAAATTCTTCATAAAGATTTGTGAAGATTTTAACATTTTAATTTTAAAGGGATGTTCCACATTGTCTCTTTTGTTTTATTAAGAAATTAAGATGCAAAAGTGATCAAGTGTAAGAAATGCTGTGATATAATCTGTACCGAATCCTGCAGATGTTAGCTTATTTGTAGGTAGTAGTCGTGGTTCGAATGGTAATAAAGATTTTGAAAGTTGCAACTTTTCTGGAGACTCTTCCAGAAATCATTCCGGTTGGTTTTTTACCTCTTACTTTTTCATTAGAAATTTATTGATTATGTGGTTTTTTTTTTTTTTGAAATTTTATGAATAGTTTTAATAGTATTGAAAAGTTCCGAAAGATCTAACAATTGAAGTAGTGATAACAGAAGATTTAAAGAGAATGAATGGACGAGAACTTGCAAAGGTAATTATGAGACAGCTGGCCTTAGAAAACAAAATCGCGATGGCAAAGGAAGTCTCTCGAACAATTTTCGCAGTAAAACCGATCATCATTTCAACGACTATAGCGATGAAAGTGCTCCGAGAATAGGGGACAGAAGAAGTAAATTTATCATCGGCATGTTAAATTGTTTGTTAATTCTTTGGTTTTGCGTTTTATGTAAGTTTTATGTTTTCATGGAATTTAGCGTGATCTTTGCAGCTTGTCGTAATTCCAACGAACGTGGACATACAGTATTTTATCGTGGAAATAGTTTTCATGGAAATAAACGAGGTAATGGAAGTGGAAGCCAAAGATTCGTTGATAACGGTAGTTTTGCTGGATCTTTTAATTCGAGCGATAATGAAATTAGAGATAACAGTGCTTCTGGTGGCTGCTTTGGTAGATCGAAAGGCAGAGGTTAGCCAGTGTTATTACAAGTGTTTTTGCTTCTCATTTTAATGCCAGGTAGATATGTCGGAAGAATGAAACTTTTATATCACTTTTAGCGAAATTTTTTTTACAGGTGGTCGTTTACATTTATCAGAGAGAAAAGACCAGTCGCCGCGTTCGTTCCTGGATCGTGATACTGGCGTTTGTTCTTTTATACATAATATATTTTTCCTATTTCACCCGTGATTGTTTATTTAACCATTGCTCTATTTTCCAAATTCTTAGCTTGTTAATCAAAAATATTATAGAGTTATTGTAGAATGATGATATTGCTGCTGACAAGAACGGTTGGAAATCGGATAATTTGAAAACGTCAGCTGGTATAGACACTGCAAAAAGTGAATTGGACTGTGTTTCAAGCAATGGTTTTGAAAAGAAAGTAAATACGGAGAATTGGATTGTGAATGAAGGCGGATGGGGATTAAATAATACTGATTTTCAACCTGTCGATAATATGAATCAAATCGAAACATCCGAAAGAATATCTGAAAATGCAACGACTACTTCAGCATGCAGTGATTTTGATGATGTTAGAAACCTTAGAAATGTAAAATATGAGATATATACATATATATATATATATATATTTAATTGTCTTAGTTTGCTTTATAAATTACTCAATTTTTTAAAATTCACCTTGTAACATCTAGTTAATCGAATTAGTAAGAGTGAGATATTAAGTTAAAAAAAAAAAAAAAAAAAAAATTTGGCATTACGGATCCTTTAGTTGTATAAAAAAATTAAGAAGTCGATCAATCAATCATTAGCGAGAGGATTAAATAAGATAAGCTAATGATTGATATTATAGAAGAGATCGAGTTACATTTCTGGCTTTATCTAGTTTGCTTTTTGTTAGCTTTAAAAACGACTTACTGTTATATCTTACTGTTTTGTATTTGGTTAAGGAATAGCTTAACTATTCAAAGTGCCAAATAATTGAAATTTCAGTATACTAAATCGATTGAGTCCTCCGAAAATTTGTCGAGAAATACATTTGGTGTTCCACTGAAACCTCATTTGGAAGTTGATAGTGAGAAAACCAGTGAAATCAAAACTGCAATGGTTGGAAATCTTTCAAATTATAGGATAATTTAGTTAATAAATTATTGCTAAAATGTTGCAAGCATTCGCAGTGTTTTTCAGTTTGCAAGAACATACGTTCTAGCTTAACACTACGTTTAGTCTATTAGATTTGCATTGAAATAGTTTTTTTTTTTTTTTCATGATTATCGGACGGCAGAAGTATAACGAATCTTTTCTTTTACTTCACTTCTCCATAATTTCATTAGTATTATGCCTAAAATTTTATTTTCATTATTGTAGGCAAATTTCATCTCTTTTACTTTCTCTTTTCATTATCTCTTATTTCCTTTTCATTTTTTACTGTCTGTTTTAAATAAACTCTGCATTATCAGGTAGGATGTCAGATGAAAATATTGAATAGTCTAGAGATAAAACAAAATATATGTTGCTATGATTTCAAAAAAAGAAAAAAAAAACTACTGTATTTTTAAATCCTAAAGAGTCAGAAATAAATACTGACTCATTTGCCTTTCTCTGTTCAGAAAGTGAGAAATGAGATTCTTTCCATATTTTAATGGTGCCTTTGTTTCTACATTTAACGGAAAGCAAGGTGAAAACTTTGACATCATAAATTTTAATAGCAATAGTTAATGGCTAATGGAATTCTTATTTTTTGCTCATTATTTGATTTATGAAGAGAGTCATGCTGCTTTATTTTGTGATATTCTTATGAAAATCTTTCCGTATTTTCAAAAATTCTCTTTTTTTTACTTGATGAATTCTCATTCATTTTTTTCTTTTTTTGCCTGATAGAGTTCTTTCGTTTTATTTTATGTTTTATTTTGATTTGTTTTCTACAATTTGATAATTTATAGAGAAATTTTTGATTGACAAAATTCTCATTTATAAAATTGGATGCTTGCATTGTTTGCTGATTTCACTTGTTCATATTGCTAAATAGGTTCTTTCAAACATATTGAGAAAAGCCTATTCAGAAACCGATTGGACCAAACAATGTTCAGTTATCATCGATCACATTCAGTCGTATCGAATCATCAAGTCTTGAGGAAATCAAATTTGGTGATACTGTTGATGGTATACGTTCAGATCGCTTGGTAAGATTTCATACCGTTTTACGAGTTTTGTAAACTTTGTGAATTCTTTTAAATGCTGTGTGTAATTATCGCTTATCCGGATTATCAATTAGATGGTGTTCCTGTCGATATCTGTTGTTTTTTTTTATTTATTTGAAGCAGTTTGATTTATTTTCAAGAAGATTGGCAATTCTAATTAACACATCAATTTTTTTTTTTTTTTTTTTTAGTTTTTAATTAATATCAGATTTTTAGTATAACTTTAAAAACGTTCTTGTTCAGTTATATTATGTGTGTTTAGACGAAAAGTGATCCGTTATCATTTTTCGTGCAGTTGGATCGTGATGGAAACAACATTGAACATTTGGTGTTATCGGATGCACAGGTACCAGTTAATCTTCCAAAATTATCTTCGTTCGAAATTTCTCAAGCTTGCATTGCGCTTTTTATGGGAAATTATTACCGAGCAGAAATCATCGGCGATAAAAATAATAATAAGTTTGTTTTCAAATTTTGATGTGAAAGGATGTTATTTTAGAGATGAATTTCATTTTTTGGTAACTGCCTTACCCGTCGCCTTAAGAAAAAAATGTATAACACTTATATATTTGACAAGATTAAATGAAATGTAATACTTCTATATATTTAACTCCGGTTCCATAATAAATCGCTAACGAAATTCGGTATGGGAAGTTCTATCTCTTTCAGTTTTCTTGTCTCCATTGTTCTCAGTAAATTGTAAACAAATGAGGCTGATGAAACAAAAAATTATTTATTTATTTTGAAGGAAAAGAGTCTTGTTCGTTGATTATGGTAATGTGGAAGATATTGATACTTCTGAGCTTTATTTTATTAATAATTCTCTTCCCGAACAATTCTATACATCAAGAAGAATGGCCTTTCAGTGCCGATTACACGGTGTCATGCCAGTGGCTTCTAAAGTTAGTCATTTATTGGAACAACTTTTTCTCAATAATTTGCTACTGAAAATTTGAAATTAATTGTAAGTTGGTGTTCTTATTTTCAGGAAATGTCAAAATCTTAGAAAGATAGTACCATAATTAATTAGAATTTTTTTTTAATTCTTTAGTAACTAATTTAATTGCCCAAGCAGTTCAAGATGTAGAATTATTGCACTTTTTAATTTTATTCTGATAAATGCTTTCGAGTTTCAAATAATTATGGAAATCTGTTCTTGTCTTCCCTTGAAATCCAAGTTGAGATTGTTTTTGCAAGCAGTAATCAATTGGAATTATTAGATGAAGCTTCAAATGGTCTGAAAAGAAAAAAGAAAAAGGAAAAACATGTTGATTGACTGTAATCATGAATAACTTTATTGATTAGTTGGATTAAATGGAAATACTTTGGTAATTGGTACTGTAGACTTCTCACGAATCTAAGAGGTATTGCACGAGATCAGATTTTAGAGTATGGAGGGACCAGTGGAATTCACGTTTGAATAATTTTGTAAAATTAATCTTTTTATGGTGTAATTCTGGAGGGATTATTTGCATTGATACTTTCCTCTGTTTTTTATGATTTTTCCAATACACATAAAACCAACTTATTTTTCAGAATACATTCGATCCTGAAGCTCGAAAGATATTCTCAGAGTTGACTACTGATCAGAAACTATTTATACGTTTTTTGCAACAGTCAGTGAAAGGTATTTATGAAGTTACGATTATGCTGAGTAATGGACGTTCCGTTTCCGACATCTTGATCTCAAGGTTCATGTTCAGAAGTGATGTTCTTTGAATTCCTAAAAGTTATCAGCATTTCCATTTGTTATTGAATGCGTTTACAATATAATAGGCATGATTTCCAGAGGTTTCGCTGTTCCATTCAAATGGGGTATCGGACCAGTATTGCCGCTTTATGAAACACTGGATGTTCTTCGATCTGACGAACTTGATCATGTCCATCCAATTTTTACTGTTCAGTTATCAGATAGCCTTGTTCAACTTGAGCAGGTAAGTGAAAACTTGTAATGTAAGGATTTAAAAATTTGAAAGTTTAATTTCCCGTTTTATCTTATGTGAGATTCTTCCCTTGTGGGAAATTAAATCTGTAAAGACGCTTATCTTCTCTCTTTATTTTGAATTTTTTGCTTATGCAGAAAGGAAAACCACCTTTTTTTTCTTTTTTCGTTTTTTTTTTCTTTTTTTTTAAGCTTTTTTCTTACGGGATTAGCCATATTATAACTTTTCTTAACTAGCAGTTGCAAAGAAATATTCAGTTCATTTTCTAGTTAATTTTTTTAAAGGAAATTGCGAAAGTATCGCTGTCAGCATAAACCAAAAGTAACATGAGTTAGTTTGTAACAACAGAAATTTTCTGTAAGCAACTTTTGGATCATTATATGGTATGACAGATAAGATACAGGATCCCCTACTACCGTATCGTTTATGGAAGAGAAACTAAATAAGTTTTTAAATATTTTTTTTTCTTTTTTTTATTTGAATTTTCAGTTAAACAATGGATATGTGAATACCAAGAAAATGGTAGAAGTACCACGAATTGGCGACGTTGTTATTTCATATTTTGATGAGTCGCCTTATCGGGCAGAAATCATCGCTGTGGAAGTTGAAGATAGTAATACAGCATATCGTGTGCGTTTTGTCGATTATGGCAATGAAAGCCTCTGCATGAAAGAAGAATTGTTCGTGCTGGATAGGGACGAACAACCTGATGTAAATTTGTTTATTATATTTGGTTTCTTTTATTTGATAGTATAATTATAAATTCGTGTGAGAATAATTAGGGTATCGCACCTTAAATTTCCAATTACATCAAGTACATCTTTATTAATCAAACCATAAAGGAATAAATGTTAAAATTATATATAATACCGCATTTAATCTGAAAGAGAGTATTTAGTAATGAGAAATTACAATTATTTTGTGTCAATTTAATGCTCTTGGCGAACGCTTTTATTTTCTATTGTTTCAAATGGGAGAAAGAAAGGAATGCTGTTTTTGAGTAATAACTTTGGATTTTGGAACTAGCGTTAGAAACTAGTGATATAATTAGCATTTTACTTCATACATGATCTGAAATCATCTGTCATAATCTTTTATTTAGAAAGACATATTCTGATTACTATTCATCAATTCATCAGCGTTATTCATTCGAACTGTTTATCTAGTTTCTTTATTTTTCAGGAAATACTTTACACTCCTCGACAGGGTATCCGGTGCCGAATCGATGGTATACGACCTTTAAATCATGAGGAAAAGTGGCCTGAAGAAGTACAGAAATGCATTGATAATTTATTAGCTCCTTCCGCTTCATTTGAAGCCATTTTTGGTAGTCCGAGTAAAGATGGAGTTTATCCTATCAAGGTTAGCTGTTTACTCGAGAAGGAAGATATACTAGGACATGTTCCAGTATGTTAATCAACTCTTACTCTTTCTCAAAAGATGCAAACTTATTAATGTGTTTTGTTACTACTTTTTTAAATATTTCGTATCGAAATTTTTTAAACTAAAAATCGACGATAGCAGGTTATGGTACTCAAAAACCAATTGATTGAAGAGGATAACTTCGGAATGGATGAAGCGAATAATGCAAATAATAAAATTGAACTGGTGAGCTGGTTAAGTGCAAAAGGTTATGCAAAAGCACAGGATATTTGGAGGAAGTATCCAGTGAAGAATTTATTATTTGATGGAAAACATGAATACACAATGTTAATCACAGAAGTTGATGGGCAGATCATTCGTGCACGGCCATATGCTTTTACTGAGCAATATAATAAAATGAAGAAGGTATATTATAAAGATCGTTTTTCAAACAATACTAGAAACAAGAATATGTACTGAAAGGCCATTTATCTTTCAGTGCAAATTCTTGTTCTGATATTATTTGAAGTTTTTGAATTTCACGTTTAACCTAATATATTTATATATTATTTTTTTTTCTGGAAATTGCTCTCATCCTAATCTGTCTGAATCATTTCTTTTTTCTGATTTACGCTACTGATATTTAATCTTCCAGAATATACTTTAATTAGTGTTCTTACAATTTATACATTTTTCATTTGTTAAATTCTCAATCTTTTAACCTTAGGCTCTTGCAAACATTGAATTAATTCCTCTTGGAACTGATGCAACTACTGGTTTAATTACTTTGAATAAAGAAAATAAACGTGCAATGTTGATCTCCTCAGCGAATAATGCATCTTCAAAGAAGTGTTTATTGGTTGATGAAGGTATTTCTATTGAAGGAATACCCGTCCAATTTTATGGCTCGAAAGAATTATGTAAGTGTTTTTTTGAAATTTTTGTTTTTAATTTCATTGCTTTTTTAGTTGTTACTAACTTGAAGTTTCTTTGTTCCATTATTTCTATAAAGCTCAACCGGAACACTTTGTTTTGGTTGAATGCCATAAAATTGAGCAGTTTGTTTGCTATAAGGACTCGAAAATGGCGAAACCCAGTGGAGTTGTTATTGGAAACTTCATAAAGGCTTGTTGACCTATTTGTTCGGACTTTACTAGCGATAGTTTTTTTTCGAGAATACACTGAGTAAAAAGTCTGCTTATATTATTTTGATTTTTTTCAAAAGTGTCATATATTACTATTATACTATCAAATACTATCGTATAACATGTATAACATGAACTAACATATATCGTATAGCATTATTACATGAACTTCACTAGCAGGGCATGTTTATAAAGTATATGCATATAAGCATAAATTACAAAAACCGGAAATTTAAAAAGAAAAATTCATTTTTAGACTGAAATGCTGAGCTTTATTGCAGGTGATTTAGACAGTTTCTTAGTGCGAACATGTCATCGATTATCAGTGCAATGCAGATTCACTAAATTCGTGCTTGATGAAGAATCAAGACAAATGATACTGAGTAGTGCAGCAAGTGGTCCAGCCAAAGTCATTCTTACTGAATACATCGAGGCATGTTTTTATGTGATACTTGTTGGCATAATCATATGCATTTTACATATAGCTTAAAAGTTAGAATGTCTTTCTTACGAAATTCCGATACTAATCATTATTGCTTTTGTAATTTTTCAGAATAATTTTATTATTTTGCAGGATAGCTATCTAATAAATGATATTTTTTTCTCTGATCGCACAACTTTGATGGAAAAACTCAAGAAAGCAAAGCAGGAAAAGATTGATGATAAAGAATCAGTACTAGGTTTTGTTGCTGCTGATCTCGAACAGACTTCTGGCAGAAATTCAAATCAAGGTAAGGAGTAAATATTTCTTTGTTATGAGGATTTAATTGGAAAACAACCTACAAAGTTAATGACAGTTATTACAAGTGAGATTTGTGCTTTTAAAGGATTTGTGTCTGTACTCTATCAGTTTTTGTAAAAGTTCCCCTGAATTGTAGACAAAGTTTCTGGAGGAATTAAAGAAAGGAATTCACATTGCTATCCCTTCTTAAGCAAAAAAAAAAAAAGAAAATTTTAGGCGAAAAAGTAGAAGATTTGAGATTGCCAACTGTTGAGATGAAACAAATTGAGTGCAGCCAAAATTTGGTGATTAATGAGGATTCTTATCTGAAGCCGCAGGTTTAATTTTTTGGATCATGGAATAACACTACTTGAGAATGCAATCGATGTCGATTATCGTTTGATTAAAAATTACAGTTTTTTTTTTTTTTTTTTTTTTAAATTAAATTAGATACTTTTAGACTTCAAAATGATGCAGTATGTATTTCAAAACACCAAATATATTTTCTCTGTAATTAAAGAGTGAAGTAGATTGAAGTAATTATGCAAATTGTAGTTTATATACATATAATTTATATTCGAAAATTTGAATCTATTTGAAAGATTTATATTGCAAACAATAATTTTCCAGGTATCAGAAATAACGGTTTTTATTTCCGATGATATGGAAGAAGAGAGTAAAACATTTGATCCTGAAATTATTACTTTTATGGATTCGTTGGTAGCATCCGTTTCAAAACTTGATAGAGATTGAATAATGTGAATTTATTATCGATTTATGTTTAGTAATTTTATATTGATTTGATGACATTAAGAGGAATTTTGCAGAATTTTTTCCACTCGATAGTTTATATGCATTTATTAACAAAAAGAAAATTATCATTTGATGATGGATAATGCTTCGCTTCATTCCATTATATGTTGTGACATCAAATAATGCAAATATAGAGATAAAAATGTCTCTAAAATTAGAAACAACATTTGGAAATTATATTAACATCAGTTTATGTAAAAGCTTTACTCATACATAAAATTTTCTGGAGAAAGTTCGTTACTATAATTTAGCTAGCAGCAGAATGTGCGAAGTAATTATTCTGTTTGGTTTAATAAATTTCGATATATCTTTATTTGATTTTTTACTGGAAAAAAATTTCAAATTCGGATGATTCGATTCGCAGGGAAATTTCTTGTTTTGCTCTTTTTCATGGTATAATTTTCATTTTTCACATTATGTTAGTTTGTTCATGGATTTCATTTGTTTTATTCTTTTTTTATTTTCTTCCCAATTTATAATTTGCTGATTTTCAGCATAATATTATAATTGATGCTTCGTAAATTCTTCCAGAAATTATTACCTTGTTACAGTATTTA